>CM042397.1:41052121-41257410 GCA_023634145.1 Thymallus thymallus | reverse complement strand
GAGGAGGAGTGAGGGAGTGTGAGGAGGAGGAGGAGTGAGGGAGTGTGAGGAGGAGGAGGAGGAGGAGGAGTGTGAGGGAGTGGGAGGAGGAGTGAGGGAGTGTGAGGAGGAGGAGGAGGAGGAGGTGTGAGGAGGAGGAGGAGGAGTGAGGGAGTAGGAGGAGGAGGAGGAGTGAGGGAGTGTGAGGAGGAGGAGGAGGAGGAGTGAGGGAGTGTGAGGAGGAGGAGGAGTGAGGGAGTGTGAGGAGGAGGAGGAGGAGGAGTGAGGGAGTGTGAGGAGGAGGAGGAGGAGGAGTGAGGGAGTGTGAGGAGGAGGAGGAGGAGGAGGAGTGAGGAGAGTGTGAGGAGGAGGAGGAGGAGTGAGGGAGTGGGAGGAGGAGTGAGGGAGTGTGAGGAGGAGGAGGAGGAGTGAGGGAGTGTGAGGAGGAGGAGGAGGAGTGAGGGAGTGTGAGGAGGAGGAGGAGGAGTGAGGGAGTGTGAGGAGGAGGAGGAGGAGTGAGGGAGTGTGAGGAGGAGGAGGAGGAGGAGGAGTGAGGGAGTGAGGGAGTGTGAGGAGGAGGAGGAGGAGGAGGAGTGAGGGAGTGTGAGGAGGAGGAGGAGGAGGAGTGAGGGAGTGTGAGGAGGAGGAGGAGGAGGAGGAGGAGGTGTGAGGAGGAGGAGGAGGAGGAGGAGGAGGAGTGAGGGAGTGTGAGGAGGAGGAGTGAGGGAGTGTGAGGAGGAGGAGGAGGAGGAGGAGTGAGGGAGTGTGAGGAGGAGGAGTGAGGGAGTGATGAGGAGGAGGAGGAGGAGTGAGGGAGTGTGAGGAGGAGGAGGAGGAGGAGGAGTGAGGGAGTGTGAGGAGGAGGAGGAGGAGGAGTGAGGGAGTGTGAGGAGGAGGAGGAGGAGGAGTGAGGGAGTGTGAGGAGGAGGAGGAGGAGTGAGGGAGTGTGAGGAGGAGGAGGAGGAGGAGTGAGGGAGTGTGAGGAGGAGGAGGAGGAGGAGTGAGGGAGTGTGAGGAGGAGGAGGAGTGAGGGAGTGTGAGGAGGAGGAGTGAGGGAGTGTGAGGAGGAGGAGGAGGAGGAGGAGTGAGGGAGTGTGAGGAGGAGGAGGAGGAGGAGGAGTGAGGGAGTGTGAGGAGGAGGAGTGAGGGAGTGTGAGGAGGAGGAGGAGTGAGGGAGTGTGAGGAGGAGGAGGAGGAGGAGGAGGAGTGAGGGAGTGTGAGGAGGAGGAGGAGTGAGGGAGTGTGAGGAGGAGGAGGAGGAGGAGGAGGAGGAGGAGTGAGGGAGTGTGAGGAGGAGGAGGAGTGAGGGAGTGTGAGGAGGAGGAGGAGGAGGAGTGAGGGAGTAGGAGGAGGAGGAGTGAGGGAGTGTGAGGAGGAGTGAGGGAGTGTGAGGAGTGAGGGAGTGTGAGGGAGGAGGAGGAGGAGGAGGAGGAGGAGGAGGAGTGAGGGAGTGTGAGGAGGAGGAGGAGGAGTGAGGGAGTGTGAGGAGGAGGAGGAGGAGGAGTGAGGGAGTGTGAGGAGGAGGAGGAGGAGGAGGAGGAGGAGGAGGAGTGAGGGAGTGTGTACAGTATGTGTTTGGCCTATCTGTTGTTGATTGACTTTCATTTAACTCCATGTTCTCTCCCCCCCCCCCCTCTCTCCCCCACTCTCTCTCTCTCCCCCACTCTCTCCCCCACTCTCTCTCTCTCCCCCACTCTCTCCCCCACTCTGTCCCCCACTCTCTCCCCCACTCTGTCCCCCACTCTCTCCCCCACTCTGTCCTCCACTCTGTCCTCCACTCTGTCCCCGTCTCTCTCTCAGTTTCTCTCTCCTTTCTCTCCCTCTCCCCCCTCGCTCTCTCTCTCCCCTTTCTCTCTCTCTTTCTCTCTCTCTCTCTGTCCCCCCTCTCTCCCCCCTCTCTCCCCCCTCTCTTTACCCTCTCTCTCTCTCCCCTCTCTCTCCCCCCCTCCTCCCTGTCGCTCTCCCCCCCTCCTCCCTGTCGCTCTCCCCCCTCTCTTTACCCTCTCTCTCTCTCTGTCCCCCCTCTCTCCCCTCCTCTCTCCCCCCTCTCTGTCTCCCTGTTTCTCCCTTTTTGCTCCCCCTCTCTTTTTTTTCTCCAGGGTCTTCCTCTGTGTTCTTCAGACCCTCTGACTCCACCTGACCACCATCCCCCCTCAGAACCCTGGACAGACTGAGGGCTGAGACCCCCAAAGACAAACCCAGTCACACAGCCACTAAGCCCAGACCCCACAAACCCAGACACACAGCCCACCCAACCAGTCCCAGTCCAGGCACCAAAGCCCACCAAACCATCCCAGCAAGCTACACACCAAGTGTCTCGTCTCTCCCTAGCTGTCCTATCCTGTCCTACAGCTCTCACAGAGACTATGTATTATAGCTGTACATTGCATATATCCTCTAATATATAAATACATATATACACCCTGTCAGTAGCTGCCCTGTCCTCCAGTATACTGTCTGAGCCAGTGGTGTAGTGGAGGGTCAACACATGTAGACGCCGTTCACACACCTTTTCTTTACTATCGAAGAAAAACGCATTGAAATATAGGGAGTGAGTTTTACCTTATTCACTAGAATGGTGTGGATTTGGTTGGATGGTTGAGATTCAGTAGGGTTGTGTTCAACTCTGGTTTCAGCTGGACCGGGTTGAGATTCAGTAGGGTTGTGTTCAACTCTGGTTTCAGCTGGACCGGGTTGAGATTCAGTAGGGTTGTGTTCAACTCTGGTTTCAACTGGACCGGGTTGAGATTCAGTAGGGTTGTGGTCAACTCTGGTTTCAGTTCAGACAATTCAGGAAGACAATTTGAAATGCTATTTGTGAATAATCAGATGAATCCATATAGAAGGATAATTTGTTATTTCAATACAATCATTTAAGTTCTGAATCCTGAGTTTGCACAAGTCTTCCATTGACATCAACGTATGATTTACAGGGAAGTCTAATTTAAGTGTGCGCGGAGATCTCAAGGACTAGCATTCCTCCCAGATTGAGTTTCAGTTCACTTAGGGTCCGATTCAGACTTGAGATAACTAGACTTAGTCTTTTAGTTTTTTATTGACATTTATTTATTTTTTGTCCACGTTTAGTCAACTTATCTCAAGTCTGAATTTTGCCCTTCCTGACTTCATTTGATCTGAAATGGGTTTTGACCTGAAACCCTGCTGCCTGTCTGTCCCCTTCATGGCTGTCTGTCATTCTGCTGCTCACCTAGACAACCTGACAGTCTGGTTTTAATCCAGATGTTTAACATAGCTGACATTAGATTTTATGTCCGCCTGTTTGTATTAAGAGTTTAATAATATAACCTGGTAGAAGTTGCTCCCTCTGTGAGATTCCCCCAATACCCCCAGTGTGTCCCTAAGCACTGATGTAAAGTCAGCTTTGCTTTTAACCCCCTATATAGGAATAGGGTGTCATTTGGAACGCTGCCAAGGGGTTGCTAAGTTAGAGAGTTTCTAGATAATGTGTGTATAGGGTTGCAGAATTCCGGTAACTTTCCCAAAACTCCCAAGTTTTCCAGAAATCCTGGTCGGATGATTCCTCGAATAACAACAGAATAAGCAGGAAATACAGGAATACTCCAATTAGGATTTCTTAAATACCATGGAATTCTGGGAAAGTGACCAGAGTTTTGCAACGCTAAGTGTGTAGATAAGGTTTTTAAAGAGAAAGGTGTATTGAAGTAATACTGAATGTAGTGTTGATGACACCAGTTAACTGATCGACCAGTCTGATCTTAGGTAGAAACAACTCTATCTGGAGCCAGATCCTAAATTGAGATGTATTCACATCAATAGCAGCATTAGGGACACATTTTTATAGTGCAACACTTGTTACAATCTGGAAGTAGGATTTAATTTAAACCTTTAAATGTTATTTTTGTTGAACCTTTATTTAACAAGTCAGTGAAGAACACATTCTTATTTACAATGACGACCTACCTACAGGGTCAGCCCCTGGAGCAGATTAGGGTTAAGTGCCTTGCTCAAGGACACATCGACAGGTTTACACCTTTCGGTTACTGGCCCAATCCTCTGACCACTAGGCTGCCTGCTGCCCAAAGGGACAGGCTCTTCTTCAGCAATGTGTCTTATAGAGAGGCGTTTATTAATGTATTGCTGGGTTTACTGAACTCTAGTTAGGTAATCGGCTCTTTATAACTCAAAAAGTTTCAAATTAAATCATACTGCGAGATTATAATGAGGTTTATGGTAATTTTAGCATTTTGCACAATGCTTTTGCACTATGAAAATGTGAACCCTTGATCTGGGTCTGTGAACTCTCTCCTATAGATGTTGATGAAATGGAACGGAGTGAGTCTCGTAGAAACTGGTTGCACCCCTATTTAGTGCACTATTGACCACCAAGCAATGTAAGGCTCTGGTCCAACAGTCGTTCACTATATAGGGACTAGTGTGTCATTTGGGAATCAGACACTATTGTTCAATTGAAAATATTATTTGGTCAGGAGGTGTTTTTTTTAAATTGTGCTTGACAGCCTTGACATCCAAAACGGGGATGTGCACGCAGGTTTGTCTTAATAGACTGTGTGCACGTCCCAAATGGCATCCCAAAATGCACTACTTATTATCTTAACCACAGTGGGTTAGCCATTTAGGGCTCTGGTTAAACGTTGTGCACTACATAGGGAACGGGGTTCCATTTGGGGTGTAGTTAATCTGGTTGTAGGTAGTGTAAATACAAAATATATAAAATCATTTTTTTTCAGCAGAAGAAGAATGGATGGTTTTTAAACTAATGTCTGTGATTGCGACTTGAGCTGGTTTTCACATTTAAAAAAAATACATAAAATGTGCTAATTTCTACCTGTTGATCTGTTGTCTTATGTGGACAGGGACAGGCTCATGTCTTCCTGTTGATCTGTTGTCTTATGTGGACAGGGACAGGCTCGTGTCTTCCTGTCGATCTGTTGTCTTATGTGGACAGGGACAGGCTCGTGTCTTCCTGTTGATCTGTTGTCTTATGTGGACAGGGACAGGCTCGTGTCTTCCTGTTGATCTGTTGTCTTATGTTGACAGGGACAGGCTCGTGTCTTCCTGTTGATCTGTTGTCTTATGTGGACAGGGACAGGCTCGTGTCTTCCTGTTGATCTGTTGTCTTATGTGGACAGGGACAGGCTCATGTCTTCCTGTTGATCTGTTGTCTTATGTGGACAGGGACAGGAAAGATACCTTTTATTTGGTTTGTTAAAGAAGTCTTTTCACTACATTGTCTTGTCTGTCTTCAGTTTTTCAATAAGTTTTGTTTTTCAATAAGGGACAACTGTGTAACGTTATAGCGGTTTGACTAGAACTTCAAATAGATACTTTTCTCCATTGTGAATAAGAAACCACTTTTTCAAGTTCACCTGCAGCCTCGGTTCCAATACACCTTTATACAGACCAAATTATAACAATTCAGAAATGACGACGCAGAATACACATTACATGCATCCAGTATCAAATTAATGTTTTTATTCTGTATTACAGAAATCAATCACTTTTCTATAATGTAGAAGTTACCAGGGTTGGGGTCAATTCCCTTTAAATTCCAGTCAATTCAGGATGTACACTGACATTCCGGTTACAATTCTCTTAAATAAGGAACATTTGGAATTTGGTTTACTTTGTGAATTGAAATGGAATTGACCTCCACCCTGATTGCTATATTGCTGTGTATACTGATCGGTATACTATGCTGTACAACCCTTTCCCCAACCTCTACTGTTTAATTGAAGTTGTGCAGCTTAATGTTCCCCTTCACATTTTCACACACCTGGGTCATGTTCATTAGTAGTTTACCGTAGCAAAACGCTTTACAACAGAAAACGAGCGTTTCTTATTGGACATGTTCAGGTATTCTCTCCCAGTTTCAGCCTATTTGCTTCTGTTTGATTCCTAATGAACATGAACCTGTCATGTGGTATATTAATTTGTGCACTAGCAAACCGTAGCAAAGTGTTTTCCAACAGAAAACACTTTGCAGTGAAATGGAGCATTTCCTATTGGACAAGTTCAGGTTTAGTTTGATTACGACCGTGTTCTGTTTCCTGTATCTGGTTTAGTTTGATTACGACCGTGTTCTGTTTCCTGCATCTGGTTTAGTTTGAATACAACCGTGTTTTGTTTCCTGCATCTGGTTTAGTTTGATTACGACCGTGTTCTGTTTCCTGCATCTGGTTTAGTTTGAATACGACCGTGTTCTGTTTCCTGTATCTGGTTTAGTTTGAATACGACCGTGTTCTGTTTCCTGCATCTGGTTTAGTTTGAATACGACCGTGTTCTGTTTCCTGCATCTGGTTTAGTTTGAATACGACCGTGTTCTGTTTCCTGCATCTGGTTTAGTTTGATTACGACCGTGTTCTGTTTCCTGCATCTGGTTTAGTTTGAATACGACCGTGTTCTGTTTCCTGCATCTGGTTTAGTTTGAATACGACCGTGTTCTGTTTCCTGCATCTGGTTTAGTTTGAATACGACCGTGTTCTGTTTCCTGCATCTGGTTTAGTTTGAATACGACCGTGTTCTGTTTCCTGCATCTGGTTTAGTTGGAATACGACCGTGTTCTGTTTCCTGCATCTGGTTTAGTTGGAATACGACCGTGTTCTGTTTCCTGCATCTGGTTTAGTTGGAATACGACCGTGTTCTGTTTCCTGTATCTGGTTTAGTTGGAATACGACCGTGTTCTGTTTCCTGCATCTGGTTTAGTTTGAATACGACCGTGTTCTGTTTCCTGTATCTGGTTTAGTTGGAATACGACCGTGTTCTGTTTCCTGCATCTGGTTTAGTTTGAATACGACCGTGTTCTGTTTCCTGCATCTGGTTTAGTTTGAATACGACCGTGTTCTGTTTCCTGCATCTGGTTTAGTTTGAATACGACCGTGTTCTGTTTCCTGCATCTGGTTTAGTTGGAATACGACCGTGTTCTGTTTCCTGCATCTGGTTTAGTTGGAATACGACCGTGTTCTGTTTCCTGCATCTGGTTTAGTTGGAATACGACCGTGTTCTGTTTCCTGTATCTGGTTTAGTTGGAATACGACCGTGTTCTGTTTCCTGCATCTGGTTTAGTTTGAATACGACCGTGTTCTGTTTCCTGTATCTGGTTTAGTTGGAATACGACCGTGTTCTGTTTCCTGCATCTGGTTTAGTTTGAATACGACCGTGTTCTGTTTCCTGCATCTGGTTTAGTTGGAATACGACCGTGTTCTGTTTCCTGTATCTGGTTTAGTTGGAATACGACCGTGTTCTGTTTCCTGCATCTGGTTTAGTTTTTTATTTCCTACATCCAGTACCAGGACTTTTCCTTAGTGATGTTCCTCTGGTTTAATATCACAATTTATACTATCAACAAACATGCATTCACATACACAACAGACAAATGGTCAACATGTTTGTACCAATAGCTCAGATGAAAATAAATGAATTTACAATGTCACAATGTGGGGTCCATTGATTGAGTGTTTTGTTTGTTAGGGCATGTTAGTGTTTTGTTGGTTAGTGTTTTGTTGGTTAGGGCATGTTAGTGTTTTGTTGGTTAGGGCATGTTAGTGTTTTGTTGGTTAGGGCATATTAGTGTTTTGTTGGTTAGGGCATGTTAGTGTTTTGTTGGTTAGGGCATGTTAGTGTTTTTTGTTGGTTAGGGCATGTTAGTGTTTTGTTGGTTAGGGCATGTTAGTGTTTTGTTGGTTAGGGCATGTTAGTGTTTTTTGTTGGTTAGGGCATGTTAGTGTTTTTTGTTGGTTAGGGCATGTTAGTGTTTTGTTGGTTAGGGCATGTTAGTGTTTTGTTGGTTAGGGCATGTTAGTGTTTTGTTGGTTAGGGCATGTTAGTGTTTTTTGTTGGTTAGGGCATGTTAGTGTTTTTTGTTGGTTAGGGCATGTTAGTGTTTTGTTGGTTAGGGCATGTTAGTGTTTTGTTGGTTAGGGCATGTTAGTGTTTTGTTTGTTGGTTAGGGCATGTTAGTGTTTTGTTTGTTGGTTAGGGCATGTTAGTGTTTTGTTTGTTTGTTAGGGCATGTTAGTGTTTTGTTTGTTTGTTAGGGCATGTTAGTGTTTTGTTTGTTTGTTAGGGCATGTTAGTGTTTTGTTGGTTAGGGCATGTTAGTGTTTTTTGTTGGTTAGGGCATGTTAGTGTTTTTTGTTGGTTAGGGCATGTTAGTGTTTTGTTGGTTAGGGCATGTTAGTGTTTTGTTTGTTTGTTAGGGCATGTTAGTGTTTTGTTTGTTTGTTAGGGCATGTTAGTGTTTTGTTTGTTTGTTAGGCCATGTTTGAGTGGTTTGTTTGTTAGGCCATGTTTGAGTGGTTTGTTTGTTTGGCCTTGTTTGAGTGGTTTGTTTGTTAGGCCATGTTTGAGTGGTTTGTTTGTTTGGCCATGTTTGAGTGGTTTGTTTGTTAGGCCATGTTTGATTGGTTTGTTTGTGTGCACCTCTGAATTTGTCCAATAGAAACTCATTGTCGTTGCGAGACGTTTTTGCTACGGTGTGCACTAATTAATACACCACAGGTTAATCCCTCCCCGTTTTGGCCTGTTGGCTTCCGTTTGGTTCCTAGTGAATACCACCCACTTGTAGCCCACAGGGTAGCAGTTTGTCCATTCCTCTAATGGTATTTCTATGGTTGTAGCCCACAGGGTAGAAGTTTGTCCATTCCTCTAATGGTATTTCTATGGTTGTAGCCCACAGGGTAGAAGTTTGTCCATTCCTCTAATGGTATTTCTATGGTTTTAGCCCACAGGATAGAAGTTTGTCCATTCCTCTAATGGTATTTCTATGGTTGTAGCCCACAGGGTAGAAGTTTGTCCATTCCTCTAATGGTATTTCTATGGTTGTAGCCCACAGGGTAGAAGTTTGTCCATTCCTCTAATGGTATTTCTATGGTTGTAGCCCACAGGGTAGAAGTTTGTCCATTCCTCTAATGGTATTTCTATGGTTGTAGCCCACAGGGTAAAAGTTTGTCCATTCCTCTAATGGTATTTCTATGGTTGTAGCCCACAGGGTAGAAGTTTGTCCATTCCTCTAATGGTATTTCTATGGTTTTAGCCCACAGGATAGAAGTTTGTCCATTCCTCTAATGGTATTTCTATGGTTGTAGCCCACAGGGTAGAAGTTTGTCCATTCCTCTAATGGTATTTCTATGGTTGTAGCCCACAGGGTAGAAGTTTGTCCATTCCTCTAATGGTATTTCTATGGTTGTAGCCCACAGGGTAGAAGTTTGTCCATTCCTCTAATGGTATTTCTATGGTTTTAGCCCACAGGATAGAAGTTTGTCCATTCCTCTAATGGTATTTCTATGGTTGTAGCCCACAGGGTAGAAGTTTGTCCATTCCTCTAATGGTATTTCTATGGTTGTAGCCCACAGGGTAGAAGTTTGTCCATTCCTCTAATGGTATTTCTATGGTTGTAGCCCACAGGGTAGAAGTTTGTCCATTCCTCTAATGGTATTTCTATGGTTGTAGCCCACAGGGTAAAAGTTTGTCCATTCCTCTAATGGTATTTCTATGGTTGTAGCCCACAGGGTAGAAGTTTGTCCATTCCTCTAATGGTATTTCTATGGTTTTAGCCCACAGGATAGAAGTTTGTCCATTCCTCTAATGGTATTTCTATGGTTGTAGCCCACAGGGTAGAAGTTTGTCCATTCCTCTAATGGTATTTCTATGGTTGTAGCCCACAGGGTAGAAGTTTGTCCATTCCTCTAATGGTATTTCTATGGTTGTAGCCCACAGGGTAGAAGTTTGTCCATTCCTCTAATGGTATTTCTATGGTTGTAGCCCACAGGGTAGCAGTTTGACAGCCTGTCACCCCATCGACTGTGCAATCGGGCATCAGATTGCTATATCATAGGTATTTATATCAGCAAATCAAATCATATCCAGAAGTTATAAGATCTGGCCTGCGTCTGCAATGAAGTGAGGCAGGAACTCGACCAATGGCCTGATCTGTGGTTAAGGTAAACCCTTTACTGTAGGCTCATGTTGTGTAAGGTAAAAGGTGCACTGGGTGGTTGACATTTTCACTTGAACTATTTTTTGACGTCCTAACTTGCAAATAGCGCCCGCATGGAGAGCTGGACGATCTCTATCGAGCTCTACTAAAAACATGGAGCTCCGTTGTGGGGTGTTACGGTAATGAGTCGCCTACTCCGTGGTGACGTCATCCTTAGACAACAGCCAGTGGGTCACGCCCATCGGGACTCGCGTTGAAACGAAGCGTGAAACAAACCCATCTTCACTGCTGTCGTGTACTTTACATTTCCTATCTATAACCCAAAAAGGTTTTAGTTGTGGGAAAAGGTTACGAATTGATTGATTCGTATCTCAGACTGTAGGGAGTTCGTTATTTTTTTTACATTGCCTGCTGCTCGACCTCAAAAGGAAAGTGTTTTTCTCCCCGGAAAAGTTCGGAAAAGGTGAGTGGTGACGCGCTACACGTCAAAGTTTTGCTTAAACATGGTTGATACATAAAAACCATTCATATCACACACCATTTATAAACATTATTCACACAGTCGAATGAAAATCACTGCAGTCGCTCGATACAATCAAAAGAACTGTGTAGTTGGCTATTTTACTATACATTTGTCATAATTAAGTCTAAATCATACCCATTAAAGATTAACTAATGGTGATTCAAAACGAAATGAAGGATATTTTTATTTAAATATTTGTAGTTAGGGCTAGAGTGGGTTGCGTGGGGGCGAATGGGTGGGTTTGTGTGCGCGTGCGTGCGTGTGCTTAAGAGTCAAAGACTGGTGTAAATCCAAGTTTTCTCATTTTGAGTGTTGTCAGTATGAATGGTTATAGAAGGATAGTGTTCTGTTGTCAGTATGAGTGGTTGTAGAAGGATAGTGTTCTGTTGTCAGTATGAATGGTTGTAGAAGGATAGTGTTCTGTTGTCAGTATGAATGGTTGTAGAAGGATAGTGTTCTGTTGTCAGTATGAATGGTTGTAGAAGGATAGTGTTCTGTTGTCAGTATGAATGGTTGTAGAAGGATAGTGTTCTGTTGTCAGTATGAATGGTTGTAGAAGGATAGTGTTCTGTTGTCAGTATGAATGGTTGTAGAAGGATAGTGTTCTGTTGTCAGTATGAATGGTTGTAGAAGGATAGTGTTCTGTTGTCAGTATGAATGGTTGTAGAAGGATAGTGTTCTGTTGTCAGTATGAATGGTTGTAGAAGGATAGTGTTCTGTTGTCAGTATGAATGGTTGTAGAAGGATAGTGTTCTGTTGTCAGTATGAATGGTTGTAGAAGGATAGTGTTCTGTTGTCAGTATGAATGGTTGTAGAAGGATAGTGTTCTGTTGTCAGTATGAATGGTTGTAGAAGGATAGTGTTCTGTTGTCAGTATGAATGGTTGTAGAAGGATAGTGTTCTGTTGTCAGTATGAATGGTTGTAGAAGGATAGTGTTCTGTTGTCAGTATGAATGGTTGTAGAAGGATAGTGTTCTGTTGTCAGTATGAATGGTTGTAGAAGGATAGTGTTCTGTTGTCAGTATGAATGGTTGTAGAAGGATAGTGTTCTGTTGTCAGTATGAATGGTTGTAGAAGGATAGTGTTCTGTTGTCAGTATGAATGGTTGTAGAAGGATAGTGTTCTGTTGTCAGTATGAATGGTTGTAGAAGGATAGTGTTCTGTTGTCAGTATGAATGGTTGTAGAAGGATAGTGTTCTGTTGTCAGTATGAATGGTTGTAGAAGGATAGTGTTCTGTTGTCAGTATGAATGGTTGTAGAAGGATAGTGTTCTGTTGTCAGTATGAATGGTTGTAGAAGGATAGTGTTCTGTTGTCAGTATGAATGGTTGTAGAAGGATAGTGTTCTGTTGTCAGTATGAATGGTTGTAGAAGGATAGTGTTCTGTTGTCAGTATGAATGGTTGTAGAAGGATAGTGTTCTGTTGTCAGTATGAATGGTTATAGAAGGATAGTGTTCTGTTGTCAGTAAGAATGGTTGTAGAAGGATAGTGTTCTGTTGTCAGTATGAGTGGTTGTAGAAGGATAGTGTTCTGTTGTCAGTATGAATGGTTGTAGAAGGATAGTGTTCTGTTGTCAGTATGAATGGTTGTAGAAGGATAGTGTTCTGTTGTCAGTATGAATGGTTGTAGAAGGATAGTGTTCTGTTGTCAGTATGAATGGTTGTAGAAGGATAGTGTTCTGTTGTCAGTATGAATGGTTGTAGAAGGATAGTGTTCTGTTGTCAGTATGAATGGTTGTAGAAGGATAGTGTTCTGTCGTCAGTATGAATGGTTGTAGAAGGATAGTGTTCTGTCGTCAGTAAGAGTGGTTGTAGAAGGATAGTGTTCTGTCGTCAGTATGAGTGGTTGTAGAAGGATAGTGTTCTGTCGTCAGTATGAATGGTTGTAGAAGGATAGTGTTCTGTTGTCAGTATGAATGGTTGTAGAAGGATAGTGTTCTGTTGTCAGTATGAATGGTTGTAGAAGGATAGTGTTCTGTTGTCAGTATGAATGGTTGTAGAAGGATAGTGTTCTGTTGTCAGTATGAATGGTTGTAGAAGGATAGTGTTCTGTTGTCAGTATGAATGGTTGTAGAAGGATAGTGTTCTGTTGTCAGTATGAATGGTTGTAGAAGGATAGTGTTCTGTTGTCAGTATGAGTGGTTGTAGAAGGATAGTGTTCTGTTGTCAGTATGAGTGGTTGTAGAAGGATAGTGTTCTGTTGTCAGTATGAGTGGTTGTAGAAGGATAGTGTTCTGTTGTCAGTATGAATGGTTGTAGAAGGATAGTGTTCTGTTGTCAGTATGAATGGTTGTAGAAGGATAGTGTTCTGTTGTCAGTATGAATGGTTGTAGAAGGATAGTGTTCTGTTGTCAGTATGAATGGTTGTAGAAGGATAGTGTTCTGTTGTCAGTATGAATGGTTGTAGAAGGATAGTGTTCTGTTGTCAGTATGAATGGTTGTAGAAGGATAGTGTTCTGTTGTCAGTATGAATGGTTGTAGAAGGATAGTGTTCTGTTGTCAGTAAGAATGGTTGTAGAAGGATAGTGTTCTGTTGTCAGTATGAATGGTTGTAGAAGGATAGTGTTCTGTTGTCAGTATGAATGGTTGTAGAAGGATAGTGTTCTGTTGTCAGTATGAATGGTTGTAGAAGGATAGTGTTCTGTTGTCAGTAAGAATGGTTGTAGAAGGATAGTGTTCTGTTGTCAGTATGAATGGTTGTAGAAGGATAGTGTTCTGTTGTCAGTATGAATGGTTGTAGAAGGATAGTGTTCTGTTGTCAGTATGAATGGTTGTAGAAGGATAGTGTTCTGTTGTCAGTATGAATGGTTGTAGAAGGATAGTGTTCTGTTGTCAGTATGAATGGTTGTAGAAGGATAGTGTTCTGTTGTCAGTATGAATGGTTGTAGAAGGATAGTGTTCTGTTGTCAGTAAGAATGGTTGTAGAAGGATAGTGTTCTGTTGTCAGTATGAATGGTTGTAGAAGGATAGTGTTCTGTTGTCAGTATGAATGGTTGTAGAAGGATAGTGTTCTGTTGTCAGTATGAATGGTTGTAGAAGGATAGTGTTCTGTTGTCAGTATGAATGGTTGTAGAAGGATAGTGTTCTGTTGTCAGTATGAATGGTTGTAGAAGGATAGTGTTCTGTTGTCAGTATGAATGGTTGTAGAAGGATAGTGTTCTGTTGTACAACATGATCTGTGCTAATGGTCCCTAGTGGGTAATAAGATGATGATGATGATAATAATAGGGGAGAGAGAGACAGACTATAGAGAGAGAGAGAGACGGGGTGTTAGTATCTAGTATATGTACCTGGAGAGAGAGACCTGAGAATGATACAACACTCCCTCCCTCCCTCCCTCCCTCCCTCCCCCCTTGTCCCTCCTGTGATGCTGATAACATTACCAGGTGTATTAGTATAATGATACAACCCTCTCTCCTCCTGTGATGCTGATAACATTATCAAGTGTAGTATAATGACTCCTGTCATGTCTGTGTGTTTCTGTCTGCCTGTCTGCCTTTGTCTGCCTCTCTTTCAGTCCATCTGTCTACTCTAGGTGGTTGTCACGACTGCCCTTCCTCCCCCAATGTCTTCCGAAGCCACGCCAATCCAGGGGTCAGAATCCCCATGCTCTACGACCCCTCCCCTGACCTCTAAGTCCCCTGGCTCCCCTGGGTCCCTGCGCCCGCCAGTCTCCCAGCACAGAGACCCCTCCCCCATGAGAGGTTATCTCATACCCAGCCCTCTGCCCACCAGACGTACTAGGACCTGCTCCGCGTGAGTACTACACACACACACACACACACACTGCAAACACACACATAAATACGTACAGCCTGTACACACAGATGTATAGACATGCATACACACGTAAACACACACACGCATAGCCTGTACACACACACCTAGTTAAATGTGTTATAATGCAACAGTTATGAAACCGCTTAACTAGCCTGCTAATATTGTTGCACTGTTAATTCTAGAGGTCCTAGTCCTAGTTAGATAGTTAGATAGTTAGACAGACAGACAGACAGACAGACAGACAGACAGACAGACAGACAGACAGACAGACAGACAGACAGACAGACAGACACTTTATTGATCCCCGGGGGGGAAATTTCATTGTCAAGCAGCTACAACAAAACACAGGGCAGGTGCAAAATGCCACAACGAAAGTACACAAAAGACAGATACACGGTACATGATACATAGAGCGGCAGTATGAAAAAGTATAGAAATACAAGATATCTGGAGTGCAAAAAAATAAAAGCTATAAAAAAGACATTGCATAGTATGAGTGGTTGGCTGAATATGTACACTATACATTGGTGGATGTTGGATGGTTAACTATACTATACAGGTCGATGGCAGAGAAATACTTCAGTAGCTAAAAATGCATATGATATGAGCGAGGGTAATAATAGTTTACTTAATAGACAGACTGGCCAAATGAACAGGTAAGTGAATACTTGCATGGTTACATAACTGTACAGGTAAATGACAGGAAGAGATACTTAAATAGCTAAATGTGTGTATGATATCATTTGGGGTAATAATAGTAATTCCCTTAAAATACAGTCCTTAGTGCGCAGGGTTTAATTACAGACAACTGCACGTATTGCACATTCGATATACTAAAAGCAATGAGAAAAGGTGCAACTGACAGGATACTAATATGCATTCCTGAGTGAATGCCTACGTAAGTTAGGTCCAAGAATTACTTGCAATATTGCACGTGATATGATATAACAACTGTACATGAGTATGTATATACAGACCTGAATGAATAAATAAGTCCTGAGTGAATGAGTGATGATGGACCAGAGTTACTCACGGATTGTTAAACTAGGTCCTAGCACCCCAACAGTTCCAGATCTATGTTGCCGACGGCACGGCACCCCGGTGAGGCATTATATAGTCTAATAGCCGCCGGCAGGAAGGACCTCCTGTAGCGCTCTCTGGCACACCGTGGTGGGATCAGTCTGTGACTGAAAGTGCTCCTCTGCGTCATAACCATAGCGTGCAGAGGGTGGGTGACGTTGTCCATGATGGCCAGCAGTTTGGCCAGGATCCGTCTCTCCACCACCTCCTCTAGAGTGTCAAGGCTCATCCCCAGGACAGAGCTAGCCTTCCTGATAAGCTTAATTACCCGAGAAGCATCACAGGCTTTGATGTTTGCTCCCCAGCACACCACTGCAAAAAAGATGGCACTGGCCACCACAGACTGGTAGAAGGTATGCAGTAGTTTACTGCACACGTTGAAGGACCTGAGCCTCCTCAGAAAGTAGAGTCGGCTCTGGCCCTTTTTGTACCGAGCCCCGGTGTTACCGGCCCATTCCAGCCTGTTGTCCATATGGACTCCCAGGAACTTGTATGACCCAACCATTTCCACATCCATCCCCTGTATAGGGACTGCAGTCAGTTGTGCCTTGGTTCTCCTGAAGTCCACCACTTGTGGTTCTGCTCACACCACAACACAAAGTCACTGATTGTGCTCCTGTACTCCTCCTCCTGCCCACCCCTGATGCACCCTACATTCTGTATACATCTGGCCCCTCTTTGGACACTGTGTTTACTAACCTTCAATCAAGCTTCAATGCCATATAACACTCCTTCCGTGGCCTCCAACTGCTCTTAAACGCTAGTAAAACTAAATGCATGCTTTTCTATCGAACGCTGCCAGCACCCGCCCACCGGACTATCATCACTACTCTCGACGGATCCGAATTAGAATACGTGGACACCTACAAATACCTAGGCATCTGGTTAGACTATAAACTCAACTTCCAGACTCACATCAACCATCTCCAATCCAAAATTAAATCCAGAATTGGCTTCCTATTTCGCAACAAAGCCTCCTTCACTCATGCTGCCAAACATGCCCTTGTAAAACTGACTATCCTACCGATCCTTGATTTCGGCGATGTCATTTACAAACTAGCCTCCAATACTCTCCTCAGCAAATTGGATGTAATCTATCACAGTGCCATCCGTTTTGTCACCAAAGCCCCATACACTACCCACCACTGCGACCTGTATGCTCTCGTTGGCTGGCCTTCATTATATATTCGCCGCCAAATCCACTGGCTCCAGGTCATCTATAAGTCTTTATTAGGTAAATCCCCGCCCTATCTCAGCTCACTGGTCACTATAGCAACACCCACCCGTAGCATGCGCTCCAGCAGGTATATCTCACTGGTCACCCCCAAAGCCAACACCTCCTTTGGTCGCCATTCCTTCCAGTTTGCTGCTGCCAATGACTGGAACGGATTGCAAAAATCATTGAAGCTAGAGGTTCCTATCTCCCTCACTAACTTTAAGCATCAGCTGTCAAAGCTGCTTATCGATCACTGCACCTGTATGTAGCCCTTCTGTAAATAGCCCACCCTACTACCTCATCCCCATATTTATTATTTTGTTTATTTTCACTAATCTTGCACTCCAGTATCTCTATTTGCACATCATAATTTGCACACTTTTCATTCCTGTGTTAATAATGATAATTCTGTAATTTATGTCACCACTATAGTCTATTTATTGTTCTACCTCTTAACCTTACTGCATTTTTGCACTACATTTTGCACTCTGTATATAGATTTTTCTATTGTGTTTTTTGACTGTTTGTTTAATGTGTAACTCTGTGTTGTTATTTGTCACACTGCTTTGCTTTGTCTTGGCCAGGTCGCAGTTGCAAATGAGAACTTGTTCTCAACTGACCTACCTGGTTAAATAAAGGTGAAATAAAAAATAAAATAAAAAAATATCAGAGTCATCCGAGAACTTCTGTAGGTGGCATGTTTCAGAGTTATATCTGAAGTCAGAGGTGTAGAGGGTGAACAGGAAGGGGGACAGGACCGTTCCCTGGGGGGCCCCTGTGTTGCTAACTGCCCGTTCTGACACACAGCTCTGTAGTCGCACAAATTGTGGCCTACCGGTCAGGTAGTCCGTGACCCAGGAGACTAAGGGTGCTTCCACTTTCATCCTCTTCATCTTCTCACCCAGTAGCAGGGGCTGAATGGTATTGAAGGCACTGGAGAAGTCAAAAAACATAACCCTCACAGTGCAACCTGCGTTGTCCAGGTGAGAGTAGGCCCTCTGCAGAAGGTAGATGATTGCATCATCCACCCCGCGCTGGTATGCAAACTGCAGGGGGTCCATTGATGAACCCACCAGGGGTCTGAGGTGACCGAGGACTAACCTTTCCAGGGTCTTCATGTGGGATGTTAGCGCTACGGGTCTGAAGTCATTCAGGACAGTGGGGTGTGCCTTCTTGGGCACTGGGACATGGTCTGTAACCTGACTCATTATGTCTAGGGGTCCTAGGCCTAGTTACATGGTCTGTAACCTGACTCATTATGTCTAGGGGTCCTAGTCCTAGTTACATGGTCTGTAACCTGACTCATTATGTCTAGAGGTCCTAGGTCTGTAACCTGACTCATTATGTCTAGGGGTCCTAGGCCTAGTTACATGGTCTGTAACCTGACTCATTATGTCTAGAGGTCCTAGTTACATGGTCTGTAACCTGACTCATTATGTCTAGGAGTCCTAGTCCTAGTTACATGGTCTGTAACCTGACTCATTATGTCTAGGGGTCCTAGTCCTAGTTACATGGTCTGTAACCTGACTCATTATGTCTAGAGGTCCTAGTTACATGGTCTGTAACCTGACTCATTATGTCTAGAGGTCCTAGTTACATGGTCTGTAACCTGACTCATTATGTCTAGAGGTCCTAGTTACATGGACTGTAACCTGACTCATTATGTCTAGAGGTCCTAGGCCTAGTTACATGGTCTGTAACCTGACTCATTATGTCTAGAGGTCCTAGTTACATGGTCTGTAACCTGACTCATTATGTCTAGGAGTCCTAGTCCTAGTTACATGGTCTGTAACCTGACTCATTATGTCTAGGGGTCCTAGTCCTAGTTACATGGTCTGTAACCTGACTCATTATGTCTAGAGGTCCTAGTTACATGGTCTGTAACCTGACTCATTATGTCTAGAGGTCCTAGTTACATGGTCTGTAACCTGACTCATTATGTCTAGAGGTCCTAGTTACATGGTCTGTAACCTGACTCATTATGTCTAGAGGTCCTAGTTACATGGTCTGTAACCTGACTCATTATGTCTAGAGGTCCTAGTTACATGGTCTGTAACCTGACTCATTATGTCTAGAGGTCCTAGTTACATGGTCTGTAACCTGACTCATTATGTCTAGAGGTCCTAGTTACATGGTCTGTAACCTGACTCATTATGTCTAGAGGTCCTAGTTACATGGACTGTAACCTGACTCATTATGTCTAGAGGTCCTAGTTACATGGACTGTAACCTGACTCATTATGTCTAGAGGTCCTAGGTCTGTAACCTGACTCATTATGTCTAGAGGTCCTAGTTACATGGACTGTAACCTGACTCATTATGTCTAGGGGTCCTAGTCCTAGTTACATGGTCTGTAACCTGACTCATTATGTCTAGGGGTCCTAGTTACATGGTCTGTAACCTGACTCATTATGTCTAGAGGTCCTAGTTACATGGACTGTAACCTGACTCATTATGTCTAGAGGTCCTAGTTACATGGACTGTAACCTGACTCATTATGTCTAGAGGTCCTAGTCCTAGTTACATGGTCTGTAACCTGACTCATTATGTCTAGAGGTCCTAGTCCTAGTTACATGGTCTGTAACCTGACTCATTATGTCTAGAGGTCCTAGTTACATGGTCTGTAACCTGACTCATTATGTCTAGGGGTCCTAGGCCTAGTTACATGGTCTGTAACCATATCATAACACTATGTACCGTATCATAACACTATGTACTGTATCATAACACTATGTACTGTATCATAACACTATGTACCGTATCATAACACTATGTATCGTATCATAACACTATGTACCGTATCATAACACTATGTACCGTATCATAACACTATGTACCGTATCATAACACTATGTACAGTATCATAACACTATGTACAGTATCATAACACTCTGTACCATATCATAACACTACCCCCATATCATAACACTACATACCATATCATAACACTCTGTACCATATCATAACACTATGCACCATGTCATAACACTACCCCATATCATAACACTCTGTACCATATCATAACACTACCCCCATTTCATAACACTACATACCATATCATAACACTCTGTACAGTATCATAACACTCTGTACCATATCATAACACTCTGTACCATATCATAACACTACCCCCATATCATAACACTACATACCATATCATAACACTCTGTACTATATCATAACACTACCCCCATATCATAACACTACATACCATATCATAACACTCTGTACTATATCATAACACTACCCCCATATCATAACACTACATACCATATCATAACACTCTGTACTATATCATAACACTACCCCCATATCATAACACTACATACCATATCATAACACTCTGTACTATATCATAACACTATGCACCATGTCATAACACTACCCCATATCATAACACTATGTACCATATCATAACACTACCCCCATATCATAACACTATGTACTGTATCATAACACTATGTACTGTATCATAACACTATGTACCGTATCATAACACTATGTACCGTATCATAACACTATGTACCGTATCATAACACTATGTACCGTATCATAACACTATGTACAGTATCATAACACTATGTACAGTATCATAACACTCTGTACCATATCATAACACTACCCCCATATCATAACACTACATACCATATCATAACACTCTGTACCATATCATAACACTCTGTACTATATCATAACACTATGCACCATGTCATAACACTACCCCATATCATAACACTATGTACCATATCATAACACTATGCACCGTATCATAACACTATGCATCGTATCATAACACTATGTACTGTATTATAACACTACCCCATATCATAACACTACGTACCATATCATAACACTACGTACCATATCATAACACTACCCCATATCATAACACTATGTACCATATCATAACACTATGCACCATATCATAACACTATGCATCGTATCATAACACTATGTACTGTATTATAACACTACCCCATATCATAACACTACGTACCATGTCATAACACTACGTACCATATCATAACACTACGTACCATATCATAACACTCTGTACCATATCATAACACTATGTACTGTATCATTACACTACCCCCATATAAATAAATAAGTACCAACATTATTTTTGATAGTCTTTAATAAAGAAATGTTTTGACCAAGTTGAGCTGCTCGTGTGTGTGTGTGAGTGTGTGTGTGTGTGACATGGTTATAATGAATAATCAGATGCGTGTTACAAGCTTGTCATTCTTCGTTTTTAACATTTTTGCTGTTTAATGTGTGTTTAGGGCGGAGCGTGCAGCGGAGGGTCCGTCGTTCAGCGGTGTATGTAAGTGTTTCTCTCGCACTAAAGGACACGGCTTCATCACACCAGCCGACGGAGGCAGCGACATCTTTGTCCACATATCAGAGTAAGTGTGTGTGTCACAGCTTCAACACACATTAAAATAATTCCAGCTTCCACTCACCCAGTCACACAAGCAAGCGCCCAAGTATCACTATCGGTGACGAGGGAGGTGACGAGGGCGGTGACGAGGGCGGTGCTATCTGCAGTTCACTGTGCCTCCTCCTCCTTTTCGTGGTGTCATTGCTCCCTGAGGTCCTAGTGCCTGTCTTTAGAGGTGATTTCCTCTCTCCTTCAAAAGCAGGCTATTCGAGTGGTCCCCGTATCAGAAGTACAGAGCGGGTGGTCCCCGTATCAGAAGCACAGAGCGGGTGGTCCCCGTATCAGAAGTACAGAGCGGGTGGTCCCCGTATCAGAAGTACAGAGCGGGTGGTCCCCGTATCAGAAGTACAGAGCGGGTGGTCCCCGTATCAGAAGTACAGAGCGGGTGGTCCCCGTATCAGAAGTACAGAGCGGGTGGTCCCCGTATCAGAAGTACAGAGCGGGTGGTCCCCGTATCAGAAGTACAGAGCGGGTGGTCCCCGTATCAGAAGCACAGAGCGGGTGGTCCCCGTATCAGAAGTACAGAGCGGGTGGTCCCCGTATCAGAAGTACAGAGCGGGTGGTCCCCGTATCAGAAGTACAGAGCGGGTGGTCCCCGTATCAGAAGTACAGAGCGGGTGGTCCCCGTATCAGAAGTACAGAGCGGGTGGTCCCCGTATCAGAAGTACAGAGCGGGTGGTCCCCGTATCAGAAGTACAGAGCGGGTGGTCCCCGTATCAGAAGTACAGAGCGGGTGGTCCCCGTATCAGAAGTACAGTATGTATGTGTGTGTGTGTGTGTGTGTGTGGGACCTGGCATCGCTCTGCGTGAGCCTCCGTTTGGAGTCTGTGGGTTAGGGTTCTCCCGGGGTTAGGGTTCTCCCGGGGTTAGGGTTCTCCCGGGGTTAGGGTTCTCCCAGGGTTAGGGTTCTCCCGGGGTTAGGGTTCTCCCGGGGTTAGGGTTCTCCCAGGGTTAGGGTTCTCCCAGGGTTAGGGTTATGTCTTACAGATCTCTGACGTTCAAGCTTTCCCTTTCTCACCTCCTCCGTTTGCTTCCAGTGAACAGGGAGGTTGCATGGCCTGTGTTACCCACGTACACTTAGGTTGAAGTCATTAAAACTCATTTTTCAACCACTCCACAGATTTCATGTTAACAAACTATAGTTTTGGCAAGTCTGTTAGGACATCTACTTCGTGCATGACACAAGTAATTCTTCCAACAATTGTATACAGACAGATTATTTCACTTATAATTCACTATATCACAATTCCAGTGGGTCAGAAGTTTACATACACTAAGTTGACTGTGCCTTTAAACAACTTGGAAAATTCCAGAAAATGATGTCATAGGTTTACAAGCTTCTGACATCATTTGAGGTGTACCTGTGGATGTATTTCAAGGCTTACCTTCAAACTCAGTGCCTCTTTGCTTGACATCATGGGAAAATCAAAAGAAAAGGAAGAAGCCACTGCTCCAAAACTGCCATAAAAAAGCCAGATTACAGTTTGCAACTGCACATGGGGACAAAGATTGTACTTTTTGGAGAAATGTCCTCTGGTCTGATGAAACAAAAATAGAACTGTTTGGCCATAATGACCATCGTTATGTTTGGAGGAAAAAGGTGGAGGCTTGCAAGCCGAAGAACACCATCCTAACCGTGAAGCACGGGGGTGGCAGCATCATGTTGTGGGGTTGCTTTGCTGCAGGAGGGACTGGTGCACTTCTCAAAATAGATGGCATCATGAGGAAGTTATGTGGATATATTGAAGCAACATCTCAAGACATCAGTCAGGACGTTAAAGCTTGGTCTCAAATGGGTCTTCCAAATGGATAATCACCCCAAGCATACTTCCAAAGTTGTGGCAAAATGGCTTAAGGACAACAAAGTCAAGGTATTGGAGTGGCCATTACAAAGCCCTGACCTCAATCCTATAGAACATTTGTGGGCAAAACTGAAAAAGTGTGTGCGAGCAAGGAGGCCTACAAACCTGACTCAGTTACACCAGTTCTGTCAGGAGGAATGGGCCAAAATTCACCCAACTTATTGTGGGAAGCTTGTGGAAGGCTACCTGAAACGTTTGACCCAAGTTAAACAATTTAAAGGCAATGCTACCAAATACTAATTGAGTGTATATAAACTTCTGACCCACTGGGAATGTGATGAAATAAATAAATCATTCTCTCTACTATTATTCTGACATTTCACATTCTTATATAAAGTGTTGATCCTAACTGGCCTAAGACAGGGAATTTTTACTAGGATTAAATGTCAGGAATTGTAGAAAACTGAGTTTAAATGTATTTGGCTAAGGTGTATGTAAACTTCCAACTGTATATGGACAGGAACACGAATTTCCGCGTTGTGACCCGTCTTTTGTCTGTTTCGCTAATCCAGCTCTGGGTAGAGCACTTTCTAAGCAGTGTCTTTCTTATTGGATTGTGGAGGCCATCTCCCTGGCGTATGACAGGCCATCTCCCTGGCGTATGACAGGCCATCTCCCTGGCGTATGACAGGCCATCTCCCTGGCGTATGACAGGCCATCTCCCTGGCGTATGACAGGCCATCTCCCTGGCGTATGACAGGCCATCTCCCTGGCGTATGACAGGCCATCTCCCTGGCGTATGACAGGCCATCTCCCTGGCGTATGACAGGCCATCTCCCTGGCGTATGACAGGCCATCTCCCTGGCGTATGACAGCATTGGACAAGGTTGCCTAGCGATGTGAGGCCATCTCCCTGGCGTATGTATTCTCATCTCTCCCCTCTCCCCTCTCTCTCCCCCTCCCCCCTCTCCCCTCTCCCCTCTCCCCTCTCTCTCCCCTCTCCTCTCTCTCCCCTCTCCTCTCTCCCCTACAGTATTGAGGGTGAATACGTTCCAATGGAAGGAGATGAGGTGAGCTATAAGGTGTGCTCCATTCCTCCGAAGTTCCAGAAGATCCAGGCGGTGGATGTCACCATCACCCACCTCAACCCAGGATCGAAGCATGAGACCTGGGATGGGGCGCTGCTCAGCTCCTCCTGAGTCCTGGAGGAGAGAAATGTCAACATGGAGAAAAGTTGTTTTTTTTGGTCCCCCTTTTTTTTGGGAAAGAAATAGAAAGGTTGGTATTTGAAGGTTGATCAAATAAAGCTCTATTACTTCCACAAAATATGGTTCTCTAGTTTTTATTCATGGTTTGAACTAATATCACTGAGATTGGATAAAATGTCATGGTGTCTGTCGACAATGCAACATTTTAAGCATCTGTTAATGCAATCTCCACTAACACGGAAACATTGACTTTAAAAGCCGCATCGTCAAGAGCGCCTGATCAGATTGAATCTCGGCCTACTTATGAGCGCCTGATCAGATTGAATCTCGGCCAAATCATATTAAAATCACACTGCTATTCTTTGGTGGTGAAAATAGTGGCAGTATATTTTCTTCTAAATGGTCAGATACATCAGTGTCCTGAAACCTGCCATGTCTATTCACAGATTGATGTTTAATTATTAGAAAAGACAAATTATCAAAGTATTGCCTGCAGATTGTACAAATATTTGAGTACTGACCAGACCAGTTTAAAAAGCAATATCAGTCAAAAGACAGACAGTGAGGTATCAGATTTAGATTGTATTGAGTATACAGTCCACACCATATCTAGTTTGACAGTGAAGCTAACATTTTAAATGTGGTTCCAGTATTTTAGATTTCAGACCAAATGTTTCATATGAGGTGCAGTATATAATGTCAACTTTTATTTGAGGGTATTTTCATACATGTCTGTTTCACCGTTTAGAAATGAAAGCACTATGTATCTAGTCCCCCATTTGAAGAAGTCATAAGTATTCTGACAAATTTACTTACAGTGTATCAAAGTAGTCAAAAGTTGAGTATTTGGTTGTAACTCGTTGGTTGCATTTGTAGTTTTACCCAATAGTAACTGAATGGTGGATGATGACTGGCGTAATTTTCTTTCTAAGTGAGTAGATAACATGTTTCTAAACACTACTAAATGAATCATAATGATGCCATGATTAATACAAAGCATAAATGAATCATGAAAAATGATGAGTGAGAAAGTTACAGAGGCTGGAACAAAACATGCCAACCTCTCACCATTACCAATAACAGAGAGGGTATGATCTTTGTGCCTCTGTAACGTTCTAATTCATCATCATTCACCATTCATTCATGATTATTCATAACCATGGTAGCATCCACATGAATGTAGAAGTGTTCAGAAACATCTTCTATTCTTACTGACAATACAAGTGAAGTGACTCCAAACTGACATGACATTGTTCACCATTCAGTTACTATTGGGAAAAACATTATCCAAAACACAACCAAATCAAACTGCAAATGCATTCAATAAGTTTGTAGAATCACAAGCTTGATGTAATCACTACAGGCATGAAATATGGGACCAAATACTACACTTTCATACAATATAAGTTAATTTGTCCAAATAAATGTGACTTCTTCAAATGGGAGAACTAAATACATATAGTGCTTTCATATCTAAACAGTAAAACAGATAGATTTACATCCACCATTGTTTATTCCATATTTAATAGAAATCAGACTTTGCTTTTGATTTTTTTTATTCAACATAATATTGTAAATAATAAAACAAATGAAAATGGCATGGACAAAAATGATGGGAACCTTAACCTAATATTTTGTTGCACAACCTTCACAGGAAATCACTGCAATCAAATGTTTTCTGAAGTTGTCAATGAGACTTCTGCACCTGTTAACAGGTAGTTTGGCCCACTCTTCCTGAGCCAACTGCTCCAGCTGTCTCAGGTCTGATGGGTGCCTTCTCCAGACTGCAAGTTTCAGCTCTTCCCATAGATATTCGATAGGATTCAGATCAGGACTCATAGAAGGCCACTTCAGAATAGTCCAATGGTTTGATCTTATCCATTCTTGGGTGCTTTTAGCTGTGTGTTTTGGGTCATTATCCTGTTGGAGGACCCGTGACCTGCGACTGAGACAGAGCTTTCTGACACTGGGCAGTACGTTTCGCTCCAGAATGCCTTGATAGTCTTGAGATTGAATTGTTCCCTGCACAGATTCAAGGCACCCTGTGCCAGGTGCAGTCCCAGAACATAACCAAGCCTCCTCCATGTTTCACTGTAGGTATGGTGTTCTTTTCTTTGAAAGCTTCAGTTTTTCGTCTGTGAACATAGAGCTGATGTGACTTGACAAAAAGCTCCAGTTTTGACTCATCTGTCAATATGCATTTTTAGCAAATTCCAGACTGGCTTTTTTATGTTTTTCTTTCAAAAGTGGAGTCCTCCTGGGTCTTCTTCCATGGAGCCCACTTTCGCTCAAAAAGTGACGGATCAGACACTGACGTACCTTCACCTTGGAGTTCAGCTTGTATCTCTTTGGCAGTTATTCTTGGTTCTTTTTCTACCATTCACACTATCCTTCTGTTCAATCTGTGGTCGATTTTCCTCTTGCGGCCGAACCCTGGGAGGTTGCCTACAGTTCCATGGACCTTAACCTTGTTAATAATATTTGCAACTGTTTTTACAGGAACATCAAGCTGCTTGGAGATGGTCTTGTAGCCTTTACCTTTACCATGCTGGTCTATTATTGTCTTTCTGATCTCCTCAGACAACTGTCTCCTTTGCTTTCTCTGGTCCATGTTCTGTGTGGTGCAACTATGTGTTATCTTTTCTAAGGGGTTCCAACAAATGTGTCCCGGCCATTTTAGAATATCTTTGTAGAATAAGCAATAATTCATCTCTTTTCACAGCTTCTTTGCTTTATTCTATGACATACCAAAGGCATGCAAGTATACATGATAAAATAGCTTTTAATTTCATCACTTTTCAGGAGGAATTAAGCATTATTTCAATGAGCTGTAAGGGTACCAACAAATTTGAGCACGTCTGTATGTATGAATACCCTCAAATAAAAGGTGACATTCTGTACTGTTGCCTAAAATGAAACATTCTATCTGAAATACTAAATGCTGGAGCATAGCGCCAAATTTAAAATTGTAAGCTTCACCTTCCAAACGCATACAGTGGGGAGAAGAAGTATTTGATACACTGCCGATTTTGCAGGTTTTCCTACTTACAAAGCATGTAGAGGTCTGTAATTTTTATCATAGGTACACTTCAACTGTGAGAGACGGAATCTAAAACAAAAATCCAGAAAATCACATTGTATGATTTTTAAATAATTAATTAGCATTTTATTGCATGACATAAGTATTTGATCACCTACCAACCAGTAAGAATTCCGGCTCTCACAGACCTGTTAGTTTTTCTTTAAGAAGCCCTCCTGTTCTCCACTCATTACCTGTATTAACTGCACCTGTTTGAACTCGTTACCTGTATAAAAGACACCTGTCCACGCACCCACTGTATATCAACACAATTAGTTATTCCCACACAGGGACAAACCTTTCGCTTACAGTCCATTACAAGACATACAACAATCAACAATCAGAGACAAACGATGCCACGTTTAATCTTAGGACATGTTGGTTATTACCGTTCCACACACAATCACGACAAACCCGTCAGTTTTCGCTTAGATTCACACTTCCTGTTCCATACCATACATTATATATTATTACAATACCGGTTTACACTGCAGTCACAACACAAATAACACAATTCTACAGCTTAGATTCACAATACAATTAACTTGGATAAACGTATAAAAACTAATGTTCACTTTCTTCAGATTTCACGCTCAGACTCTTATCGTTTTATTTAGATACTAGTGCATTGGATTTTCTCTAAATAAATGCAACAATTCATTGGACGCCTGCTGATAACTCTTGACAATAGTCTCATTATCAGAATTAGTTTATATTAGTAATGGCCTCAATCATTGCGGACTCTATACCCAAATAATTATTTCAGTAATTCTTGGTTGAGTGCCTATTACCACCAATATAGATACTAGTGCATTGGATTTTCTCTATACTGGATCCCATAACAGGTATACTGGACACGAATTATACCATATGAATAAAGATTACTGACCTTAATCCTTGCAGCTGAGACTAAGTTGGTTGGATCTCGTCACCGTCCCTGTCGTGTCCAGTTCACCACCGGCCTGAAATAAACCCTCAATTTCAGAGGTCAGGTCTTTGTCTTACGGATCCTAGATCCGCCCGTGCACGGTTTCGGTGTTCCCTGGGACGACAGCAACAGGTATTGAGATCCGGCTCAAAGGACCAAATTGTCACAAGAAGTTCTATCTCAATGTTCTAAATGAACTTTTTTGTAACTCTATCTGTACCCTGAAGGTTGTAAGTCCCCAGTTTTAAATAATACAGTCAGAGCCCCAGCTTGCAATGGTTAGCATTTATTCAGAGAATGTTCTGACAAAACAACAATACACATGGCTTTTATACATATCTCAGTCAGAAAAAAACCCCACCCTCCTTGATGGGGGATGTAACCTCTCAGGTCACTTCCTTCAAGGACACATTAGATACCTAACTGGACTTACTTAATCACGTTGTATAAACAGCCCTCTCCCCCTGCTTGGGAAAGCTGGGACCAAAACCCATTATCCAGTTTTTATAACCGTCATAAATAGCCTTCCTTCTTAACTACCCACTGACTGTTCCACCAGATGGTAACCTATTAACCTGGTCTAAACATTGTCTATGTACCCACATTCTTAAGAGTATTTCCTAACACATCTCAAACATTACACAGTTTCAGGGTGGAACAATTTGGTTTATTTCTTTATCAATAAGAAACACTCCAGAGGAATTCATCAAAATGTAATCTTGGTTTATTTTAGGACACATAAAGAGGATGCTTCAAAGACAACAATAATTACAGATCATCTGCAATAACCTTTAACCTCACACAATGTAAACAAACATAGCAATGCTTCTACTATTGTTAAGGGTTAACAGGAAACCAATGATACACAGCTCTCTATACAATACTGACTGGGCTGGTTAACAAGACAGGTATCATTATCACTGTAATCTTCATCACCATCATCATGGCCATATTCTAAAGCCTCTACAGTGCTAATGGTGGAGCCTAGGCTACTCCTTGATGTCGCTGCTGTTATTTCAATCTGTCCACAACATTAAAAAAAACAGGCATTCAGAACAAAGCTGATACCTTGTGCTTTATATCAATAATGAGTTAAATTGTTTCATGAGGAAACCGGATGAATATGGCAAGATGCACTCTAATACGACTGTTGGTTCACGGACAAATAAGTCAACAAATATAATACATATTTTTATTAGAAGTCTGACCGCAAAATCCTGCCTTCAATGTAAATATGTCAATGGACATATTCAACATGCAGACACACACATCATAAGAACCCAAGCTAGGAAATATCAGTTTAAGTGTGTGAACCCTGTTATAGGTTAAACATCAGTAAGTGTGTGAACCCTGTTATAGGTTAAGACTCTTGTGCTTCCTCCCTGCTCCACCTCATCCACAGTTGGTCTAGCCCATGTTGGTGTGACAGGACTGGGTAGGATTCTAGTTGTGTTCTGCCAGGACGTCGCTGAACACGTTCAGGAACATGTGAACATGACACTCCTTAAACACCAGAGCAGGACGGAACCGGATTGACCGATCTCCACAGCCACCCAGCAGGACACCTAAGACAGACAGACAGATTGAGACAGACCGAGAGAGAAGATAGAGGTTACCCAGAAGATCACCAGCATTGAGTGTGTGTCTGTCTGTGTGTGTGTGTGCACCAGTGTCTGTCTGTCTGTGTCTGTGTGTGTGTCTGTCTTACCCTTGTCCCGGGCTTTGAGGATGATGCTGTTGCGTGTGGCGTCATCACAGATGTTAATGGCACAGAATGTCCCCTGTCCCCGAGCACTGCTCAACAGGTTAGGGTACTGGTCCTGGAGGAGAGGTACAGTCGTTAGCACACACAACACACAGTATTTAGTAGCTGTAGTTTACAGTCTCTGTCTCTGTAACCTGTAGTTGGTACAGTCTTTGGTACCTGTAGTTGGTAGAGTCTCTGTCTCTGGTACCTGTAGTAGGTAGAGTCGCTGTCTCTGGTACCTGTAGTTGGTAGAGTCGCTGTCTCTGGTACCTGTAGTAGGTAGAGTCTCTGTCTCTGGTACCTGTAGTAGGTAGAGTCTCTGTCTCTGGTACCTGTAGTAGGTAGAGCCGCTGTCTCTGGTACCTGTAGTAGGTAGAGCCGCTGTCTCTGGTACCTGTAGTAGGTAGAGTCGCTGTCTCTGGTACCTGTAGTAGGTAGAGTCGCTGTCTCTGGTACCTGTAGTAGGTAGAGTCGCTGTCTCTGGTACCTGTAGTTGGTAGAGTCTGTATCTGGTACCTGTAGTTGGTACAGTCTCTATATCTGGTACATTCTCTGAATCTGGTACCTGTAGATGGTAGAGTCTCTGGAACTTGTAGTTGGTAGAGTCTCTGGTACCTGTAGATGGTATAGTCTCTGGTAACTGTAGTTGGTATAGTCTCTGGTACCTGTAGTTGGTACAGTCCCTGTAGCTGGTAACTGTAGTTGGTACAGTCTTTGGTACCTATAGTTGGTACAGTCTCTGGTACCTGTAGTTGGTTGAGTCGCTGTCTCTGGTACCTGTAGTTGGTACAGTCTCTGGTACCTGTAGTTGGTACAGTCTTTGGTACCTGTAGTTGGTACAGTCTTTGGTACCTGTAGTTGGTACAGTTTTTGGTACCTGTAGTTGGTACAGTCTTTGGTACCTGTAGTTGGTACAGTCTCTGTATCTGGTACCTGTAGTTGGTAGTCTCTCTGTATCTGGTACCTGTAGTTGGTAGAGTCTCTGTATCTGGTACCTGTAGTTGGTACAGTCTCTGTATCTGGTACCTGTAGTTGGTAGTCTCTCTGTATCTGGTACCTGTAGTTGGTAGTCTCTCTGTATCTGGTACCTGTAGTTGGCAGAGTCTCTGTATCTGGTACCTGTAGTTGGTTGAGTCTCTGTATCTGGTACCTGTAGTTGGTTGAGTCTCTGTATCTGGTACCTGTAGTTGGTTGAGTCTCTGTATCTGGTACCTGTAGTTGGTAGAGTCCCTGTAGGAGAGTCTTCCCAGAGCGGGTCACCTCCTCCAGAAGGTTCTCTCTGCGGATCACGTTCAGAACCTCAGCCAGGAAGAGGTTCTTAGACGGGTCGCCCATCCACGTGTTAAAGATACGGTAGGCCTGGGAAAGCAACACACACGACAAAATAAGGTTACACATTGTACACGTAAACATAATACGCCTCTGTGTGTGTGTGTGTCCTGTGTGTGTGTTGTGTCCTGTGTGTGTGTGACCTTGTCTGCCTGCAGCTCGTCTTTATGGTAAAAGCCTCCAGTCAGCATCTTCTTGCTGAAGGAGACGATGTCAGCAGGGTCGTCCATCCCCCAGTGTTCATGAGCCCAGAACTTCCCTGTAGCACCGCCACCTGTCTGCACTTCATCCACATGGAACGCACTACCATGCTGAGAGAGGGGAGGGGAGAGTTCAGTATCATTATTTTATCAGTTTGGTTCTTTCTAGGATTGATTGGTTCCCTCTCCAGTCTACCTTGTGTATGACCCTCCCCCCCTCTCCCTCCCCCCCTCTCCCTCCCTCCTTCTCCAGTCTACCTTGTGTATGACCCTCCCTCCCTCCCTCTCCAGCCTACCTTGTGTATGACCCTCCCTCCCTCTCCAGCCTACATTGTGTATGACCCTCCCTCCCTCCCTCTCCAGCCTACCTTGTGTATGACCCTCCCTCCCTCTCCAGCCTACATTGTGTATGACCCTCCCTCCCTCCCTCCCTCCCTCTCTCTCCAGCCTACCTTGTGTATGACTCTCTCCCTCCCTCTCCAGCCTACCTTGTGTATGACTCTCTCCCTCCCTCTCCAGCCTACATTGTGTATGACCCTCCCTCCCTCTCTCCCTCCCTCTCCAGCCTACATTGTGTATGACCCTCCCTCCCTCTCTCCCTCCCTCTCCAGCCTACCTTGTGTATGACCCTCCCTCCCTCTCTCCCTCCCTCTCCAGCCTACCTTGTGTATGACCCTCCCTCCCTCTCTCCATCCCTCTCCAGCCTACCTTGTGTATGACTCTCTCCCTCCCTCTCCAGCCTACATTGTGTATGACCCTCCCTCCCTCTCTCCCTCTCTCTCCAGCCTACCTTGTGTATGACCCTCCCTCCCTCCCTCTCCAGCCAACCTTGCGTGCAATGTTCCGTAGCTTCTTGAAGAAGTCAGGTGTTGCGTGGTTGTCTCCTCCCTCAGCCTGGATGGGTTCAATCACTATCCCAGCCACCGGCCGGCCCTTCTGACGCCACTGGACTATCAGGTCCTCAACCTGGTACATACACAGAACACACACACACACACACTAGATAAATCAAGAAAGCGTACAGTATTATATAGCGCCATTATTGCATGGAACCGTTCCATCTCATATTGCTCCTGAACATCCAAACAGCACAGTGTCCTGAACACCCAAATAGCACAGTGTCCTGAACACCCAAACAGCACAGTGTCCTGAACATCCAAACAGCACAGTGTCCTGAACATCCAAACAGCACAGTGTCCTGAACATCCAAACAGCACAGTGTCCTGAACATCCAAACAGCACAGTGTCCTGAACATCCAAACAGCACAGTGTCCTGAACATCCAAACAGCACAGTGCACCAATGCTCTGTGGAGGCTGAGAGAGCTTTCTCAGTCTGTGGCCAATTTGTGACCTAGATCATTGTTTTAAGTAGCCTATAGCCTACGTTTGTGTGTAGAATGCTATTCTAACTGTACAGCTAATTTAACCATGCAACATTTTCACTTACCTGTTCATTTGGCCAGTCTGTCTATTAAGTAAACTATTATTACCCTCGCTCATATCATACGCATTTTTAGCTACTGAAGTATTTCTCTGCCATCGACCTGTATAGTATAGTTAACCATCCAACATCCACCAATGTATAGTGTACATATTCAGCCAACCACTCATACTATGCAATGTCTTTTTATAGCTTTTTTTTGCACTCCAGATATCTTGTATTTCTATACTTTTTCATACTGCCGCTCTATGTATCATGTACCGTGTATCTGTCTTTTGTGTACTTTCGTTGTGGCATTTTGCACCTGCCCTGTGTTTTGTTGTAGCTGCTTGACCAATAAAGTACCTATCTATCTATCTATCTATCTATCTATCTATCTATCTATCTATCTATCTATCTATCTATCTATCTATCTATCTATCTATCTATCTCTACATTTGTTTGGCTGGGTCTTGAGAATCAGTCAGCTACAGATGCAGTTAGGCTTACCTACAATTATAGTTACTGTTTCTGACGAGTCTGTTTTTCATGTTGAAAAATAATGTGAGAACCGGGTGTCTTTTAATGAACTTGAATTGAACAAGAAAGTTAAAATGTTTGTTTGTTTTTCTGTCTTGAGTAAAAGTAGTAATGGATAACAATAATGGGTTTGACTTGTTTAACATGTTCTTATATAGTCCAGGTTTGTGGAGCCAGAAGGCCTCGGCTTGTTTAACATGTTCTTATATAGTCCAGGTTTGTGGAGCCAGAAGGCCTCGGCTTGTTTAACATGTTCTTATATAGTCCAGGTTTGTGGAGCCAGAAGGCTCACCTTTCATTTATTTTATGCTGTGACTAAATATATATATAAAAAAAAAAAAAACCTTGAGAGATTATCATTTACTTTATTGCTAGAAATAGGCCTACCATTGATTTTTAGGCTAACGAATGCTAACAAATGCAATAAGTAAACGTTTGCTTTGATGTAAAATATAGCCAACTTTAGAATGGCGCATGATTCACAGTGGGTTTTGATATGCGGGAAATTGGTGAACCACAGCGCTATCCATGGTACTGAATCTCCGCTACAGCTTATCTGTTTGATTAGCGGAGAATCAGATGTTCCTTCTGACAAGATCACCACAACAAGCGAAGTAAAAACAGCCACGACCTTCCCAGATTCCCCCGATAGCCACGACCTTCCCAGATTCCCCCGATAGCCACGACCTTCCCAGATTCCCCCGATAGCCACGACCTTCCCAAAACTAATGTCATTCTCACCAGACTGTAATAACGTCATCCTATTTTACCAGCTGGCCAACAGTGATTCATAGGCCTACATTAAAACTAGGCTACATCAACAAAATAGTGTGGTGACTTTCATAGAACTTTGGGATTGATTCAATTGCAACAAATGTGTATATCATGTCTATTTCTGCTGGTATTATATGCTTTTAAATAGCACTTCCAGTTTGAACGGGAATACCAGGAAAATTGGTAGATTCTCAGGAAAATATTAAATCCACACACACCTCCTCCAGGCAGCGGGCCTCCTCCTGTGCGTTCTCCCGTGTGAACTCCTCCAGAGGGTACTTCAGTTTAGGGAAGGGAGCGATCGGCCAATCAAATGACGGCACATCCAGCTTGTGGATGGCTTTGGAGTGCGTCGTTGCCAAGCATCCTGAAAACAGATCAGACATTGTAAGTTGTTGTTGTTAAGGAGTAGGGCAGTCCTACCCAAGCTTATATTCTGTTACAATACATCAAAATTAAAGGAGAGCGCGGCCCTCAGGATGGTGGATCAGGCTCCGTGTCACGACTCCCTCTGAAGTCGCCTCTTCCCCCTCTTCATCACCGGCTTTCTAGCCACTGCCGCTCCCTCTTTCATTATCCATTGGTTTTGTCGTGTCTATACACACACACACCTGGTTATCATTTCCCTATTACATCATGTTATATGTTCCCTCAGGTCTTTGTCGGTTATTGTTCATTGTGAATGTGTGTTGCGTTTCATGCCTACGTGTACGTCGAGTTTATATATTTTTGTATTTTGCACTGTTCTTTGTACTGGCACGGTTGTGTCAGCCGGGCTGTGTTTTGTCCACTGGTGTGGATTTGGTAGGAGTAATATATAAATAAATACTCAGTTTCTCCACTCCATCTCCTGCGTCTGGCTCCCTTTCATCTCCACTCATCACACTCAGGCCATCCTCAAGATGGTGGATCAGGATAAGGCAGTCCCACTACTTTTGTAATCTATTGTTTTTATTGAACAGATAAGATCGGACGGTAGAGGCACAGATAAGATAGGACGGTAGAGTAACAGATAAGATAGGACGGTAGAGTAACAGATAAGATAGGACGGTAGAGTAACAGATAAGATAGGACGGTAGAGTAACAGATAAGATAGGACGGTAGAGTAACAGATAAGATAGGACGGTAGAGTAACAGATAAGGTAGGACGGTAGAGGCACAGATAAGATAGGACGGTAGAGTAACAGATAAGATAGGACGGTAGAGTAACAGATAAGATAGGACGGTAGAGTAACAGATAAGATAGGACGGTAGAGTAACAGATAAGATAGGACGGTAGAGTAACAGATAAGATAGGACGGTAGAGGCACAGATAAGATAGGACGGTAGAGTAACAGATAAGATAGGACGGTAGAGTAATATTCAGACCCTTGACTTTCCCACATTTTGTTACGTTACAGCCTTATTCAAAAAATGAATTCATTTGTTTTCTTTTCTCAATCTACACACAATACCCCATAATGACAAAGTGAAACCAGGTTGACATTTTTGCAAATTTATTTAAATGTAAATGGAAATATCCCATTTACATAAGTATTCAGACCCTTTACTCAATACTTTTGAAGCACCTTTGGCAGCTATTACAGCCTGCAGTCTTCTTGGGTATGACGCTACAAGCACCTGTATTTGGGGAGTTTCTCCCATTCTTCTCTGCAGATCCTCTCAATCTCTATCAGGTTGGATGGGGAGTGTTGCTGCACAGCTATTTTCATGTCCTCTCAAGAGATGTTAGATCGGGTTCAAGCCCGAGCTCTGGCTGGGCCACTCAAGGGCTCTGTACTTTGCTCCGTTCATCTTTGCCTCGACCCTGATTAGTCTCCCAGTCCCTGCTGCTGAAAAACATCCCCACAGCATGACACCACCACGTTTCACCGTAGGGATGGTGCCAGGTTTCCTCCAGACGTGACTTTTGGCATTCAGGCCAAACAGTTCAATCTTGGTTTCATCAGACCAGAGAGTCTTTAGGTGCCCTTTGGCAAACTCCAAGCGGGCTGTCATGCCTTTTACTGAGGGGTGGCTTCCTTCTGGCCACTCTACCATAAAGGCCTGATTCCAAACTTCTTCCATTTAAAAAGGATGGAGGCCACTGTGTTCTTGGGGACCTTCAATGCTGCAGAAATGTTTTGGTACCCTTCCCCAGATCTGTGCCTTGACACAATCCTGTCTCAGAGCTCTACAGACAATTCCTTTGAGCTCATGGCTTGGTTTTTGCTCTGACATGCACTGTCAACTGTGGGACCTTACATAGACAGGTGTGTGCTTTTCCAAATCATGTCAATTTACCACAGGTACATTTTGTGAGCCTGTTGATGTCCTTGGGTTGGAATGGATCTCGATAGGTAGTGGAACGCTCGATACATGCATTTCTGTGCAAAAGCCTCACAGAACACTTCTGCTTTGTCCTGTGCAGTGATGTGTGCTATGTCGTGGTGTATGATGACAGGGATATTAGAGTTAGCAGCTCTTCCAGAGAAGGCATTTACAAGCCTCCACCATCTCTTGCTGCTTAGGGTGTTATCAGTTTGAGTTTGATGGTTCCTTCTAGCTTGCTTCTCAAGGTCAGTCATGATGAGGTCCAGGATTTGGTATCCTCTGGTTGGAGTAACCCCAATCTGTTGCAGGCCTAAGCAGCTCGCAAGTTGTCGGGCCCGGCGACCAGCATGTCTTCATGGTGGACATTGAAGTCGCCAGCCAGCATGACAGAATGTGCAACAAAATCTGTAATTTTGGGTTTCAGTGTCTAGGTCTATTAAACAGCTCCTATGAAGAGCTTCTGGGAGTGTAAGGGGACTGGAAGCCATGTCAGTTCCATGTCTTTGGGTATTTTTGTGTCTCATGGTGGATGGAGATTCCTTGCAAGCAATACACTGCAATGCTGCGACCTGATGACGCAGTTCTGTCTAGTCAGCAACACATGGTGCATCCTGGTATTGCAATGCCGTCAGCTCCAGGAATACTTACACCACGATGACAGGTGCTTTCTCCTTAGGCTACTTCTCTGATGTTCGATCTTAGACCACGGATGTTGACCTCCATGATTCGTAGTTCTTTGTCTCATAGTAGTCATGTTATTTTAAATTTCATTCAACAATAAGATGTGTAATAATATTGAACGTTACTGACCCATTGTTCTGCCATGAAATCCACCCATAAACGACAGGATGCTGAGGTCTGGACAACCAGGGCTCTGAGAGAGAGAGAGAGAGAGAGAATGAGGGAGAGAGAGAGGAAATTATAATCAGAGCATGAGAGTGTTGTCAGTGTTGTGTACGGGGCTACAAAAAAATAGACAAGAGGAACGTGATGATGAACACAGATCATGGCGTTCTGATTCTCCACACCTTTAGCACACACACCTGCTGCTATTATATTGATCAGTTTATACACTGCCTCCTATATCCCCTCCTTCCCCAAAACACGGGGAAATATTGAACTATAAATAGTTTATTCCTGTATTACACTGATATTAAAATGTTTATTCTATTCTACTGAGACATGTACTGTATGTTCCTATTCTATCTTTTAATATGCCTCATTGTTGTTACATTGTCCAGAAGGAACCTGCAGTAAGCATTTTGTTGGATGATGATGGTGAATCAGATTTCACCCACCTGGTTGATCATACAGGAGCTCACGTCTTCATCAGAGGGGATGTTGTGCCCTCTCTCCTTATTCTGAGACAGATAATAGACTATGTTTCCATTGTGTTCATTCATATACAGTACATCTTGTAAATATATTGACTATATAATGTATGTTGTCTCAGCTGAACATGGTATTGTTTCATCTAGATTGAATATATTGACTAGATATAAATATATACACTGAGTGTACAAAACATTAAGAACACCTTCCTAATACTGAGTTGCACCCCCCGCCCCATTAGTCCTCAGAACAGCCTCAATTCATTGGGTCTGGACTCTACAAGGTGTCGAAAGCATTTTACAGAGATGCTGGCCCAATGCTTCCCACAGTTGTGTCAAGTTGGCTGGATGTCCTTAGGGTGGTGGACCATTCTTGATGCACAAGGGAAACGGTTGAGCTTGAAAAGCATGAAAAACCCAGCAGCGTTACAGTTCTTGACACCTACTACCATACCCCGTTCAAAAGGCACTCAAATATTTTATCTTGCCCATTCACCCTCTGAATGACACACATACAGTGGGGAGAACAAGTATTTGATACACTGCCGATTTTGCAGGTTTTCCTACTTACAAAGCATGTAGAGGTATGTAATTTTTATCATAGGTACACTTCAACTGTGAGAGACGGAATCTAAAACAAAAATTCAGAAAATCACATTGTATGATTTAAAAAAAATTAATTTGCATTTTATTGCATGACATAAGTATTTGATCACCTACCAACCAGTAAGAATTCCGGCTCTCACAGACCTGTTAGTTTTTCTTTAAGAAGCCCTCCTGTTCTCCACTCATTACCTGTATTAACTGCACCTGTTTGAACTCATTACCTGTATAAAAAGACACCTGTCCACACACTCAATCAAACAGACTCCAACCTCTCCACAATGGCCAAGGCCAGAGAGCTGTGTAAGGACATCAGGGATAAAATTGTAGACCTGCACAAGGCTGGGATGAGCTACAGGACAATAGGCAAGCAGCTTGGTGAGAAGGCAACAACTGTTGGCGCAATTATTAGAAAATGGAAGAAGTTCAAGATGACGGTCAATCTCCCTCGGTCTGGGGCACCATGCAAGATCTCACCTCGTGGGGCATCAATGATCATGATGAAGGTGAGGGATCAGCCCAGAAATACACGGCAGGACCTGGTTAATGACCTGAAGAGAGCTGGGACCACAGTCTAAAAAAAAAACATTAGTAACACACTACGCCGTCATGGATTAAAATCCTGCAGCGCACGCAAGGTCCCCCTGCTCAAGCCAGCGCATGTCCAGGCCCGTCTGGATGATCCAGAGGAGGAATGGGAGAAGGTCATGTGGTCTGATGAGACAAAAATAGAGCTTTTTGGTCTAAACTCCCTCGCCGTGTTTGGAGGAAGAAGAAGGATGAGTACAACCCCAAGAACACCATCCCAACAGTGAAGCATGGAGGTGGAAACATCATTCTTTTGGGATGCTTTTCTGCAAAGGGGACAGGATGACTGCACCGTATTGAGGGGAGGATGGATGGGGCCATGTATTGCGAGATCTTGGCCAACAACCTCCTTCCGTCAGTAATAGCATTGAAGATGGGTCGTGGCTGGGTCTTCCAGCATGACAACGACCAGAAACACACAGCCAGGGCAACTAAGGAGTGGCTCCGTAAGAAGCATCTCAAGGTCCTGGAGTGGCCTAGCCAGTCTGCAGACCTGAACCCAATAGAAAATCTTTGGAGGGAGCTGAAAGTCCGTATTGCCCAGCGACAGCCCCGAAACCTGGTCAAGAACTACAGGAAACGTATGATCTCTGTAATTGCAAACAAAGGTTTCTGTACCAAATATTAAGTTCTGCTTTTCTGATGTATCAAATACTTATGTCATGCAATAAAATGCAAATTAATTACTTAAAAATCATACAATGGGATTTTCTGGATTTTTGTTTTAGATTCAGTCACTCACAGTTGAAGAGTATATATGATAAAAATTACAGACTTCTACATGCTTTGTAAGTGGGAAAACCTGCAAAATCGGCAGTGTATCAAATACTTGTTCTCCCCACTGTACACAATCCATGTCTCAATTATCCCAAGGCTTAAAAATCCCTTTTAAACCTGACTCCTCCCCTTCATCTACACTGATGGAAGTGAATTTAACAAGTGACATCAATAAGGAATCATAGCTTTCACCTGGTCAGTCTGTCATGGAAAGAGGTTCCTAATGTTTTGTACACTCAGTATGTACTCACTCTGTACCAGATGAACATGGCTTTATATGTACTCACTCTGTACCAGATGAACATGGCTTTATATGTACTCACTCTGTACCAGATGAACATGGCTTTATATGCATTCTCATTGGAGCAGGATCCACAGGCCATGGTCTGAACACGGCTCATACCACTAGGAGCAACCTGGACAGAGAAGGGGAAGGAAGGAGCGTCTTGGATTGTATCCAGTCAGTCAATCCACAAAATGGAGGAAGCCAGCCTACAGTAGTGGGGTCCAGCTAGAATCCTATCACTAGTTAGTTTCTGGTCTTTCAGTAAATAATATATATGTTTTTGTCTTTCTTTTAAAAAGCTGCCTGAAGCTTGAGTGTATGCAAAGTGTATGTGTGGCACTCACTGAGAGAAGGCTTTCCGCCAGCTTTTCCGGAAAGTTCTCGGGTGGCATGATCCCAAGAGCTGGCCTGTTCACAAACGCACTCTGAGATGGAGAAAGAGAGATATACAGTGGGAACTAAGCAGGACTGTCAGATAAACCTGGGGAGAGAAGCTCAACTCCAATGTCTTCTGATCATTTGAATTCCATTTAATTAGTGAGAGATAAATCAGGTCAATACCGAACTATGCAATGTAGTTGTAGTTTCCAACAGTCCAATACTCTTACATAGTTTAGCTCAGAAAACTTAATTAACTACAATGACCATAAACCATTGCATGCCTTGTCTGGGAACAGAAGGGACAGAAGAAAGCAAGATGGAGAGGGACAGAGAGCAGTTACTACGCCAGGTATCTCTACCTGAAATTAAATGATCTAAGTGATTGATAGTTGGTATTCAGCAGTCATAACAGAATGCCTTATTTACATTGAAGAACTACTAAAATGGTGATATTGTCAGACAGCATAGGCAGCAGCTATATAGAGATGAGATGATGACTAGGAATGAAATGATTACACAACAACTGAAGTATTTTATTAAGTAAAGTAATGTGAATAACTGATGGTTAATAAGTGATAAACAGTAAAGTAATGTGAATAACTGATGGTTAATAAGTGATAAACAGTAAAGTAATGTGAATAACTGATGTTTAATAAGTGATAAACAGTAAAGTAATGTGAATAACCGATGTTTAATAAGTGATAAACAGTAAAGTAATGTGAATAACTGATGGTTAATAAGTGATAAACAGTAAAGTAATGTGAATAACTGATGGTTAATAAGTGATAAACAGTAAAGTAATGTGAATAACCGATGGTTAATAAGTGATACACAGTAAAGTAATGTGAATAACCGATGGTTAATAAGTGATAAACAGTAAAGTAATGTGAATAACCGATGGTTATTAAGTGATAAACAGTAAAGTAATGTGAATAACCGATGGTTAATAAGTGATAAACAGTAAAGTAATGTGAATAACTGATGGTTAATAAGTGATCAACAGTAAAGTAATGTGAATAACTGATGGTTAATAAGTGATAAACAGTAAAGTAATGTGAATAACTGATGGTTAATAAGTGATAAACAGTAAAGTAATGTGAATAACTGATGGTTAATAAGTGATAAACAGTAAAGTAATGTGAATAACTGATGGTTAATAAGTGATAAACAGTAAAGTAATGTGAATAACTGATGGTTAATAAGTGATAAACAGTAAAGTAATGTGAATAACTGATGGTTAATAAGTGATAAACAGTAAAGTAATGTGAATAACTGATGGTTAATAAGTGATAAACAGTAAAGTAATGTGAATAACTGATGGTTAATAAGTGATAAACAGTAATGTGAATAACTGATGGTTAATAAGTGATAAACAGTAAAGTAATGTGAATAACTGATGGTTAATAAGTGATAAACAGTAAAGTAATGTGAATAACTGATGGTTAATAAGTGATCAACAGTAAAGTAATGTGAATAACTGATGGTTAATAAGTGATCAACAGTAAAGTAATGTGAATAACTGATGGTTAATAAGTGATAAACAGTAAAGTAATGTGAATAACTGATGGTTAATAAGTGATAAACAGTAAAGAGACTTTTACTAGCTGCTCTCTCTCCCTACCTCTCTCTCTCTCTCTCTCTCTCTCTACCTCTCTCTCTACCTCTCTCTCTACCTCTCTCTCTACCTCTCTCTCTCTCTCTCTCTACCTCTCTCTCTCTCTCTACCTCTCTCTCTCTCTACCTACCATATTGTTGGGGTTGGACATCACTTTGATGAGTGAGGGATGGTTGTATCCTGAAAGAGAAAAGAAAGATAACATTACAATTAGTGTTATCACTTAATTATAAATGAACCATTTTAACCCAATGGAGCCAAATACCAACTATTGTAGTGTAGAAGACTGGTTCCCACCGATGTAGCATATGAAACACAACAGTGTTTGACTGTAATATCAGCCTTATATAAAGATCTGCATAGCAGTTCCAGTTCCCACCACCACTCCTACAGCATATAATACGGTCTTTAACCTGCTAACTCCTACAGCATATAATATGGTCTTTAACCTGCTAACTCCTACAGCATATAATATGGTCTTTAACCTGCTAACTCCTACAGCATATAATATGGTCTTTAACCTGCTAACTCCTACAGCATATAATATGGTCTTTAACCTGCTAATTCCTACAGCATATAATATGGTCTTTAACCTGCTAACTCCTACAGCATATAATATGGTCTTTAACCTGCTAACTCCTACAGCATATAATATGGTCTTTAACCTGCTAACTCCTACAGCATATAATATGGTATTTAACCTGCTAACTCCTACAGCATATAATATGGTCTTTAACCTGCTAACTCCTACAGCATATAATATGGTCTTTAACCTGCTAACTCCTACAGCATATAATATGGTCTTTAACCTGCTAACTCCTACAGCATATAATATGGTATTTAACCTGCTAACTCCTACAGCATATAATATGGTATTTAACCTGCTAACTCCTACAGCATATAATATGGTCTTTAACCTGCTAACTCCTACAGCATATAATATGGTCTTTAACCTGCTAACTCCTACAGCATATAATATGGTCCAAGACCTGCTAACTCCTACAGCATATAATATGGTCTTTAGGAGTTAGCAGGTTAAAGGCATATTATATGCTGTAGGAACCTCAGTCTGAGGTCCTGAGCGCTCTGGAGCAGGTTTTCATCAAGGATCTATCTGTACTTTGCTCCGTTCATCTTTGCCTCGATCCTGACTAGTCTCCCAGTCCCTGGCACTGAAAAACATTCCCACAGCTAGATGCTGTGACCACCATGCTTCACCGCAGGGATGGTGGCAGGTTTCCTCCAGATGTGACGCTTGGCATTCAGGCCGAAGAGTTCAATCTTGGTTTCATCAGACCAGAGAATCTTGTTTCTCATGGTCTGAGAGTCTTTAGGTGCCTTTTGGAAAACTCCAAGCAGGCTGTCATGTGCCTTTTACTGAAGAGTGGCTTCAGTCTGGCCCCTCTACTAATATAATATAACAATATAATAATATCCTATAAAACAATATAATAATAAAACATAACAATATATAATAATATCCTATAAAAGAACAATATCATATACTATAACAATATAATATACTATAATAATATCCTATAATAATATAAACAATATAATAATATCCTATAATAATATAACAATATAATAATATCCTATAATAATATAACAATATAACAATATAATAATATCCTATAATAATATAATAATATCCTATAATAATATAACAATATAATAATATCCTATAATAATATAACAATATAATAATATCCTATAATAATATAACAATATAATAATATCCTATAATAATATAATATAATAATATCCTATAATAATATCCTATAATAATATAACAATATCCAATAATAATATAACAATATCCTATAATAATATAACAATATCCTATAATAATATAACAATATAATAATATCCTATAATAATATAACAATATAATAATATCCTATAATAATATAATAATATCCTATAATAATATAACAATATAATAATATCCTATAATAATATAACAATATAATCCTATAATAATATAACAATATAACAATAATCCTATAATAATATAACAATATAACAATATCCTATAATAATATAACAATATAACAATATAATAATATCCTATAATAATATAACAATATAATAATATAACAATATAATAATATCCTATAATAATATAATAATATAATCCTATAATAATATAACAATATAACAATATAATAATATCCTATAATAATATAATCCTATAATAATATAAACAATATAATAATATCCTATAATAATATAACAATATAATAATATCCTATAATAATATAATAATATCCTATAATAATATAACAATATAATAATATAAACAATATAATAATATCCTATAATAATATAACAATATAATAATATCCTATAATAATATAACAATATAATAATATCCTATAATAATATAACAATATAATAATATCCTATAATAATATAACAATATAATAATATCCTATAATAATATAACAATATAATAATATCCTATAATAATATAACAATATCCTATAATAATATAACAATATATTAATATAATATAATAATAATATCCTATAATATAATCCTATAATAATATAACAATATAATAATATCCTATAATAATATAATATAATAATAATAATATCCTATAATAATATAATCCTATAATAATATAAAGCAGTCTTTTATCCAAAGACACTTGCAGTCATGAGTAGCCCTGGAAACAAACCCACTATCCTGGCGTTGCAGACGCCATGCTCTACCAACTGAGCTACAAAAAAACGCTAACCTTGGGTTGCAATTTCAATACCTGCCAGGGAGAAGTGCTGTGGTGTTAAAATGCTACACTACAGATACATTGCTTACCTCCAGCATGCTAATCTGTCAAACAATAGAACACATGACTAGCTAGATCTTCTAGACACCAACCGATAAGGATCTGTGTACTAACCAATATAAATAGAGGAATCTGTGTATTAACCAATAGAAAGAGGAATCTGTGTATTAACCAATATCAATAGAGGAATCTATGTACTAACCAACAGGAATAGAGGATATCTGTGTACTGACCAATAAGGACAGAGGAGATCTGTGTACTGACCAATAGGGATGGAGGAAATCTGTGTGTAGACGTCCAGCATGCGGTTTCCGTCCACGTCCACCAAGTAGTTTCCTCTGCTCTCCTCATAGTTACAGAAAAAATGGATTGCTCCCACATTCTGGAGAGAGGAGAGACAGGGGCAGAGACAGAGACAGAGACAGAGGGACAGATAAGGTAGTCATTATGTTAACTCAGATAAGGTAGTCATTATGTTAACTCAGTCTTGACAGAAGGAGAGATAAGGTAGTCATTATGTTAACTCAGTGTAGACAGAAGGAGAGATAAGGTAGTCATTATGTTAACTCAGATAAGGTAGTCATTATGTTAACTCAGTCTTGACAGAAGGAGAGATAAGGTAGTCATTATGTTAACTCAGTCTAGACAGAAGGAGAGATAAGGTAGTCATTATGTTAACTCAGATAAGGTAGTCATTATGTTAACTAAGTCTAGACAGAAGGAGAGATAAGGTAGTCATTATGTTAACTCAGATAAGGTAGTCATTATGTTAACTAAGTCTAGACAGAAGGAGAGATAAGGTAGTCATTATGTTAACTCAGATAAGGTAGTCATTATGTTAACTAAGTCTAGACAGAAGGAGAGATAAGGTAGTCATTATGTTAACTCCGATAAGGTAGTAATTATGTTAACTCAGTCTTGACAGAAGGAGAGATAAGGTAGTCATTATGTTAACTCAGATAAGGTAGTCATTATGTTAACTAAGTCTAGACAGAAGGAGAGATAAGGTAGTCATTATGTTAACTCAGATAAGGTAGTCATTATGTTAACTCAGATAAGGTAGTCATTATGTTAACTCAGATAAGGTAGTCATTATGTTAACTCAGATAAGGTAGTCATTATGTTAACTCAGTCTATTTATTAATATACACTATTTAATACTCAATCAGTATTACACCCCAAAACAGACTGTGTCTGTGTCTGCGTTGTGTGTCTGCGTTGTGTATGTGCACCGAAGAACACATTTATATTCCATCATCAAAACAGCCACACACATTCACACACTCCCACGGCGTACCTGCATCTCTCCCAACTGTTTGGTCAGCTCCTGATGGGGGAAGGGGAGGAGAGAGATGTTATGTTAGGGTGGTTCCTCGACAGTATGTACAGTTGAAGTCAGAAGTTTACATACACTTAGGTTGAAGTCATTAAAACTAATCTTTCAACCACTCCACAGATTTCATGTTAACAAACTATAGTTTTGGCAAGTCGGTTAGGACATCTACTTTGTGCATGACACAAGTAATTCTTCCAACAATTGTTTACAGACAGATTATTTCACTTATAATTCACTATATCACAACTCCAGTGTGTCAGAAGTTTACATACACTAAGTTGACTGTGCCTTTAAAACAGCTTGGAAAATTGATGTCATGGCTTTAGAAGCTTCTGATAGGCTAATTGACATCATTTGAGTCAATTGGAGGTGTACCTGTGGATGTATTTCAAGGCCTACCTTCAAACTCAGTGCCTCTTTGCTCGACATCATGGGAAAATCTAAAGAAATCAGCCAAGACCTCAGAAAAAAATTGCAGAACTCCACAAGTCTGGTTCATCCTTGGGAGCAATTTCCAAACGCCTGGAGGTACCACATTCATCTGTACAAACAATAGTACGCAAGTATAAAGACCATGGGACCACGCAGCCGTCATAGCGCTCAGGAAGGAGACACGTTCTGTCTCCTAGAGATGAATGGTGCGAAAAGTGCAAATCAATCCCAGAACAACAGCAAAGGACCTTGTGAAGATGCTGGAGGAAACAGGTATAAAAGTATCTATATCCACAGTTAAACGAGTCCTATATTGACATAACCTGAAAGACCGCTCAGCAAGAAAGAAGCCACTGCTCCAAAACCGCCATAAAAAAGCCAGACTACGGTTTGCAACTGCACATGGGGACAAAGATCGTACTTTTTGGAGAAATGTCCTCTGGTCTGATGAAACAAAAATAGAACTGTTTGGCCATAATGACCATCGTTATGTTTGGAGGAAAAAGGTGGAGGCTTGCAAGCCGAAGAACACCGTCCCAACCGTGAAGCACGGGGGTGGCAGCATCATGTTGTGCGGGTGCTTTGCTGCAGGAGGGACTGGTGCACTTCACAAAATAGATGGCATCATGAGGCAGGAAAATTATGTGGATATATTGAAGCAACATCTCAAGGCATCAGTCAGAAAGTTAAAGCTTGGTCGCAAATGGGTCTTCCAAATGGACAATGACCCCAAGCATACTTCCAAAGTTGTGGCAAAATGGCTTAAGGACAACAAAGTCAAGGTATTGGAGTGGCCATCACAAAGCCCTGACCTCAATCCTATAGAACATTTGTGGGCAGAACTAAAAAGCGTGTGCGAGCAAGGAGGCCTACAAACCTGACTCACTTACACCAGTTCTGTAAGGAGGAATGGGCCAAAATACACCCAACTTATTGTGGGAAGCTTGTGGAAGGCTACCTGAAACGTTTGACCCAAGTTAAACCATTTAAAGGCAATGCTACCAAATACTAATTGAGTGTATGTAAACTTCTGACCCACTGGGAATGTGATGAAAGAAATAAAAACTGAAATAAATAATTCTCTCTACTGTTATTTTCACATTCTTAAAATAAAGTGTTGATCCTAACTGACCTAAGACAGGGAATTTTTACTAGGATTAAATGTCAGGAATTGAAAACTTAGTTTAAATGTATTTGGCTGAGGTGTATGTAAACTTCCGACTTCAACTGTTCCCTCCATAGTGCACTGGCCCATGGGCTCTTGTCAAATGCAGTATACAGGGAATAGGGTTAAATTTGGGACGAAGCCTGTGTGTAACAGAGTGTTCAGTATGGGTGTGTAAAGTCCAGCGTGTTCCCATTACAGGGTCACACAGAGGTTACCATGGATCATTAACAATGTTGAACAGTAAAACAGAACAAGCCTTTTAACAGCTAGCTACTCTTCTTACTGCTTCATTGTGATATTCCTGACATCCAGGGAATCAGGCCCAGCATTAGCACACTGTGTGGTGTGGTACCTTGGAGCGTGGTCCTGGGACCTCTGTCTTCATGGAAGGCCCATCATATTCAAACTCCATTTGAGTCTTAGCAGCTGCCTTACTCACATACCTGCAGCCTGTACACACACACACACACACACAGTTGAGGCAATGCAGTACTGCTGACTTGTCCTGCAGAAGGTCCTTCATCTTAACCTTAGACAAGGACAAACACTCCATTCATTATATCATGCTGTGTCAGTCTTAGTTTCTATCAGTCTGGCCACAGGGTATGTAGAGTTATCAATATACTGTCTTAGTTTCTATCAGTCTGGCCACAGGGTATGTAGGGTTATCAATATACTGTCTTAGTTTCTATCTGTCTGGCCACAGGGTATGTAGGGTTATCAATATACTATCTTAGTTTCTATCTGTCTGGCCACAGGGTATGTAGAGTTATCAATATACTGTCTTAGTTTCTATCTGTCTGGCCACAGGGTATGTAGGGTTATCAATATACTGTCTTAGTTTCTATCAGTCTGGCCACAGGGTATGTAGGGTTATCAATATACTGTCTTAGTTTCTATCAGTCTGGCCACAGGGTATGTAGAGTTATCAATATACTGTCTTAGTTTCTATCAGTCTGGCCACAGGGTATGTAGGGTTATCAATATACTGTCTTAGTTTCTATCAGTCTGGCCACAGGGTATGTAGGGTTATCAATATACTGTCTTAGTTTCTATCAGTCTGGCCACAGGGTATGTAGGGTTATCAATATACTGTCTTAGTTTCTATCAGTCTGGCCACAGGGTATGTAGGGTTATCAATATACTGTCTTAGTTTCTATCAGTCTGGCCACAGGGTATGTAGGGTTATCAATATACTGTCTTAGTTTCTATCAGTCTGGCCACAGGGTATGTAGGGTTATCAATATACTGTCTTAGTTTCTATCTGTCTGGCCACAGGGTATGTAGGGTTATCAATATACTGTCTTAGTTTCTATCAGTCTGGCCACAAGGTATGTAGGGTTATCAATATACTGTCTTAGTTTCTATCAGTCTGGCCACAGGGTATGTAGGGTTATCAATATACTGTCTTAGTTTCTATCAGTCTGGCCACAGGGTATGTAGGGTTATCAATATACTGTCTTAGTTTCTATCAGTCTGGCCACAGGGTATGTAGGGTTATCAATATACTGTCTTAGTTTCTATCTGTCTGGCCACAGGGTATGTAGGGTTATCAATATACTGTCTTAGTTTCTATCAGTCTGGCCACAGGGTATGTAGGGTTATCAATATACTGTCTTAGTTTCTATCAGTCTGGCCACAGGGTATGTAGGGTTATCAATATACTGTCTTAGTTTCTATCTGTCTGGCCACAGGGTATGTAGGGTTATCAATATACTGTCTTAGTTTCTATCAGTCTGGCCACAGGGTATGTAGAGTTATCAATATACTGTCTTAACCTTGTAGCTGAATGTATGTTTTATGACTGAGGAAGCAGATTCACATTAGAGACTGTAGGCTATACCACCTCTAACTACTGGTCCTACCACCACCTCTATACTACTGGTCCTACCACCACCTCTAACTACTGGTCCTACCACCACCTCTAACTACTTCTACACTACAGTTCATAGTACCACTATAACCTCTATACTACTGTTCATAGTACCACTATAACCTCTATACTACTGTTCATAGTACCACTATAACTTCTACACTACAGTTCATAGTACCACTATAACCTCTATACTACTGTTCATAGTACCACTATAACCTCTATACTACAGTTCATAGTACCACTATAACCTCTATACTACTGTTCATAGTACCACTATAACCTCTATACTACAGTTCATAGTACCACTATAACCTCTATACTACAGTTCATAGTACCACTATAACCTCTATACTACTGTTCCTACTACCTCTACATAACTGTGTGAGCGGTGTGTACCTGGTGCAGTGAGCCTGATGTTCTGCTGGAGGGAGAGGACCAGCTGCCTGCTGAGAAGAGAGGACACCATGACTCAGAACAGAACCAGGCAGAGAGAGGGACGGAGAGAAAGACAGTCCTCAACACCTGCCTTCACGCCACCTGGAAGATGGAGGGAGAGATGTCAGTCATATACAATCTGAAGAGAGAGGGAGAGAGAGAGAGAAAGATAGAGAGAGAGAGGGAAAGAGAGACAGAACTAAGACACAGGTACTGTTCTCAGAGCAGTACCTGTGTCTTGACCCCTCACCCCCACACACACTCCAGAGGCAGTTCCCTTATGTCAACAGCTGATCTATGACACTGCAGGAGTGTGTGTGTGGGGGTTATGGGGTCAATATAACTAAAAGGCATCCGAGGACAACATTAACTGTCTCATTCCATCTGCACTACATAGACCCTGGTGCAGCCATACAGTACTGTCCTGTATGCAGATGACTGAAACTGACTGGCTTCACTGATACTAGAGTTGCAACATTATATAAACCATATAAACCCCCAGGTTATATAAACCATATAAACCCCCAGGTTATATAAACCATATAAATCCCCAGCTTATATAAACCATATAAATCCCCAGCTTATATAAACCATATAAATCCCCAGCTTATATAAACCATATAAACCCCCAGGTTATATAAACCATATAAATCCCCAGCTTATATAAACCATATAAATCCCCAGGTTATATAAATCCCCAGCTTATATAAACCATATAAATCCCCACCTTATATAAACCATATAAATCCCCACCTTATATAAACCATATAAATCCCCAGGTTATAAACCCCCAGCTTTTATAAACCATATAAATCCCCAGCTTTTATAAACCATATAAATCCCCAGCTTTTATAAACCATATAAATCCCCAGCTTTTATAAACCATATAAATCCCCAGCTTTTATAAACCATATAAATCCCCAGCTTTTATAAACCATATAAATCCCCAGCTTTTATAAACCATATAAATCCCCAGCTTTTATAAACCATATAAATCCCCAGGTTATAAATCCCCAGGTTTTATAAACCATATAAATCCCCAGGTTATAAATCCCCAGCTTTTATAAACCATATAAATCCCCAGCTTTTATAAACCATATAAATCCCCAGCTTTTATAAACCATATAAATCCCCAGCTTTTATAAACCATATAAATCCCCAGCTTTTATAAACCATATAAATCCCCAGCTTTTATAAACCATATAAATCCCCAGCTTTTATAAACCATATAAATCCCCAGCTTTTATAAACCATATAAATCCCCAGCTTTTATAAACCATATAAATCCCCAGCTTTTATAAACCATATAAATCCCCAGCTTATATAAACCATATAAATCCCCAGCTTATATAAACCATATAAATCCCCAGCTTTTATAAACCATATAAATCCCCAGCTTTTATAAACCATATAAATCCCCAGCTTTTATAAACCATATAAATCCCCAGCTTTTATAAACCATATAAATCCCCAGCTTTTATAAACCATATAAATCCCCAGCTTTTATAAACCATATAAATCCCCAGCTTTTATAAACCATATAAATCCCCAGCTTTTATAAACCATATAAATCCCCAGCTTTTATAAACCATATAAATCCCCAGGTTTTATAAACCATATAAATCCCCAGGTTTTATAAACCATATAAATTCCCAGGTTTTATAAACCATATAAATCCCCAGGTTTTATAAACCATATAAATCCCCAGGTTTTATAAACCATATAAATCCCCAGGTTTATCAAATCATTTTCACCATAACTGATATACTGACTGGCTTGACTGGTACACCTGCATCCTTCATCTGACAGAGCCAGCAAAGTATCCCCTACTACAACAATAACAGCTCACAAACATGAGACTTAGGTCACACTGTCTGGGGACATCATGTAACAGCTAACAACATGAGGGATGGAGAAGGGGAGAGGAAGACAGAGAGACGAGGGAAGAAAAGGGAAAGGGGGAATGTCAGTATGCAACATCTCCCCTCTGATTATGTGCTTCTGGGACTGGCTCTGTGTGTGTGTGTGTGTGTGTGTGTGTGTGTGTGTGTGTATGTGTGTGTGTGTGTCCTCCATTCTTATGTAACCCCTGGGAACGGAAGCAGGACAATTACAGACCGAAGCAACAGTCTTCTGATGAGAAGAGGGACCCCTACCCACCACATCTCCCCCCTCTCTCGCTCTCTGCCCCCCCTCTCACACACTTCCCCCTCCTAGACCTAATCTTTCCTCCTCTCTGACTGGATAGAACTGGTTTTGAGACCGAGTTATACAAGGCTTCATATTTCCATAAGCCTCAGAGAGAGAGAGAGAGTGAGAGGAGTAGAGAGAGAGAGCAGGTTCATCTGGAGAAGTGGTCTGATGAGAGAGACAGGAGACGAGATGTTGAGGAGGATAACAGGTTGATGGAGGAAGTCATATAGTCCCAGTCATATAGTCCCAGTCATAGTCATATAGTCTCAGTCATATAGTCATATAGTCCCAGTCATAGTCATATAGTCATATAGTCCCAGTCATATAGTCATATAGTCCCAGTCATATAGTCATAGTCATATAGTCATATAGTCCCAGTCATATAGTCATATAGTCCCAGTCATATAGTCCCAGTCATATAGTCATATAGTCCCAGTCATATAGTCATATAGTCCCAGTCATATAGTCATATAGTCCCAGTCATATAGTCCCAGTCATATAGTCATATAGTCCCAGTCATAGTCATATAGTCCCAGTCATAGTAATATAGTCCCAGTCATATAGTCCCAGTCATATAGTCATATAGTCCCAGTCATATAGTCATATAGTCCCAGTCATATAGTCATATAGTCCCAGTCATATAGTCATATAGTCCCAGTCATATAGTCATATAGTCCCAGTCATATAGTCATAGTCATATAGTCCCAGTCATATAGTCATATAGTCCCAGTCATATAGTCATATAGTCCCAGTCATATAGTCATATAGTCCCAGTCATATAGTCCCAGTCATAGTCATATAGTCCCAGTCATAGTCATATAGTCCCAGTCATATAGTCCCAGTCATATAGTCATATAGTCCCAGTCATATAGTCATATAGTCCCAGTCATATAGTCCCAGTCATATAGTCATATAGTCCCAGTCATATAGTCATATAGTCCCAGTCATATAGTCATATAGTCCCAGTCATATAGTCTGTCATATAGTCCCTAGTCCCTGTAATATAGTCCGTCATATAGTCCCAATCATATATTCATACAGTCCCAGTCATATAGTCCTAGTCATAGTCCCAGTCAAGTAGCCAGTTTCCAGATTTTTCCTCTCCCACTCAGTTCCATGCTGACAGAGAAGCCAGTCTCCAGGTCTCTCCTCTCTCTGTTCTAAAACGGAACTGACCATTATTCATCAGGGGCCTCCAGTCCATTCTGTCACTGAGCAGAGGGCTGACACACAGACACACGTAGGCTCGGTTCTCACTCAGAGAATCCAGTGAATGGAGAATGAATGAAACACAACAGCAGAAAGACATTAATGAGTGAGGCTGTAACACCGGTGTCATGTGTCTGTCTGTTATAACATGATGTAGCCTGGGTGTTGTGTTATAACATGAGGATGTAACCTGGGTGTTGTGTTATAACATGAGGATGTAACCTGGGTGTTGTGTTATAACCTGGGTGTTGTGTTATAACATGAGGATGTAGCCTGGGTGTTGTGTTATAACATGAGGATGTAGCCTGGGTGTTGTGTTATAACATGAGGATGTAACCTGGGTGTTGTGTTATAACATGAGGATGTAACCTGGGTGTTGGGTTATAACATGAGGATGTAACCTGGGTGTTGTGTTACAACATGAGGATGTAGCCTGGGTGTTGGGTTATAACACGATGTAACCTGGGTGTTGGGTTATAACACGATGTAGCCTGGGTGTTGGGTTATAACATGATGTAGCCTGGGCGTTGGGTTATAACACGAGGTTGTAACCTGGTTGTTGTGTTATAACACGAGGATGTAACCTGGTTGTTGTGTTGGTCTGGTACTGAAGTCCGCATGACTGAAAGAGAGCGTCTCTGGTACTGAAGTCCGCATGACTGAAAGGGAGCGTCTCTGGTACTGAAGTCCACATGACTGAAAGGGAGCGTCTCTGGTACTGAAGTCCACATGACTGAAAGGGAGCGTCTCTGGTACTGAAGTCCACATGACTGAAAGGGAGCGTCTCTGGTACTGAAGTCCGCATGACTGAAAGGGAGCGTCTCTGGTACTGAAGTCCGCATGACAGAAAGAGAGCGTCTCTGGTACTGAAGTCCGCATGACAGAAAGAGAGCGTCTCTGGTACTGAAGTCCGCATGACTGAAAGGGAGCGTCTCTGGTACTGAAGTCCACATGACTGAAAGGGAGCGTCTCTGGTACTGAAGTCCACATGACAGAAAGAGAGCGTCTCTGGTACTGAAGTCCACATGACTGAAAGGGAGCGTCTCTGGTACTGAAGTCCACATGACTGAAAGGGAGCGTCTCTGGTACTGCAGTCCACATGACAGAAAGGGAGCGTCTCTGGTACTGAAGTCCACATGACTGAAAGGGAGCGTTTGCACTTTAGCTCAGTTGATAGAGCATGACACTTGCAGCTCCAGGATAGTGGCTCGATTCCTGGGCCACCCACACATAACATGTATGCACTGGTCATAGTATAATAGTAGATCTAGCTGCAGATTATATCCTGGCCTGTCATAATATAATATAATAGAGACAGTAGATCTAGCTGCAGATTATATCCTGGCCTGTCATAGTGTAATAGAGACAGTAGATCTAGCTGCAGATTATATCCTGGCCTGTCATAGTGTAATAGAGACAGTAGATCTAGCTGCAGATTATATCCTGGCCTGTCATAGTGTAATAGAGACAGTAGATCTAGCTGCAGATTATATCCTGGCCTGTCATAGTGTAATAGAGACAGTAGATCTAGCTGCAGATTATATCCTGGCCTGTCATAGTGTAATAGAGACAGTAGATCTAGCTGCAGATTATATCCTGGCCTGTCATAGTGTAATAGAGACAGTAGATCTAGCTGCAGATTATATCCTGGCCTGTCATAGTGTAATAGAGACAGTAGCTCCCACCATCATACACATGAGCCCTTGTAGATTTAATTTCAATTGTTGCGGTTAGTTTTATTTCTTTGTGTATAATGTTACATGAATAATTGTTTTTGTTGATATACAGTGCCTTTAGAAAGTAGTCACACACCTTGATGTTTTCACATTGTTGTGTTACAAGGTGGGATTAAAATGGATTTCATTGTAATTTGTGTTTTAGGTCATTGTCCTGCTGAAAAGGTAAATGTCTGTTGGAAAGCAGACAACCAGCTTTTCCTCAAAAATGTTGCCTGTATTCCGTTTCTTTTTCCCCTAAAACAACAACTCTGTAGTCCTTTCTGATGACAAGCATACCCATAACACGATGCAGCCTCTACCATGCTTGGTACTCAGTGATGTGTTGGATTCTCCCCAAACATAACACTTTGTATTCAGGACATCAAGTTACTTTCTTTATCCACATTATTTGTAGTTTTATTTTAGTGCCTTGTTACAAACAGGATGTATGTTTAGGAATATTATTATTCTATACAGACTTCCTTCTTTTCACTCTGTCATTTAGGTTAGTATTGTGGAGTAACTACAATGTTGTTGATCCATCCTCAGTTTTCTCCTGTCTCAGCCATTAAACCAGACTGAGCTTGTGGAAGATCAAGCCTACTGCTGTAACTCAGACTGAGCTGGCGGAAGATCAAGCCTACTGCTGTAACTCAGACTGAGCAGGTGGAAGATCAAGCCTACTGCTGTAACTCAGACTGAGCAGGTGGAAGATCAAGCCTACTGCTGTAACTCAGACTGAGCAGGTGGAAGATCAAGCCTACTGCTGTAACTCAGACTGAGCAGGTGGAAGATCAAGCCTACTGCTGTAACTCAGACTGAGCAGGTGGAAGATCAAGCCTACTGCTGTAACTCAGACTGAGCAGGTGGAAGATCAAGCCTACTGCTGTAACTCAGACTGAGCAGGTGGAAGGGTTGGAACACAGATGCATGCAAATGAAGCCACACACAAAACATGTTTCTGGGTTGAGGCTTTGCCTTGCAAAACACCAGTGGTGATGAGAAAAGCTGCTTTAAAAGGTTAGTTATTTCCAGTTCCCTCAACTAGCTAAACCACATGCCACAGGACACACCCTTAACTACGGATTTAAAGGGCTTTATAAAATAAATTAGATTGATTGAAAGACAGCAACAACCTGTAGCTATAGGAACGGTCCTGGGAGAGGACACTGGATCTATGGGAACGGTCCTGGGAGAGGACACTGGATCTATGGGAACGGTCCTGGGAGAGGACACTGGATCTATGGGAACGGTCCTGGGAGAGGACACTGGATCTATGGGAACGGTCCTGGGAGAGGACACTCACTGCTGCAGTGGTGGGGTGTTATTATTATGGAACACTGCTGCTAGTAATACTAAACAGAGGTTTGAACACAGAGCGAGAAAGAGACGTTTTCATAACCTGTGTATATATTTATACTTAATTAATGAAGGATGCAGCAGTGAGGCAAGCAGCTACAGTAACATGACGAGGTAACATCAAAGCTCTGAGATGTTGCTTCAATATATCCACATAATTTTCCTTCCTCATGATGCCATCTATTTTGTGAAGTGCACCAGTCCCTCCTGCAGCAAAGCACCCCCACAACATGATGCTGCCACCCCCGTGCTTCACGGTTGGGATGGTGTTCTTCGGCTTGCAAGCCTCCCCCTTTTTCCTCCAAACATAACGATGGTCATTATGGCCAAACAGTTATATTTGTGTTTCATCAGACCAGAGGACATTTCTCCAGAAAGTACGATCTTTGTCCCCATGTGCAGTTGCAAACCATAGTCTGGCTTTTTTATGGTGGTTTTGGAGCAGTGGCTTCTTCCTTGCTGAGCGGACTTTCAGGTTATGTCGATATGGTACTCGTTTTACTGTGGATATAGATACTTTTGTACCTGTTTCCTCCAGCATCTTCACAAGGTCCTTTGCTGTTGTTCTGGGATTGATTTGCACTTTTCGCACCAAAGTACGCTAATCTCTAGGAGAAAGAACGTGTCTCCTTCCTGAGTGGTATGACAGCTACGTGGTCCCATGGTGTTTATACTTGCGTACTATTGTTTGTACAGATGAACGTGGTACCTTCAGGCATTTGGAAATTGCTCCCAAGGATGAACCAGACTTGTGGAGGTCTACAATTATTTTTCTGAGGTGCTGATTTCTTTTGATTTTCCCAAGATGTCAAGCAAAGAGGCTCTGAGTTTGAAGGTAAGCCTTGAAATACATCCACAGGTACACCTCCAATTGACTCAAATGATGTCAATTAGCCTACCAGAAGCTTCTAAAGCCATGACATCATTTTCTGGAATTTTCCATCTGTTTAAAGGCACAGTCAACTTAGTGTATGTAAACTTCTGACCTACTGGAATTGTGATATAGTGAATTATAAGTGAAATAATCTGTCTGTAAACAATTGTTGGAAGAATTACTTGTGTCATGCACAAAGTAGATGTCCTAACCGACTTGCCAAAAACTATAGTTTGTTAACATGAAATCTGTGGAGTGGTTGAAAAATGAGTTTTAATAACTTCAACCTAAGTGTATGTAAACTTCCAACTTCAACTGTATATACAGGTGGTACCGGTACAGAGTCAATGTGCAGGGGCACCGGTTAGTTGGGCTAAATGAGGTAATATGTACATGCAGGTATAGTTAAAGTGACTATGCATAGATGATAAACAGAGAGTAGCAGCAGTGTGAAGAAGAGGGGTTTGGGGGGGGGGGGGGGGGACCTAGACGTGGCACCCCGGTAGAGAGAACAGTCTATGACTGGGGTGGCTGGAGTCTTTGACCATTTTTAGGGCCTTCCTCTGACACCGCCTGGTATAGAGGTCCTGGATGGCAGAAAGCTTGGCCGGACGCACTACCCTCTGTAGTGCCTTGCGGTTGGAGGCCGAGCAGTTGCCGTACCAGGCGGTGATGCAGCCAGTCAAGATGCTCTCGATGTTGCAGCTGTAGAACCTTTTGAGGATCTGAAGACCCATGCAAAATCTTTTCAGTCTCCTGAGGGAGTATAGGCTTTGTCGTGCCCTCTTCACGACTGTCTTGGTGTGTTTGGACCATTCTAGTTTGTTGGTGATGTGGACACCAAGGAACTTGAAGCTCTCAACCTGCTCCACTGCAGCCCCGTCGATGAGAATGGGGGCATACTCTGTCCTCGCCCTTTTCCTGTAGTCCACAATCATCTCCTTCGTCTTGATCACGTTGAGGGTGAGGTTGTTATCCTGGCACCACACGGCCAGGTCTCTGACCTCCTCCCTATAGGCGGTCTCGTCATTGTCGGTGATCAGGCTTACCACTGTTGTGTCATCTGCAAACTTAATGATGGTGTTGGAGTCGTGCCTGGCCATGCAGTCATGGGTGAACAGGGAGTACAGGAGGGGACTGAGCACGCACCCCTGAGGGGCCCCAGTGTTGAGGATCAGAGTGGCAGATGTGTTGTTACCTACCCTTACCACCTGGGGGCGGCCCGTCAAGAAGTCCAGGATCCAGTTGCTATGGGAGGTGTTTAGTCCCAGGATCCTTAGCTTAGTGATGAGCTTTGAGGGCACTATGGTGTTGAACGCTGAGCTGTAGTCAATGAAGAGCATTCTCACATAGGTGTTCCTTTTGTCCAGGTGGGAAAGGACAGTGTGGAGTGCAATAGAGAATGCATCATCTGTGGATCTGTTTGAGCGGTATGTAAATTGGAGTGGGTCTAGGGTTTCTGGGATAATGGTGTTAATGTGAACCATGACCAGCCTTTCAAAGCACATCATGGCTACAGACGTGAGTGCTACGGGTCTGTAGTCATTTAGGCAGGTTACCTTAATGTTCTTGGGCACAGGGACTATGGTGGTCTGCTTCAAACATGTTGGTATTACAGACTCAATCAGGGACTTGTTGAAAATGTCAGTGAAGACACTTGCCAGTTGGTCAGCGCATGTTCAGAGTACACGTCCTGGTAATCCATCTGGCCCAGTGGCCTTGTTAATGTTGACCTGTTTAAAGCTCTTACTCACATTGGCTATGGAGAGCGTGATCACACAGTCATCCGGAACAGCTGGTGCTCTCATGCATGTCTCAGTGTTGCTTGCGAGCATAGAAGTAGTTTACCTCGTCTGGTAGGCTTGTGTCACTGGGCAGCTCTCGGCTGTGCTTCCCTTTGTAGTCTGTAATGGTTTGCAAGCCCTGCCACATCCAACGAGCGTCATAGCCGGTGTAGTACGATTTGATCTTAGTCCTGTACTGACACTTTGCCTGTTTGATGGTTGGTCGGAGGGCATAGCGGGATTTCTTATAAGCTTCTGGGTTAAAGTCCCGCTCCTTGAAAGCGGCAGCTCTAGCCTTTAGCTCATTGCGGATGTTGCCTGTAATCCATGGCTTCTGGTTGGGGTATGTACGTACAGTCAGTGTGGGGACAACATCATCAATGCACTTATTGATGAAGCCAATGACTGATGTGTTGTACTCCTCAATGCCATCGGAAGAATCCCGGAACATATTCCAGTCTGTGCTAGCAAAACAGTCCTGAAGCTTAGCATCTGCTTCATCTGACCACTTTTTTTATTCATCGAGTCACTGGTGCTTCCTGCTTATAAGCAGAAATTAGGAGTATAGAATTATGGTCAGATTTGCCAAATGGAGGGCGAGGAAGAGCTTTGTATGCGTCTCTGGGTGGAGTAAAGATGATCTAGAGTTCTTTCCCTCTGGTTGCACATTTAACATGCTGGTAGAAATGAGGTAAAACAGATTTAAGTTTCCCTGCATTAAAGTCCCCGGCCACTAGGAGCACTGCCTCTGGATGAGCGTTTTCCTGTTTGCTTATGGTGGAATACAGCTCATTGAGTGCGGTCTTAGTGCCAGCGTCGGTCTGTGGTGGTATGTAGTCAGCTACGAAAAATACAGATGAAAACTCTCTGGGTAGATAGTGTGGATACTCTACCTCATGTGAGCAAAACTTTGAGACTTCCTTAGATATCGTGCATCGGCTACCACCCTTTGTCTTACCAGACGCCGCTGTTATATCTTAACTGACTTGGCTAGTTAAATAAAGGAAGGTAAAACATTTGTATAAAAACCTAAATAAAAGACTGTTTACTGTGCTGGGATCATTGAGTAACATCAAAATGACATGTTACATGACTCTCTGTAAAGGTGCTAGGTCAACCCTGGGCTAGTTCAGTCTAGTCTATTCTAACCCTCCCACTCCTTCGTCCCCGTCTGTCCCCGTCTGTCCCCGTCTGTCCCCGTCTGTCCCCGTCTGTCTCTGTAGGGACTTGGAGAGTGCTGGTTAATTTGTAAGAGATATGGTGTACGTCCCTAATGGCACCCTATTCCCTATATGGTGCACTACTTCTGACCAGGGCCCACAAGGCTAAAGCAGTGCACTATACTGGGAATAGTCAAGGTGCCATTTGGGACACAGACATGCTGTCAGAAGTTGAAGTGTTTCTGTACTAAAGTCTTCATGGAGCCAGTGGTCTTGGCTGTGACCTACAGTAACCTGACAGGTTCCTATTCCCTGTATAAAAGCACTACTTTTGAGGGGGTCATACATGCTATTGACATCCTCACGATGCATTATAACCACATTTGAATGCATTACACAGAGATGCTATACAATTAGTTCTAGTAATAAATGATATGGGATTATACCTGCAAGCTCCTGAATAAGAGGTAATAGAGCTAAGTCTATGAAGATATCCTTTAAGTAAAGTGTTACCGACCAGTGTTATGCAAATCAAGCATATCTACCTTTAGAACCTGAATAAACTGCCTGCCACTGGGCGCTGTCAGAAGAGCACTACGCTGTTACACAACAACTGTAGCCTAGTGCCTTATGAACTGGTTCCGACTGGATCAGTCTGGATCCCTTCCGCAGAGAAGAGGCAAGAAGAAGATAGTCTGTATGTCTGCAGCAGACTACTGGAACACAGAATGAAAGCGACACAATGCGTAATGACTATCTACTCTATAGGCTGCATAGCACAACAGTGCAGCCCTACAGTGTAGTAACGTTATAGCCTAGTGACCTATCTGGCAACGCCGTTGACCTCTTCACTAACTAGAAAGCCTACCTACCCTACTCTATTGTATTGTATTGTATTGTAACTAGGATATAGGCAAACGCGCGCGCGTCAAGACAGAAAGTGTCCAGGTTCATTGCTAAATACGTGCAGATTTGTCTTGCAGACAAAGACGATTGAAAGCAGCTAGCGCAGTAGAGCGCGCGTTGGTTTCAACATGTCATGTATGTGAGTCCTAGTGTGTGCAGCGATATTTGGTGTTTGTGTGAGTGTCTGTCTGTCTGTCTGTCTGTGAGAGAGAGAGACAGCGCAACTCACCGAAGCTTCACCCGGCACCGATGGGAGCTTGGTGTCCGCTCGGGTCGTGCGGTCCGACTGACTGGCTGAAACACTTTATGTAAAAACGGCAGAGACGCGTGCTGGAAGGGTGAACCAAACGACTGACAGACTGCCTTTAAATTATCAATCAGAATCGGTCCGTTTTGCTGGGAGGAGGCGGGTCCACGGGCAGGCTGCCTCCGGCTCAGCCAATAGCAGAAGCCGAAGTAATCAAAAGGAACTAATGCTGGCCAATGAGCGCCGGGGCTTCCGAGTTCAGCGGAACTCCAGACGATTCATCGAAGCGAATCATCTAGGTTCACGTATCAGTATCACAGAACAGTGGGGTGGATAAACACACACCACTCAGTGATAAAACTAGGGACATGTTAATGTTATATTGGACTCATAAACAGATGATGTCTAGTTATGTCAGAGTCTCAGAGAGCAGTTTTTCACCCTGTGATCGAGCCATGCCTGAATAATAACCTAGTTTAAAATGACCTATGTGACATACCAGTCAATCATTCACGACATATATCAACATTTGCTAAACAAGTTATTGGCTACAGTAGACTATGGACAGCTTTTCAGAAGACTTTTGTTTATTCTGTTCTATCTGAACATCTGACATTTCTATTGGTTAACTGTTGATGAATGCACATAGTCAGCAACACACATGAACATCTAAACATATCTGGGTCACACACACCAAGCTCAAACAACTAGCTGTGGGAAAATTACCCAATCATCATACTGGAGTAAAAGTAAAGATACCTTCCTAGAAAATGACTCAAGTAAAAGTGAAAGTCACCCAGTAAAATACTACTTGAGTAAAAGTCAAAGTATTTGGTTTTAAATATACTTAAGTATCAAAAGTAAAAGTATAAATCATTTGAAATTACTTATATAAAGCAAGCCAGATGGCACCATTTTCTTGATTTATAATTTACAGATAGACAGGGGAACACTCCAACACTCAGACATAATTTACAGACAGCCAGTTGAACACTCCAACATCATTTACAGATAGCCAGTGGAACACAGACATCATTTACAGATAGCCAGTGGAACACTCCAACACTCAGACATCATTTACAGATAGCCAGGGGAACACTCCAACACTCAGACATCATTTACAGATAGCCAGTGGAACACTCCAACATTCAGACATCATTTACAGATAGCCAGGGGAACACTCCAACACTCAGACATCATTTACAGATAGCCAGTGAAACACTCCAACACTCAGACATAATTTACAGACAGCCAGTTGAACACTCCAACATCATTTACAGATAGCCAGTGGAACACAGACATCATTTACAGATAGCCAGTGGAACACTCCAACACTCAGACATCATTTACAGATAGCCAGTGAAACACTCCAACACTCAGACATAATTTACAGATAGCCAGGGGAACACTCCAACACTCAGACATCATTTACAGATAGCCAGTGGAACACTCCAACATCATTTACAGATAGCCAGTGGAACACTCAGACATCATTTACAGATAGCCAGTGGAACACTCCAACACTCAGACATCATGTACAGATAGCCAGTGAAACACTCCAACACTCAGACATAATTTACAGATAGCCAGGGGAACACTCCAACACTCAGACATCGTTTACAGATAGCCAGTGGAACACTCCAACACTCAGACATCATTTACAGATAGCCAGTGGAACACTCAGACATAATTTACAGATAGCCAGGGGAACACTCCAACACTCAGACATCATTTACAGATAGCCAGGGGAACACTCCAACACTCAGACATCATTTACAGATAGCCAGGGGAACATTCCAATACTCAGACATCATTTACAGATAGCCAGGGGAACATTCCAATACTCAGACATCATTTACAGATAGCCAGGGGAACACTCCAACACTCAGACATAATTTATAGATAGCCAGTGGAACACTCCAACACTCAGACATCATTTACAGATAGCCAGGGGAACACTCCAACACTCAGACATCATTTACAGATAGCCAGGGGAACATTCCAATACTCAGACATCATTTACAGATAGCCAGTGGAACACTCCAACACTCAGACATCGTTTAGTGAGTCCACCAGATCAGAGGCAGTAGGGATGACTGGGGATGTTCTCATCTACCGTCAGAGCAGCCTATCAGGTGTTGTCCTCTATCGTCAGAGCAGCCTGAAATTGTTCTGACTTTTTTATTTCACCTTTATTTAACCAGGTAGGTCAGTTGAGAACAAGTTCTCATTTGCAACTGCGACCTGGCCAAGACAAAGCAAAGCAGTGGGACAAAAAACAATACAGAGTTACACAGTAAACAAACATAGTCAAAAACACAATAGAGAATCTATATACAGAGTGCAAAATGTAGTGCAAAATGCAGTAAGGTTAGGAGGTAGGACAATAAATAGACCATAGTGGTGATATAAATTACAGATTACTTAACTTTACCTCAGTCTGGATGTGGAGTGATTTCAGTTCTTCACCAGTGAATGCAGCCTGGCTAGACAGAGGCAGGCATAGGGAAAGTGATTTTGTAACTATCTGCAGCAGAGTGATGAGGAGTAGAATGGTACTCTCTGTACAGAACACAAAGCTTCCTCTGCTGGTCACTCTGGGGTATGGCACTGGTTAATCTCTCTGTACAGAACACAGAGCTCCCTCTGCTGGTCACTCTGGGGTATGGCACTGGTTCATCTCTCTGTACAGAACACAGAGCTCCCTCTGCTGGTCACTCTGGGGTATGGCACTGGTTAATCTCCGTACATAACACAGAGCTCTCTCTGCTGGTCACTCTGGGGTATGGCACTGGTTCATCTCCGTACAGAACACAGAGCTCTCTCTGCTGGTCACTCTGGGGTATGGCACTGGTTAATCTCCGTACATAACACAGAGCTCTCTCTGCTGGTCACTCTGGGGTATGGCACTGGTTCATCTCCGTACAGAACACAGAGCTCTCTCTGCTGGTCACTCTGGGGTATGGCACTGGTTTATCTCTCTGTACAGAACACAGAGCTCCATCTGCTGGTCACTCTGGGGTATGGCACTGGTTCATCTCTCTGTACAGAACACAGAGCTCCATCTGCTGGTCACTCTGGGGTATGGCACTGGTTCATCTCTCTGTACAGAACACAGAGCTCCATCTGCTGGTCACTCTGGGGTATGGCACTGGTTCATCTCCGTACAGAACACAGAGCTCCCTCTGCTGGTCACTCTGCGGTATGGCACTGGTTCATCTCTCTGTACAGAACACAGAGCTCTCTCTGCTGGTCACTCTGGGGTATGGCACCAGTTCATCGCTCCGTAGACACACACACAGCTCCCTCTGCTGGTCACTCTGGGGTATGGCACTGGTTCATCTCTCTGTACAGAACACCGCTCCCTCTGCTGGTCACTCTGGGGTGTGTCACCAGTTCATCGCTCTGTACAGACACACACACAGCTCCCTCTGCTGGTCACTCTGGGGTCTGGCACTGGTTCATTTCCAGAATCAAACACTTCATTTCACAACAGGATACTGAAAAACTGGTCCATGCATTTGTCTCACCAGGGTTATATTATTGGAACAACCTCCTTTCTAGTGGCTCAATTAGCTTCACGGGACACGCATGGTAACAGGGGAAGTTAGCATTCTTTTTTGGGGAAGAGGGGTATAATATTTATGCCTCCAACTTCCTCACTCATCATTATTCACAGTTAATTCAGGATCTGTAATCATGGCATCCTCATTAATGTAGAAGTGTTTAGAAACTATTCTTATTTAGGGATTTACAAGCTTGATGTAGTCATTGCGTGATATAAATATAGGACCAAATGCTTTTTAATACTTTTAAAACACAAGTGAATTTGACAAAATACTTTTCGTCCCCTAAAATGGGGGGTCTGTAATTTCTAAATGGTTCACCTGATACGGAAGAAAATACCCTGAAATTAATGCTGACAGTTTGCACTTTAACCTGGTAGTCATTCTGAAGTGCTGGAGTACAGAGCCAAAACAACGTGCCACTGTCCCAATACTGTTGGGGCTCACTGTATATAGCCATTGACGGATATATAACTTAGAAATGACTCATGAGCTCAGTTGAACTGTCTTACCGGATCAGAACCCAAAATATAAGCTTGTAATGTAATTGTACACAAACACTGTATAGCCTCAAAACATGGTTTAAACAATAATTTTGATCTCATGGATGGTCAGTCGTTGCATCCATAGCTCCGTCTATGAATTTGAGAGTGGTTCCATTTCTCCAGAGCCATTCTTCAGCTGTTACATAAAAAAATGGCAGCTTGACCGCTTTGTTGTTTCAATCCCAGATTGCCCTTTTAAGACATACAGTATGAATCAAAGTTAACAAGTTCTCAACAAAACAATTAGAGTTTAAATAAATCAATAACTTTTAATAATTTCGATCAAAAGATGACTGTATAAATGTGAAAACACCAGTGCCATGGTCTTAAACAAACACTTTATTAACATTATATCCAGTTATAAACATTATTAGGTAGTTTGTTTAATAAATGTATGAATTTAAATACTGATTGAGTAACAGGTTAATTACTAATTGTTAACAAGCTATTTAATAACGTCTTAAGTTATAAACAGACATTAAGGCAGCGTCCCAAACGGCACCCTTTTCCCTACACCGTCTGCACTACTTTTGACCAGGGTCCATAGGGTTCTCCACTACTTTGACCAGGGTCCATAGGGTTCTCCACTACTTTGACCAGGGTCCATAGGGTTCTCCACTACTTTTGACCAGGGTCCATAGGGTTCTCCACTACTTTTGACCAGGGTCCATAGGGTTCTCCACTACTTTTGACCAGGGTCCATAGGGTTCTCCACTACTTTTGACCAGGGTCCATAGGGTTCTCCACTACTTTGACCAGGGTCCATAGGGTTCTCCACTACTTTTGACCAGGGTCCATAGGGTTCTCCACTACTTTTGACCAGGGTCCATAGGGTTCTCCACTACTTTTGACCAGGGTCCATAGGGTTCTCCACTACTTTTGACCAGGGTCCATAGGGTTCTCCACTACTTTTGACCAGGGTCCATAGGGTTCTGCACTACTTTTGACCAGGGTCCATAGGGTTCTCCACTACTTTTGACCAGGGTCCATAGGGTTCTCCACTACTTTTGACCAGGGTCCATAGGGTTCTCCACTACTTTTGACCAGGGTCCATAGGGTTCTGCACTACTTTTGACCAGGGTCCATAGGGTTCTCCACTACTTTGACCAGGGTCCATAGGGTTCTCCACTACTTTGACCAGGGTCCATAGGGTTCTCCACTACTTTTGACCAGGGTCCATAGGGTTCTCCACTACTTTTGACCAGGGTCCATAGGGTTCTCCACTACTTTTGACCAGGGTCCATAGGGTTCTGCACTACTTTTGACCAGGGTCCATAGGGTTCTCCACTACTTTTGACCAGGGTCCATAGGGTTCTCCACTACTTTTGACCAGGGTCCATAGGGTTCTGCACTACTTTTGACCAGGGTCCATAGGGTTCTCTACTACTTTTGACCACTTACCAGGGTCCATAGGGTTCTCCACTACTTTTGACCAGGGTCCATAGGGTTCTCCACTACTTTTGACCAGGGTCCATAGGGTTCTGCACTACTTTTGACCAGGGTCCATAGGGTTCTCCACTACGTTTGACCAGGGTCCATAGGGTTCTCCACTACTTTGACCAGGGTCCATAGGGTTCTCCACTACTTTGACCAGGGTCCATAGGGTTCTCCACTACTTTTGACCAGGGTCCATAGGGTTCTGCACTACTTTTGACCAGGGTCCATAGGGTTCTCCACTACTTTGACCAGGGTCCATAGGGTTCTCCACTACTTTTGACCAGGGTCCATAGGGTTCTCCACTACGTTTGACCAGGGTCCATAGGGTTCTCCACTACGTTTGACCAGGGTCCATAGGGTTCTCCACTACTTTTGACCAGGGTCCATAGGGTTCTCCACTACTTTTGACCAGGGTCCATAGGGTTCTCCACTACTTTTGACCAGGGTCCATAGGGTTCTCCACTACTTTTGACCAGGGTCCATAGGGTTCTCCACTACTTTTGACCAGGGTCCATAGGGTTCTCCACTACTTTTGACCAGGGTCCATAGGGTTCTGCACTACTTTGACCAGGGTCCATAGGGTTCTGCTATATTGAGAATAGGTACCATTTGGGACCCATCCTAGGTCAGTGTTTACCTGATCACTCATAATTTACATTGGAACGAAACATTCAGAGGCTGTCCCATTTAAACTGTTCACTTCAATCTAAAAGCACGTAAATACGAATATACTGTATATCTATATCACAACCCCTGGCCTGAGATTACAATATCTATATCACAACCCCTGGCCTGAGATTACAATATATACAGTGGGGAGAACAAGTATTTGTTACACTGCCGATTTTCCCACTTACAAAGCATGTAGAAGTCTGTAATTTTTATCATAGGTACTCTTCAACTGTGAGTGACGGAATCTAAAACAAAAATCCAGAAAATCACATTGTATGATTTTTAAGTAATTAATTGGCATTTTATTGCATGACATAAGTATTTGATACATCAGAAAAGCAGAACTTAATATTTGGTACAGAAACCTTTGTTTGCAATTACAGAGATCATACGTTTCCTGTAGTTCTTGACCAGGTTTGCACACACTGCAGCAGGGATACAGACTCCTCCATACAGACCTTCAGGTTTCGGGGCTGTCTCTGGGCAATACGGACTTTCAGCTCCCTCCAAAGATTTTCTATTGGGTTCAGGTCTGGAGACTGGCTAGGCCACTCCAGGACCTTGAGATGCTTCTTACGGAGCCACTCCTTAGTTGCCCTGGCTGTGTGTTTCGGGTCGTTGTCATGCTGGAAGACCCAGCCACGACCCATCTTCAATGCTCTTACTGAGGGAAGGAGGTTGTTGGCCAAGATCTCGCGATACATGGCCCCATCCATCCTCCCCTCAATACGGTGCAGTAGTCCTGTCCCCTTTGCAGAAAAGCATCCCCAAATAATGATGTTTCCACCTCCATGCTTCACGGTTGGGATGGTGTTCTTGGGGTTGTACTCATCCTTCTTCTTCCTCCAAACACGGCGAGTGGAGTTTAGACCAAAAAGCTATATTTTTGTCTCATCAGACCACATGACCTTCTCCCATTCCTCCTCTGGATCATCCAGATGGTCATTGGCAAACTTCAGACGGGCCTGGACATGCGCTGGCTTGAGCAGGGGGACCTTACGTGCGCTGCAGGATTTTAATCCATGACGGCGTAGTGTGTTACTAATGGTTTTCTTTGAGACTGTGGTCCCAGCTCTCTTCAGGTCATTGACCAGGTCCTGCCGTGTAGTTCTGGGCTGATCCCTCACCTTCCTCATGATCATTGATGCCCCACGAGGTGAGATCTTGCATGGTGCCCCAGACCGAGGGAGATTGACCGTCATCTTGAACTTCTTCCATTTTCTAATAATTGCGCCAACAGTTGTTGCCTTCTCACCAAGCTGCTTGCCTATTGTCCTGTAGCCCACCCCAGCCTTGTGCAGGTCTACAATTTTATCCCTGATGTCCTTACACAGCTCTCTGGTCTTGGCCATTGTGGAGAGGTTGGAGTCTGTTTGATTGAGTGTGTGGACAGGTGTCTTTTATACAGGTAACGAGTTCAAACAGGTGCAGTTAATACAGGTAATGAGTGGAGAACAGGAGGGCTTCTTAAAGAAAAACTAACAGGTCTGTGAGAGCCGGAATTCTTACTGGTTGGTAGGTGATCAAATACTTATGTCATGCAATTAAATGCAAATTAATTATTTAAAAATCATACAATGTGATTTTCGTTTTAGATTCCGTCTCTCACAGTTGAAGTGTACCTATGATAAAAATGACAGACCTCTACATGCTTTGTAAGTAGGAAAACCTGCAAAATCGGCAGTGTATCAAATACTTGTGTGCTCGCAGACGACGAGGGCGTGATCGCAGACGACACGCCCTCGTCAAAAATATAGTACTAGAAAAAACAAACATGGCGGCTCGCACAAACTACTTTTGATTTCTAGAAAGTGTTTTATTCAATTATTTTGATCAATGTTGAGCTCACCCGTGGTGTGATGAATTATAATGTTGAGCTCACCCGTGGTGTGATGAATTATAATGTTGAGCTCACCCGTGGTGTGATGAATTATAATGTTGAGCTCACCCGTGGTGTGATGAATTATAATGTTGAGCTCACCCGTGGTGTGATGAATTATAAATAGTAATTGCTATTAGCTAATTCATATTGTGGTTTATGTCAGCTGAAAGTTATCTAAATATGACCGCTTGTGTTGCGTCAAGCTTTCCTCAGTTAGCGGTAGGACTCATTTATTTTTTATTTAACCTTTAATTGACTAGGCAAGGCAGTAAAGAAAAAATTCTCATTTACTAACCCGGATGACGCTGGGCCAATTGTGCGCCACCCTATGGGACTCCCGATCATGGCCGGTTGTGATACAGCCGGGATCGAACCAGGGTCTGTAGTGACACCTCTAGCACGGAGATGCAGTGCCTTAGACCGCTGCACCACTCGGGAGCCCCCCAAAAATAATGTAGCCTACATTTTCTGGTTTGGATGATTGTGCATGCTGTCGCTAATTCAGTGAATGTCTGAACATTGCATCCAAAAATAAACTGTTCACATTCAAGACATAACTTTGTAAGGACTGTGTTTGTGCAAAATGTTTCTGTGAAAAAAACAGTGTGGCCAGCTCAAATGCTGACTGTTGCGTCAATCGAAACTGGACATTCTAAATAAGCATTCTAATCCCACCGGTTTGAGCGTACGCTGCAGGGACCACCGTAGATTGATCACACCCGTTTGTTGCTATGTGTGAAAAGGTTAACAAGTGTGTTTATTTACAGAGATCATTCCTAGTGCCTTTGTTCACCGCTGCCCTGATTGCATTGAAATTAGTTCAATAAATAATATATACTTTATATCTAAATAATCTATATACCTTATCAATACCTTATCAACACTGACCACAAGAGGTTCAGAAAACACTAGGTCTAAGATCAGAAAACTCCATGTCTCAGGTGTAGGAGCAGGTCGAGGAGCAGGTCAAGGAGCAGGTCAGCTCCTCTGAGAGGGTTAGACAGGCACCGCTGTCACTTTCCACAGCTCCTGGAAAATAGAAAGTCTAACATCGGAATTGGAGTTGATGACAACGCAATACATAAAGACAGTAAACACAACTTTAAGCAAGAACATATTTAGTCATGGAGCATGTGATTGGCCAGTGAGGGAACAAGCCTCGACACACCTACAACTTACGCTCATAATTCCTGCTGTGAAAATAGCTCAACTATTTTTGACACCTGCCCTGGACTGATAGTGCTACTGCCAGCACTAATATTTACCACTGTGTTAGCTAGATTTACCACTGTGTTAGGTTAGTAGATTTACCATTGTGTTAGGTTAGTAGATTTACCATTGTGTTAGGTTAGTAGATTTACCATTGTGTTAGGATTGTATATTTACCATTGTGTTAGGTTAGTATATTTACCATTGTGTTAGGTTAGTAGATTTACCACTGTGTTAGGATTGTAGATTTACCATTGTGTTAGGTTAGTATATTTACCATTGTGTTAGGTTAGTAGATTTACCATTGTGTTAGGTTTGTAGATTTACCATTGCGTTAGCTTAGTAGATTTACCAATGTGTTAGAATTGTAGATTTACCATCGTGTTAGAATTGTAGATTTAGAACCAAAAGTCTCAGTGTAGTAGAAATATAAGGATACAGTACTATAAACATTCTGTTGGGTTAGGATATAGTACTATAAACATTCTGTTGGGTAGGGGTTAGGATATAGTACTATAAACATTCTGTTGGGTAGGGGTTAGGATATAGTACTATAAACATTCTGTTGGGTTAGGATATAGTACTAGAAACATTGTTGGGTAGGGGTTAGGATATAGTACTATCAACATTCTGTTGGGTAGGGGTTAGGATATAGTACTAGAAACATTCTGTTGGGTAGGGGTTAGGATATAGTATTATAAACATTCTGTTGGGTTAGGATATAGTACTATAAACATTCTGTTGGGTAGGGGTTAGATATAGTACTAGAAACATTATGTTGGATAGGGGTTAGGATATAGTATTATAAACATTCTGTTGGGTAGGGGTTAGGATATAGTATTATAAACATTCTGTTGGGTAGGGGTTAGGATATAGTACTATAAACATTCTGTTGGGTTAGGATATAGTACTAGAAACATTGTTGGGTTAGGACATAGTACTAGAAACATTCTGTTGGGTTAGGATATAGTACTAGAAACATTCAGTTGGATTAGGATATAGTACTAGAAACATTATGTTGGGTAGGGGTTAGGATATAGTACTATAAACATTCTGTTGGGTTAGGATATAGTACTATAAACATTCTGTTGGGTAGGGGTTAGGATATAGTATTATAAACATTCTGTTGGGTTAGGATATAGTACTAGAAACATTATGTTGGGTAGGGGTTAGGATATAGTACTAGAAACATTCTGTTGGGTTAGGATATAGTACTATAAACATTCTGTTGGGTAGGGGTTAGGATATAGTATTATAAACATTCTGTTGGGTTAGGATATAGTACTAGAAACATTATGTTGGATAGGGGTTAGGATATAGTATTATAAACATTCTGTTGGGTAGGGGTTAGGATATAGTATTATAAACATTCTGTTGGGTAGGGGTTAGGATATAGTACTATAAACATTCTGTTGGGTTAGGATATAGTACTAGAAACATTGTTGGGTTAGGACATAGTACTAGAAACATTCTGTTGGGTTAGGATATAGTACTAGAAACATTCTGTTGGATTAGGATATAGTACTAGAAACATTGTTGGGTAGGGGTTAGGATATAGTACTAGAAACATTGTTGGGTTAGGACATAGTACTAGAAACATTCTGTTGGGTAGGGGTTAGGACATAGTACTAGAAACATTCTGTTGGGTTAGGATATAGTACTAGAAACATTATGTTGGGTAGGGGTTAGGATATAGTATTATAAACATTCTGTTGGGTTAGGACATAGTACTAGAAACATTCTGTTGGGTAGGGGTTAGGACATAGTACTAGAAACATTCTGTTGGGTTAGGATATAGTACTAGAAACATTATGTTGGGTAGGGGTTAGGATATAGTACTAGAAACATTCTGTTGGGTTAGGATATAGTACTAGAAACATTATGTTGGGTAGGGGTTAGGATATAGTACTAGAAACATTCTGTTGGGTTAGGATATAGTACTAGAAACATTATGTTGGGTAGGGTTTTTCTAGGTTCAGTAAAGTGTGTGTGTGAAACTCCACTCTGTGTGTGTGTGTGTGTGGGTGTGTGTGTGTGTGTGAAACTCCACTGTGTGTGTGTGTGTTTCTCACCAGCTGCTCTATGCGTTCATACAGCAGGCACTGTGGGAAGGAGGGGGTGACCTGCTCCACTGTGAAGCATGTCCGTCCTTCCCTTAGCTCCTGCATCTCACACAGACAGCGGCGGAAATGGTCGTAGGCCTCGCAGGATACGTTCATGTGTCTCAGAGTGAAGTTCAGCCTGGGGAATACATACACACACACACACAAACACACAAACACACACACACAAACACACAAACACACAAAGACTGTAATTAAAAGATGATGAGCTGGATGTATTTTTTACATTTAGCATAAATCTAGTGCATTGGGAAAGTATTCCGACCCCTTGACTTTTTCCACATTTTGTTACATTACAGCCTTAATCTAAAATGGATTAAATAAAATAAAGAATCCTCATTAATCTACACACAATAACCCATAATGCAAAGCTGAAACAGGTTTTATGTATTTTTTTTTTTTTTTTTTTTTTTACATAGCTCCAGAGTTCCTCTGTGGAGATGGGAGAACCTTCCAGAAGGACAACCATCTCTGCAGCACTCCAGCTATCAGGCCTTTATGGTAGAGTGGCCAGACAGAAGCCACTCCTCAGTAAAGGGCACCTAAAAACTCTCAGACCATGAGAAACAAGATTCTCTGGTCTGATGAAACCAAGATTGAACTATTTGGCCTGAATGCCAAGTGTCATGTCTGGAGGAAACCTGGCACCATCCTTACGGTGAAGCAATTTGGTGGCAGCATCATGCTGTGGGGATGTTTTTCAGCGGCAGGGAGACTAGTCAGGATTGAGGATCGAGGGAAAGACGAACAGAGCAAAGTACTGAGAGATCCTTGATGAAAACCTGCTCCAGAGCGCTCAGGAGCTCAGACTGGGGCGAAGGTTCACCTTCCAACAGGACAATGACCCTAAGCACACTGCCAAGACAACGCAGGAATGGCTACAGGACAAGTCTCTGAATGTCCTTGAGTGGCCCATCCAGAGCCCGGACTTGAAACTGATCGAAAATCTCTGGAGAGACCTGAAAATAGCTGTGCAGTGACGCTCCCCATCCAACCGTTAATGTTTTTAAAGATTTGCAAAAAATAAAAAATAAACTGTTTTTGCTTTGTCTTTATGGGGTATTGTGTGTAGATTGATGTCATTATGGGGTATTGTGTGTAGATTGATGTCATTATGGTGTATTGTGTGTAGATTGATGTCATTATGGGGTTTTGTGTGTAGATTGATGTCATTATGGGGTATTGTGGGTAGATTGATGTCATTATGGGGTTTTGTGTGTAGATTGATGTCTTTATGGTGTATTGTGTGTAGATTGATGTCATTATGGGGTTTTGTGTGTAGATTGATGTCATTATGGGGTATTGTGTGTAGATTGATGTCATTATGGGGTATTGTGTGTAGATTGATGTCGTTATGGGGTTTTGTGTGTAGATTGATGTCTTTATGGTGTATTGTGTGTAGATTGATGTCATTATGGGGTTTTGTGTGTAGATTGATGTCATTATGGGGTATTGTGTGTAGATTGATGTCATTATGGGGTATTGTGTGTAGATTGATGTCATTATGGGGTATTGTGTGTAGATTGATGTCATTATGGGGTATTGTGTGTAGATTGATGTCATTATGGGGTATTGTGTGTAGATTGATGTCATTATGGTGTATTGTGGGTAGATTGATGTCATTATGGGGTTTTGTGTGTAGATTGATGTCTTTATGGTGTATTGTGTGTAGATTGATGTCATTATGGGGTTTTGTGTGTAGATTGATGTCATTATGGGGTATTGTGGGTAGATTGATGTCATTATGGGGTTTTGTGTGTAGATTGATGTCATTATGGGGTTTTGTGTGTAGATTGATGTCTTTATGGTGTATTGTGTGTAGATTGATGTCATTATGGGGTTTTGTGTGTAGATTGATGTCATTATGGGGTATTGTGTGTAGATTGATGTCATTATGGGGTATTGTGTGTAGATTGATGTCATTATGGGGTTTTGTGTGTATATTGATGTCATTATGGGGTATTGTGTGTAGATTGATGTCATTATGGGGTATTGTGTGTAGATTGATGTCATTATGGGGTTTTGTGTGTAGATTGATGTCATTATGGGGTATTGTGTGTAGATTGATGTCATTATGGGGTATTGTGTGTAGATTGATGTCATTATGGGGTTTTGTGTGTAGATTGATGTCATTATGGGGTATTGTGTGTAGATTGATGTCATTATGGGGTATTGTGTGTAGATTGATGTCATTATGGGGTATTGTGTGTAGATTGATGTCATTATGGGGTTTTGTGTGTAGATTGATGTCATTATGGGGTATTGTGTGTAGATTGATGTCATTATGGGGTATTGTGTGTAGATTGATGTCATTATGGGGTATTGTGTATAGATTGATGTCATTATGGGGTTTTGTGTGTAGATTGATGTCATTATGGGGTATTGTGTGTAGATTGATGAGTCGAGAAAACTATTTAATACATTTCAGAATAAGGCTGTAACGTAACAAAATGTGAAAAACGTCAAGGGGTCTGAATACTTTCCGAATGCACTGTATGTAGTACAGGTATGTTACCTCTTCTCTATAGACAGGTATGTAGTACAGGTATGTTACCTCTTCTCTATAGACAGGTATGTAGTACAGGTATGTTACCTCTTCTCTATAGACAGGTATGTAGTACAGGTATGTTACCTCTTCTCTATAGACAGGTATGTAGTACAGGTATGTTACCTCTTCTCTATAGACAGGTATGTAGTACAGGTATGTTACCTCTTCTCTATAGACAAGTATGTAGTACAGGTATGTTACCTCTTCTCTATAGACAGGTATGTAGTACAGGGGAGATGGAGGTTGTTACAGATTCTGTACAGAGTTCGGAACAGTGCGTCTGTCAGATCGTCATCGTAGCAGACTGGAATAAATCACAAGTAAAGCTTATTTATTACAGAGAGATCATTCATCATGATACCTGTGCTCAGTGTCTCTAGCTCTGCTCTGAGTGCTGGTGAAGTTACAGGGGGAAATCCTTCTATAGAAATCCCAACTCAATAGTAAAGTTACATACATAAAAACACATTAGGTACAGTTGAACTCATTATTCAACCACTCCACAGATTTCATGTTAACAAACTATAGTTTTGGCAAGTCGGTTAGGACATCTACTTTGTGCATGACACAAGTAATTCTTCCAACAATTGTTTACAGACAGATTATTAAACTTATAATTCACTATTTCACAATTCCAATGGGTCAGAAGTTTACATACACTAAGTTGACTGTGACTTTAAACAGCTTGGAAAATTCCAGAAAATTATGTCATGGATTTAGAAGCTTCTGATAGGCTAATTGACATCATTTGAGTCAGTTGGAGGTGTACCTGTGGATGTATTTCAAGGCCTACCATCAAACTCAGTGCCTCTTTGCTCGACATCATGGGAAAATCGAAAGAAATAAGCAACATTTTTTCCTTCCTCGTGATGCCATCTATTTTGTGAAGTGCACCAGTCCCTCCTGCAGCAAAGCACCCCCACAACATGATGCTGCCACCCCCGTGCTTCACGGTTGGGATGGTGTTCTTCGGCTTGCAAGCCTCCACCTTTTTCCTCCAAACATAACGATGGTCATTATGGCCAAACAGTTCTATTTTTGTTTCATCAGACCAGAGGACATTTCTCCAAAAAGTACGATCTTTGTCCCCATGTGGAGTTGCAAACCGTAGTCTGGCTTTTTTATGGCGGTTTTGGAGCAGTGGCTTCTTCCTTGCTGAGCGGCCTTTCAGGTTGTGTCGATATAGGACTCGTTTTACTGTGGATATAGATACTTTTGTACCTGTTTCCTCCAGCATCTTCACAAGGTCTTTTGCTGTTGTTCTGGGATTGATTTGCACTTTTCCCACCAAAGTACGTTCATCTCTAGGAGACAGAACGCATCTCCTTCCTGAGCGGTATGACGGCTGCGTGTTCCCATGGTGTTTATACTTGCGGACTATTGTTTGTACAGATGAATGTGGTACCTTCAGGCGTTTGGAAATTGCTCCCAAGGATGAACCAGACTTTTTGTTTAGGTCTTTTTCTGATTTTCCCATGATGTCGAGCAAAGAGGCACTGAGTTTGAAGGTAGGCCTTGAAATACATCTACAGGTACACCTCCAATTGACTCAAATTATGTCAATTAGCCTATCAGAAGCTTCTAAAGCCATGACATCATTTTCTGGAATTTTCCAAGCTGTTTAAAGGCACAGTCAACTTAGTGTATGTAAACTTCTGACCCACTGGAGTTGTGATATAGTGAATTATAAGTGTAATAATCTGACTGTAAACAATTGTTGGAAGAATTACTTGCAAAAAGTAGATGTCCTAACAGACTTGCCAAAACTATAGTTTGTTAACATGAAATCTGTGGAATGGTTGAAAAATTAATTATAATGACTTCAACCTAAGTGTATGTAAACGTCTGACTTCAACTGTAGGTAGATCAGTAGGGTCCCACCTGATAACACCTGATTTTTATTTTTTTATTTTTTATTTCACCTTTATTTAACCAGGTAGGTCAGTTGAGAACAAGTTCTCATTTACAACTGCGACCTGGCCAAGACAAAGCAAAGCAGTGCGACAAAAAACAACACAGAGTTACACATGGGAAGTAAACAAACGTACAGTCAATAACACAATAGAGAATCTATATACAGAGTGCAAATGTAGTAAGGTTAGGAAGGTAGGACAATAAATAGGCCATAGTGGTGAGATAAATTACAGATTAGCATTAACACTGGAATGATGGATGTGCAAATGATGATGTGCAAATAGAGATACTGGAGTGCAAAATTAGCTAAAATAATAAAATAAATATGGGGATGAGGTAGTAGGGTGGGCTATTTACAGAAGGGCTACATACAGGTGCAGTGATCGATAAGCTGCTTTGACAGCTGATGCTTAAAGTTAGTGAGGGAGATAGGAACCTCTAGCTTCAAGGATTTTTGCAATTTGTTCCAGTCATTGGCAGCAGAGAACTGGAAGGAATGGCGGCCAAAGGAGGTGTTGGCTTTGGGGGTGACCAGTGAGATATACCTGCTGGAGCGCATGCTACGGGTGGGTGTTGCTATGGTGACCAGCGAGCTGAGATAGGTCGGGGATTTACCTAATAAAGACTTATAGATGACCTGGAGCAAGTGGGTTTGGCGACGAATATGTAATGAGGGCCAGCCAACGAGAGCCTACAGGTTGCAGTGGTGGGTAGTATATGGGGCTTTGGTAACAAAATGGATGGCACTGTGATAGATTACATCCAATTTGCTGAGCAGAGTGTTGGAGGCTATTTTGTAAATGACATCGCCGAAGTCAAGGATCGGTAGGATAGTCAGTTTTACAAGGGCATGTTTGGCAGCATGAGTGAAGGAGGCTTTGTTGCGAAATAGGAAGCCGATTCTAGATTTAATTTTGGATTGGAGATGGTTAATGCAAGTCTGGAAGTTGAGTTTACAGTCTAACCAGACGCCTAGGTATTTGTAGGAGTCCACGTATTCTAAGTCAGACCCGTCGAGAGTAGTGATGATAGTCCGGTGGGCGGGTGCGGGCAGCGTTCGATAGAAAAGCACGCATTTAGTTTTACTAGCGTTTAAGAGCAGTTGGAGGCCACGGAAGGAGTGTTATATGGCATTGAAGCTTGTTTGAAGGTTAGTAAACACAGTGTCCAAAGAGGGGCCAGATGTATACAGAATGGTGTCGTCTGCGTAGAGATGGATCAGAGAGTCACCAGCAGCGAGAGCGACATCGTTGATGTATATAGAGAAAAGGGTTGGCCCAAGAATTGAACCCTGTGGCACCCCCATAGAAACTGCCAGAGGATCGGACAATAGGCCCTCCGATTTGACACACTGAACTCTGTCTGAGAAGTAGTTGGAGAACCAGGCAAGGCAGTCACTTGAGAAACCAAGACTGTTGAGTCTGCCAATAAGAATGCGGTGATTGACAGAGTCGAAAGCCTTGGCCAGGTCGATGAAGACGGCTGCATAGTACAGTCTTCTATCGATGGCAGTTATGATATCGTTTAGTACCTTGAGCGTAGCTGAGGTGCACCCATGATCAGCTCGGAAACCAGATTACATAACAGAGAAGGTACGGTGGGATTCGAAGTGGTCAGTTATCTGTTTATTAACTTGGCTTTCGAAGACTTTAGAAAGGCAGGGCAGGATGGATATAGGTCTATAACAGTTTGGGTCTAGAGTGTCTCCCCCTTTGAAGAGGGGGATGACCGCGGCAGCTTTCCAATCTCTAGGGATCTCAGACGATACGAAAGAGAAGTTGAACAGGCTAGTAATAGGTGTTGCAACAATTTTGGCGGATAATTTTAGAAAGAGAGGGTCCAGATTGTCTAGCCCAGCAGATTTGTAGGGGTCCAGATTTAGCAGCTCTTTCAGAACATCAGCTGTCTGGATTTGGGTGAAGGAGAAGCGGGGGGGGGGGGCTTGGGCAGGTTGCTGCGGGGGGTACAGAGCTGTTGGCCGGGGTAGGGGTAGCCAGGTGGAAAGCATGGCCAGCCGTAGCAAAATGCTTATTGAAATTTTAGATAATCGTGAATTTAATCGGTGATGACAGTGTTTCCTAGCCTCAATGCAGTGGGCAACTGGGAGGAGATGCTCTTATTCTACTTTACAGTGTCCCAGAACTTTTTGGAATTAGTACTACACCTGATAACACCTGATAACACCTGATAACACCCGATAACACCCGATAACACCCGATAACACCCGATCCCACCCGATAACACCCGATCCCACCCGATAACACCCGATAACACCCGATAACACCTGATCTCACCCGATAACACCTGATCCCACCCGATAACACCTGATCCCACCTGATAACACCTGATCCCACCCGATAACACCTGATCCCACCGGTCTTACCGTCAGCCGCGATGATAACTGTTGTGTTGTCATGGAGATCTGCCACTTCATCCTCCGTCCATCCAAACTCTGCATCAGCGTCTGAGAAACAAGGGATGAATGGAGAAAAGGAGGAGGAGATCAGTAGAGAGAACATGGTTTAACATCATGTCTGTGTGTTTCTCTGTGTGTTTCTCTGTCTGTGTGTTTCTCTGTGTGTTTCTCTGTGTGTGTGTGTGTGTGTGTGTGTGTGTGTGTGTGTTTCTCTGTGTGTGTGTTTCTCTCTGTATGTGTGTTTCTCTGTGTGTGTGTGTGTGTGTGTGTGTGTGTTGCTCTGTGTGTGTGTGTTTCTCTGTGTGTGTGTGTTTCTCTGTGTGTGTGTGTGTGTGTGTGTGTGTGTTTCTCTGTGTGTGTTTCTCTGTGTGTGTGTTTCTCTCTGTGTGTGTGTGTTTCTCTGTGTGTGTGTGTGTTTCTCTGTGTGTGTGTGTGTTTCTCTCTGTGTGTGTGTAGCCTGCTCACCTGTGCAGAGATCGTGTCTGAGCCAGTCCAGTAGACGTACTCTCACCTCCCCACCTGTTAAAGAGACAACACAACACTATAATACTCAATACAAAGTTCTGTTGATACCGCAAAATTGTATTTTCGAAAATGTTGCTAAAATGTTCCTTCCCAGGGCCCGAGACTTGGTTGGTCCACCATGCACTGCCCAGAGTCATAGTTAAACTCCTTTTATGCTATTTGTACTGGAATTTTGTTCTGATTATGAAGGGGTCCCTGGCCCCAAACACTTTGAGAACCCTGGTCTAAGCAGCTGATCACCTAGCCTAGTACAACGTATTGTAATGAAACAGGCAGGGGGAGGGAGCTAGCCTGGTACAACGTATTGTAATGAAACAGGCAGGGGGAGGGAGCTAGCCTGGTACTGTAATGAAACAGGCAGGGGGAGGGAGCTAGCCTGGTACTGTAATGAAACAGGCAGGGGGAGGGAGCTAGCCTGGTACTGTAATGAAGCAGGCAGGGGGAGGAAGCTAGCCTGGTACTGTAATGAAACAAGCAGGGGGAGGGAGCTAGCCTGGTACTGTAATGAAACAGGCAGGGGGAGGGAGCTAGCCTGGTACTGTAATGAAACAGGCAGGGGGAGGAAGCTAGCCTGGTACTGTAATGAAACAAGCAGGGGGAGGGAGCTAGCCTGGTACTGTAATGAAACAGGCAGGGGGAGGGAGCTAGCCTGGTACTGTAATGAAACAGGCAGGGGGAGGAAGCTAGCCTGGTACTGTAATGAAACAGGCAGGGGGAGGAAGCTAGCCTGGTACTGTATGTAATCATTTACACTCTGGTATGAATCGTTGCTTAGTTACACATCTCATTTGTCAGCTACAGCAACATCTGCAACAACATTTGAATCTACATATGTTCATTTTTTTATGGAAAACCAAAGTGCGCTGAATCAGAACAGAACCAAAACCCATCAGTGAGCCAGTATGATACGGTTAAGTACCCAGGTGGAAAAACCCTACAATATATTGTATCTAACATTGGCTAAACCAGAGTTGGTACCACAGGCTCCAGAGTGGTGGGGCACTCTATTCCCTGTAGGGTGTGACAGGGATTAATCAGTTGTAAAACTGTTTTATATGGGCTATGATGGGACCAGCGTTTTTCTAATCAGGTCATATGGTTTAAAAAAAACTGCTGTAAAAACTCCTAGTCCCAGGGAGGATGAAAACTCTGTCGAACTGCAGCAACTTTGTACTTGCTCATATGAATTGCATTTTAAAACTAAACTAACAGGGCGGGTCCGTTACACAGACAACAACTGTGATTGGACAATATAACTAACAGGGCTGAGCTGGCTTTATGCAGGGAGGCATTATGTAGGCCTTTGCATCTGTAATTAAAAAAGGTATTCACACAGCCTGTCATCACTATTGTGTTGACTGATTTTCCAGTTCATCATTTGGGATTTAAAATGTCTAGGTGGCCTAGCTAGCCGAAATATGAATATAAACCACATTTTATTACCTTCAATTATTTTCTCCTAACACAATACAGTAAAAATAGATAACGTTGGTTTATCCTGTCAGAAAGGACAGGGCCACATTAAGTAGGCCAGCTGATCAGACTGGTAAATGTCTCATTTTATCATCACTCCTACGTGCACAAGTTTTTTATTAAACTAAATCAAAAGTGTTGAGGCGTTGCCCGACCTGATTGAAAAGTACTGAGGCAATTGCCAGCTGGCCACACGTTTGCCGGCAGCCCTGGGCTAAATGTTGTTCAAGTAACATTCTCTAACTAACATTGTCTAAATAACTGTTCATAACTGTTCTCTCACCTGCAGGCTCCATCAGGTGTCTGTTTAACGTCACGTTCTTCTGGCACATGCTCAGTAGGTCCTCCCCAACGTCTGCAACACAACATTACACAAATATTGGGATTTTACACAGCATTTACACTACTGTTCAAAAGTTTGGGGTCACTTAAAAATGTCCTTGTTATTGAAAGAAAATCACATATTCTGTCCATTAAAATAACATCAAATGGATCAGAAATACAGTGTAGACATTGTTAATGTTGTAAATGACTATTGTAGCTGGAAACAGTAGATTTGTAATGGAATATCTACATAGGTGTACAGAGGCCCATTATCAGCAACCATCACTCCTGTGTTCCAAAGGCACGTTGTGTTAGCTAATCCAAGTTTATCATTTTAAAAGGATAACTGATCATTAGAAAACCCTTTTGCAATTATGTTAGTACGGTGGTCTTAATAAAACCATACTATAGTGTAACAACATGGTGGTCTTAATAAAACCATACTATAGTGTAACATGGTGGTCTTAATAAAACCATACTATAGTGTAACATGGTGGTCTTAATAAAACCATACTATAGTGTAACATGGTGGTCTTAATAAAACCATACTATAGTGTAACATAGTGGTCTTAATAAAACCATACTATAGTGTAACAACATAGTGGTCTTAATAAAACCATACTATAGTGTAACAACATAGTGGTCTTAATAAAACCATACTATAGTGTAACAACATAGTGGTCTTAATAAAACCATACTATAGTGTAACAACATAGTGGTCTTAATAAAACCATACTATAGTGTAACAACATAGTGGTCTTAATAAAACCATACTATAGTGTAACAACATAGTGGTCTTAATAAAACCATACTATAGTGTAACAACATAGTGGTCTTAATAAAACCATACTATAGTGTAACAACATGGTGGTCTTAATAAAACCATACTATAGTGTAACAACATGGTGGTCTTAATAAAACCATACTATAGTGTAACAACATAGTGGTCTTAATAAAACCATACTATAGTGTAACAACATAGTGGTCTTAATAAAACCATACTATAGTGTAACAACATAGTGGTCTTAATAAAACCATACTATAGTGTAACAACATAGTGGTCTTAATAAAACCATACTATAGTGTAACAACATGGTGGTCTTAATAAAACCATACTATAGTGTAACAACATAGTGGTCTTAATAAAACCATACTATAGTGTAACATGGTGGTCTTAATAAAACCATACTATAGTGTAACAACATGGTGGTCTTAATAAAACCATACTATAGTGTAACAACATGGTGGTCTTAATAAAACCATACTATAGTGTAACAACATAGTGGTCTTAATAAAACCATACTATAGTGTAACAACATAGTGGTCTTAATAAAACCATACTATAGTGTAACAACATAGTGGTCTTAATAAAACCATACTATAGTGTAACAACATGGTGGTCTTAATAAAACCATACTATAGTGTAACATAGTGGTCTTAATAAAACCATACTATAGTGTAACAACATAGTGGTCTTAATAAAACCATACTATAGTGTAACAACATGGTGGTCTTAATAAAACCATACTATAGTGTAACAACATGGTGGTCTTAATAAAACCATACTATAGTGTAACAACATAGTGGTCTTAATAAAACCATACTATAGTGTAACATGGTGGTCTTAATAAAACCATACTATAGTGTAACAACATAGTGGTCTTAATAAAACCATACTATAGTGTAACATAGTGGTCTTAATAAAACCATACTATAGTGTAACATGGTGGTCTTAATAAAACCATACTATAGTGTAACAACATAGTGGTCTTAATAAAACCATACTATAGTGTAACATGGTGGTCTTAATAAAACCATACTATAGTGTAACATGGTGGTCTTAATAAAACCATACTATAGTGTAACATGGTGGTCTTAATAAAACCATACTATAGTGTAACATGGTGGTCTTAATAAAACCATACTATAGTGTAACATGGTGGTCTTAATAAAACCATACTATAGTGTAACATGGTGGTCTTAATAAAACCATACTATAGTGTAACATGGTGGTCTTTATTCCAGTCAGATCAATAGTGTTGACTGGGAAAAACACAGCACAGAAGCATTCCAGTCAGATCACTAACCTGGTCACCATAATCTACAGATGTGTCACGTGTTGCTGCCTTGCTGTGTTGTTGTCTTAGGTTTCTCTTTATGTAGTGTTGTTTTGTCTCTCTTGTCGTGATGTGTGTTTGGTCCTATATTTATATATTTTATTTATTTTTATTTTTAATCCCAGCCCCTGCCTCCGCAGGAGGTCTTTTGCCTTTTGGTAGGTAAATAAGAATTTGTTCTTAACTGACTTGCCTAGTTAAATAAAGGTTACATATTAAATGAATCTACAGTCTGTTCTGTAGAAAAGGCATGGCTAAATGACTGGCGAAAGCATGTTTTATAGTTGGACCTGCAGTCACAACAAACACATGTTGCCTACAAATACTGTCACAGAAGGTAAAACAGTGACGAGATATCTAAGCAGCACCTAGATAACAACGTCCCCATATTCTCAACTATTTGATAGTTGATACATCACTGAACCATTAAGTTAATGACTTGATAGTTGGTACATCACTGAACCATTAAGTTAATGACTTGATAGTTGGTACATCACTGAACCATTAAGTTAATGACTTGATAGTTGATACATCACTGAACCATTAAGTTAATGACTTGATAGTTGATACATCACTGAACCATTAAGTTAATGACTTGATAGTTGGTACATCACTGAACCATTAAGTTAATGACTTGATAGTTGGTACATCACTGAACCATTAAGTTAATGACTTGATAGTTGATACATCACTGAACCATTAAGTTAATGACTTGATAGTTGATACATCACTGAACCATTAAGTTAATGACTTGATAGTTGGTACATCACTGAACCATTAAGTTAATGACTTGATAGTTGGTACATCACTGAACCATTAAGTTAATGACTTGATAGTTGATACATCACTGAACCATTAAGTTAATGACTTGATAGTTGATACATCACTGAACCATTAAGTTAATGACTTGATAGTTGATACATCACTGAACCATTAAGTTAATGACTTGATAGTTGATACATCACTGAACCATCCTTTTAACAGCTTTGAATGCATATTTTCTAAACGTGATTGCTGCTTGTCACTACATTTAATTAATAGTTTGAGCTATACGTTTAAACATCATGCGTGATATTACCTGGATAAGATTAATGTCTAGAAATGTGAAGGTGACAGTGTATTCTGAGCCAGTTTGTGAACACTGGGACATTAACGTTAAGACAAAATGTATTCACAGTGCAGCTATCACAAAACAACCACTAACAGGTCCAGATCATCGTCATAAAAGGAAACACCAACTAAACAAACACCTAACGCAACAATACTGGAGTGTTAGTAGGAGACATGCATTGCGGCAGTTCCGTTAAAATGGAGAAGCAGCGAACAGCCTGCTCTGCCCCGAGTCAGGACAGTATCCAGTCTGCTGCTGAGCTGAGTTTATCTGACCCACCGTTACAACTAGTGATTGGTGCTTTGGAAACAGGCTACAATACAGGCTGACTGCTGGGAACATGTCTACAACTATCCTAAATAAGTGACGAGCTACATGCTGTTTATCAGTGCAGTGCCAAACATCCTTAGCTAGCAAGCTAACGTTACATCCGTGTTTGTCAGTGAAGCTAGCTAACAGCAGGCAGGCTACAACAAGCTACATGAGCTCATGAAAACCCTGGCGACCGATATACTTGCACATATTTTGTGCAGGAGAAGAGATATGTTATTTTGTTTTTACAACTTTCTCCCTGTCTATCAAAGTAAGCGTCTGTGTCTGCCGCATCTCTCCAGTACCAATGTTTCATAGCAAGTGAGTCATGCTACAATAATGGATTTTGAATATTGATAAATGGCATTTGGGACGTTGAGTGCGCATCGTCTTAATGCTCCTTTTGACCAAAACACTGGCAGACTCAAGTGATCACTATCAGCAAGTGGCCACTCGATAAAGAGAGAGCGAGTGTGTGTGAGAGAGACAGTGTGTGCGTAAGGGCCATTACTATGATTGAGAGCGATAGAATACAGACAACTTTATTATGAGAAGGGGAAATGGGCCTGCTATGAGAAGGGGAAATGGGCCTGCTATGAGAAGGGGAAATGGGCCTGCTATGAGAAGGGGAAATGGGCCTGCTATGAGAAGGGGAAATGGGCCTGCTATGAGAAGGGGAAATGAGCCTGTTATGAGAAGGGGACATGAGCCTGTTATGAGAAGGGGAAATGGGCCTGTTATGAGAAGGGGAAATGGGCCTGCTATGAGAAGGGGAAATGAGCCTGTTATGAGAAGGGGAAATGGGCCTGCTATGAGAAGGGGAAATGGGCCTGTTATGAGAAGGGGAAATGGGCCTGTTATGAGAAGGGGAAATGGGCCTGTTATGAGAAAGGGAAATGGGCCTGCTATGAGAAGGGGAAATGGGCCTGTTATGAGAAGGGGAAATGGGCCTGTTATGAGAAGGGGAAATGGGCCTGCTATGAGAAGGGGAAATGGGCCTGTTATGAGAAGGGGAAATGGGCCTGTTATGAGAAGGGGAAATGGGCCTGCTATGAGAAGGGGAAATGGGCCTGCTATGAGAAGGGGAAATGGGCCTGCTATGAGAAGGGGAAATGGGCCTGCTATGAGAAGGGGAAATGGGCCTGCTATGAGAAGGGGAAATGGGCCTGCTATGAGAAGGGGAAATGGGCCTGTTATGAGAAGGGGAAATGGGCCTGCTATGAGAAGGGGAAATGGGCCTGTAACAGCAGCCATGCATCAGAGTGGTAAATGGAGAAATACAATTATTTGAAAATTAGAACTTCTTATCATAGAACATGAAGGAGTTATTAGACAGTGAGATGTTCTTCCCAGGATAGTACTCTTCAGGTTGAGCCAGTAGAACATGGGCCAGATAGCTACGAGGTGTAACAGAGATCCGCTCCATTCAAGTTACATTGCTGTCTGTTGAATTGGACCTGGACTTTCTCCACATGAATGCTATTCCATCCTTGAATTGACTGGGACTTAGCTGATGTGCACACAAACAGCTAATAATCACAACCTTAATCAGCTTGTGTAGGGCTGGAACAGAAGCCTGCACCCCCAGTAGCGCTCCAGGACCTGGGGCCTCATTTATAAACAGGGCAGGGCTGGAACAGAAGCCTGCACCCCCAGTAGCGCTCCAGGACCAGGGGCCTCATTTATAAAAACAGTGTGTACGTACAAAATATACCTCATAACATCCATGCGCCAGTTTTCCAGCAAAAGACTTGGCATGAGAATGTCCATTGCTCTATGCAAACATCAGACCATACGTACACATATCTTCTACTAGTTGAAGTATTGTATTGCAGCAGGCAAGTAAGTATTTTGTGCAAATGGGAGATATGGTAAGACCGACATATTTAGGTTGGGGGAAAAGTCAATGCACATTGTTGAATTCAAATGTTCTGCTGACAGGTCCACAACAATCTGCCATTGTTTCAATGTTCTGCTGACAGGTCCACAACAATCTGCCATTGTTTCAATGTTCTGCTGACAGGTCCACAACAATCTGCCATTGTTTCAATGTTCTGCTGACAGGTCCACAACAATCTGCCATTGTTTCAATGTTCTGCTGACAGGTCCACAACAATCTGCCATTGTTTCAATGTTCTGCTGACAGGTCCACAACAATCTGCCATTGTTTCAATGTTCTGCTGACAGGTCCACAACAATCTGCCATTGTTTCAATGTTCTGCTGACAGGTCCACAACAATCTGCCATTGTTTCAATGTTCTGCTGACAGGTCCACAACAATCTGCCATTGTTTCAATGTTCTGCTGACAGGTCCACAACAATCTGCCATTGTTTACTCTTTCAGAAACTGTCACAGTCCTTTGTTCCAAATAAAGTATAAAAAAACATTCTTCCAACACAGTAAATCGACCGGTAGCTTATGTAAAAGTATGTGCTACAGTATGGTATAGGCTACAGTATGGGTATAGGCTACAGTATTGGCTACAGTATGGTATAGGCTACAGTATGGGTATAGGCTACAGTATTGGCTACAGTATGGTATAGGCTACAGTATGGTATAGGCTACAGTATGGTTATAGGCTACAGTATTGGCTACAGTATGGTATAGGCTACATTATGTTATAGGCTACAGTATTGGCTACAGTATAGTATAGGCTACGGTATGGGAATAGGCTATAGTATAGTACAAGCTACAGTATAGTACAGGCTACAGAATAGAATAGGCTACAGTATAGTACAGGCTACAGTATGGTACAGTCTACAGTATGGGAATAGGCTACAGTATAGTACAAGCTACAGTATAGTATAGGCTGCAGTATGGGAATAGGCTACAGTATAGTATAGGCTACAGTATGGTACAGGCTACAGTATATTACAGGCAACAGTATAGTATAGGTTACAGTATGGGAATAGGCTACAATATAGTATAGGCTTCAGTATAGTACAGGCTACAGTGTGGTATAGGCTACAGTAAAGTATAGGCTACAGTATGAGTATTGGCTACAGTATGGGTATAGGCTACAGTATAGTATAGGCTACAGTATGGGAATAGGCAACAGTATAGTACAAGCTACAGTATAGAACAGACTGCAGTATACTATAGGCTACAGTATAGTACAGGCTATAGTATAGGCCACAGAATGGGAATAGGCTACAATATAGTATAGGCTACAGTATGGGTATAGGCTACAGTATGGACAGGCTACAGTATAGAATAGCCTACAGTATAGTATAGGCTACAGTAAGGTACAGGCTACAGTATAGTACAGGATACAGTATGGTACAGGCTACAGTATGGTACAGGCTACAGTATGGGTATAGGCAACAGTATGGTACAGGCTACAGTATAGTATAGGCCACAGTATGGGATTAGGCTACAGTATAGTACAAGCTATAGTACAGGCTACAGTATGGCACAGGCTACAGTATGGCACAGGCTACAGTATAGTATAGGCTACAGTATGGCACAGGCTACAGTATGGGGATAGGATACAGTATGAACAGGCTACAGTATAGTATAGGCTACAGTATGAGAATAGGCTACAATATAGTAAAGGCTACAGCATGGTATAGACTACAGTATGGAAATAGGCTACAGTATAGTACAGGCTACAGTATAGTATAGGCCGCAGTATGGGATAAGGCTAGAGTATAGTACAAGCTACAGTATAGTACAGGCTACAGTATGGTATAGGCTACAGTATGGCACAGGCTACAGTATGGCACAGGCTACAGTATGGGGATAGGATACAGTATGAACAGGCTACAGTATAGTACAAGCTACAGTATAGTACAGGCGACAGTATAGTATAGGCTACCGTATGGTACAGGCTACAGTATGGTAGAGGTTACAGTATGGAACAGGCTACAGTATGGTAGAGGTTACAGTATAGTACAGGCTACAGTATGGGAATAGGTTACAGTATGGAATAGGCTACAGTATGGTATAGGCTACAGTATGGTATAGGCTACAGTATAGTATAGGCTATAGTATAGAATACAGTTTATTATAGGCTACAGTATGGCACAGGCTACAGTATGGCACAGGCTACAGTATGGCACAGGCTACAGTATGGGGATAGGATACAGTATGAACAGGCTACAGTATAGTATAGGCTACCGTATGAGAATAGGCTAACATATAGTAAAGGCTACAGCATGGTATAGACTACAGTACGGAAATAGGCTACAGTATAGTACAGGCTACAGTATAGTATAGGCCGCAGTATGGGATAAGGCTAGAGTATAGTACAAGCTACAGTATAGTACAGGCTACAGTATGGCACAGGCTACAGTATGGGGATAGGATACAGTATGAACAGGCTACAGTATAGTACAAGCTACAGTATAGTACAGGCGACAGTATAGTATAGGCTACCGTATGGTACAGGCTACAGTATGGTAGAGGTTACAGTATGGAACAGGCTACAGTATGGTAGAGGTTACAGTATAGTACAGGCTACAGTATGGGAATAGGTTACAGTATGGAATAGGCTACAGTATGGTATAGGCTACAGTATAGTATAGGCTACAGTATAGTATAGGCTACAGTATAGTATAGGCTACAGTATGGTATAGGCTACAGTATAGTCTAAAGTATGGTACAGGCTACAGTATAGTATAGGCTACAGTTTATTATTAGCTACAGTATGGTATAGGCTACAGTATAGTATATATAGTATATTCCCATAGTTGGGAGCAATTTCCAAACGCCTGAAGGTACCACGTTCATCTGTACAAAACAATAGTACGCAAGTATAAACACCATGGGACCACGTAGCCGTCATACCGCTCAGGAAGGAGACGCGTTCTGTCTCCTAGAGATTAACGTACTTTGGTGCGAAAAGTGCAAATCAATCCCAGAACAACAGTAAAGGACCTTGTGAAGATGCTGGAGGAAACAGGTACAAAAGTATCTATATCCACAGTAAAATATGAGTCCTATATCGAACATAACCTGAAAGGCCGCTCAGCAAGGAAGAAGCCACTGCTCCAAAACCGCCATAAAAAAGCCAGACTATGGTTTGCAACTGCACATGGGGACAAAGATCGTACTTTTTAGAGAGATGTCCTCTGGTCTGATGAAACAAAAATATAACTGTTTGGCCATAATGACCATCATTATGTTTGGAGGAAAAAGGTGGAGGCTTGCAAGCCGAAGAACACCATCCCAACCGTGAAGCACGGGGGTGGCAGCATCATGTTGTGGGGTTGCTTTGCTGCAGGAGGGACTGGTGCACTTCTCAAAATAGATGGCATCATGAGGAAGTTATGTGGATATATTGAAGCAACATCTCAAGACATCAGTCAGGACGTTAAAGCTTGGTCGCAAATGGGTCTTCCAAATGGATAATCACCCCAAGCATACTTCCAAAGTTGTGGCAAAATGGCTTAAGGTCAACAAAGTCAAGGTATTGTAGTGGCCATCACAAAGCCCTGACCTCAATCCTATAGAACATTTGTGGGCAGAACTGAAAAAGTGTGTGTGAGCAAGGAGGCCTACAAACCTGACTCAGTTACACCAGTTCTGTAAGGAGGAATGGGCCAAAATTCACCCAACTTATTGTGGGAAGCTTGTGGAAGGCTACCTGAAATGTTTGACCCAAGTTAAACAATTTAAAGGCAATGCTACCAAATACTAATTGAGTGTATGTAAACTTCTGACCCACTGGGAATGTGATGAAATAAATAAAAGCTGAAATAAATAATTCTCTCTACTGTTATTTTCACATTCTTAAAATAAAGTGTTGATCCTAACTGACCTAAGACAGGGAATTTTTACTAGGATTAAATGTCAGGAATTGTGAAAAACTAAGTTTAAATGTATTTGGTTAAGGTGTATGTAAACTGAGTTGAAATGTATTTGGCTAAGGTGTATGTAAACTGAGTTTAAATGTATTTGGCTAAGGTATATGTATATATATAGATGTATGTAAACTTCAGACTTCAACTGTACGTATTCTTCTCAGAAATGACGCACGCAGATATTTAGTGTGAAATTTACGCAGCGGTTATAAATGAGGCCCCAGGGGAGAAGAACCCTGGTTTAGATGATGGTACCTCACCTGTGCAGTACACCGTTTTGGCCACCGTTGCCATGACTATGCTGGTTAGCCCAGTCCCCGCCCCCAACTCCAAGACGGTGGCTCCTCTGAACGTAGTTGGCTGAGACAGGATTAAATCAGCCAATAGGAACGCACCACGCCAGACCTAGAAATGTAGAGATACATTGCCTTCAGAAAGTATTCACAGCCCTTGACTTTTTCCACCTTTTGTTGTGTTGCATCCGGAATTTAAAATGGATTACATTGAGATTTTACCCCATAATGTCAAAGTGGAATTATGTTTATAATTTTTTTTTTTACAAATTAATACAAAATAAAAAGCTGAAATGTCTTGAGTCAATAAGTATTCAACCCGTTTGTAATGGCAAGACTAAATACGTTCAGGAGTAGAAATGTGTTTAACAGGTCACATAATACGTTGCATGGACTCACTCTGTGTGCAATAATAGTGTTTAACATGATGACTACCTCATCTCTGTATCCCACACACACAAGTATCTGTAATGTCCCCGAGTCGAGCAGTAAATATCAAGAACAGATTTAACCACAAAGACCAGGGAGCTTTTCTAATGCCTCGTTAAGGGGCTCCTATTGGTAGATGGGTAAAAAAACAAAAACATCAGACATTGAATATCCCTTTGAGCATGGTGAAGTTATTAATTACACTTTGGATGGTGTATCAATACACCCAGTCACTACAAAGATACAGGCCTCCTTCCCAACTCAGTTGCCAGAGATGAAGGAAACTGCTCAGGGATTTCACCATGAGGCCAATGGTGACTTTAAAACAGTTACAGAGTTTAATGGCTGAGACAGGAGAAAACTGAGGATGGATCAACAACATTGTAGTTACTCCACAATACTAACCTAACTGACAGAGTGAAAAGAAGGAAGTCTGTACAGAATAATAATATTCATAAACATACATCCTGTTTGTAACAAGGCACTAAAATAAAACTACAAATAATGTGGCAAATAAATTAACTTGATGTCCTGAATACAAAGTGTTATGTTTGGGGAGAATCCAATAAGACACATTACTGAGTACCACTCTCTATATATTCCAGCATGGTGGTGGCCGAGTTACAGTTTTGACTTAAATCTACTTGAAAATCTATGGAAAGTCCTGAAAATGGTTGTCTAGCAATATTCAACAACCAATTTCACAGCGCTTTCTTAAAAATGTTGCACATCTAGGTGTGAATACTGAATATGTAAATGAGATATTTCTCTACTTCTTTTTCAAAACATTGCATTATGGCCTATTGTGTCTAGATGGGTGAGGAAATACATATATTTCATCCATTTGAAACACAACACAATGTGGGGGTATGAATACTTTCTGAAGGCAAGATATATATATATATATCAGAGGAAGGAAAAATAAGGTAGAGAGAGCATGAGAGAGAGAGAGAGAGAGAAATAGAGAGAGAGAAAGAGAGAGAGAGAGAGAGAGAGAGAGAGAGAGAGAAGAAAGAGAGAAAGAGGAGAGAAGAAAGAGGGAGAGAGAGCGAGAGAGAGGGAGAAAGGGGGAGAGAGATAGAGGGAGAGAGAGAGGAGAGAGAAGAAAGAGAGAGAGGGAGAGAGAGGAGAGAAGAAAGAGAGAGACAGAGAGAGGGAGAAAGGGGGAGAGAGAAAGAGAGAGAGAGAGGGAGAGGAAGAGTGACTCACCTGTTTGCCAACATCTTCTAAAGGTGTGGCCATAGTGTGTTCTGTTAAAGACATGTTGGATTTAAACACAGTTATAACACTCATAAACACAGTTATAACACATACTTCTGCCTCTCAGATCTGTCCTCAGCTCTTCAGGAATTACAATGGACTAAAAAGAAGATAAGCGACCAGGGCCAGTCAGAGGTAGAAACCAGTTCTGTTCTCTTCTCACCTATCCTGATGACGTCGCTCAGACACTCCTCCTCCTCTTCCTCCTCCTCCTCTCTTCTTGCCTGACTGAGGATGATGGGGTAGACCATGTCTCGGTCCTTCTCAGGGAGACTCTGTCTGGGCCTGGATGATATGTACAATAGTTAGTTAGTCTGGAACAGGAATGGGCAACTTCGATCAATCAATCAAATCAAAAAGTGCTATATGGAAACCCAGCATAAAACTTAAATACATTTGATTGATTGATTGATTGATTGATTGATGGGGGTGGGGCCACAAACAAGGGACGAAGAGAAGATTTAGCTATTTTTATTTTATAACAAATTTCCTGTAATTCTATACATTCTGCCATAGGGTGGAGAGAAATGTTTTTAATATGATATCTGAGTGACTAACAAAATCAATGGAGCCCTGGCTCTGATTCAACCATGATTACTACAAGTTTAAATAGCTGGCCGCTAGACTAATTTACCAATCTAAACAAATGTATGCTGAGAGAGAGAGCTCATTCAGTGACTGTCATAACAAGAGAAAGACTGCTGATGCACAACCAGATGTGTATTGGACTATTCTACTGATCCACTGAAGGAGGATTGACTGTAATAACTGATATGGAGGTGAGATGTAATGTAACTGACCTGCGTGTTACCTCTAGATCTCCATCTTCATCCAGGGGTGGTTCTACCCCTCCGTCCTCCCCTCCGTCCTCCCCTCCGTCAGCCCCTCCGTCAGCCCCTGTCTCACTCCCCCTAGCATCTCCCCTTCCACTCTCCTCCTGGATGTCACGGTCTAACTCTTCCCCTTCGCAGGGGGGACCGATGTCACAGGTGTCCTGCTTTGCTCCGTCCCACAGGATTCTGAACCGGGAGATGAACACTAGAGACATAGGCTGCGTTTACACAGGCACCCCAATTCTTATCTTTTTTTCACTAATTAGTATTTTGAACAATCAGATCAGCTCTGAATCAGATCTGATGTGAAAAGACCTGATATGATTGGTCAAAAGACCAATTAATGGGAAAACATTTCAGAATTGGGCTGCCTGTGTAAACACAACCATAGAGGGTTGGGACAGTTCCATTGACATTCGGGAGAGGCCTACAATAAAACTAAATTACAACATTTTCATAATTAAATTTTGTGTCATTTCTCACACACACAGACACGCCTTCCACTACCTGGTTGTCCTACGCGGTTAAGGCGTGCCATGAGGTGGCGAGAGTTGGGCAGCAACAGGTGAACGTCAGACAGCACTGTGTCATAATGGAAGGTGATCTGGTCCATGGCTCACCCTGCATGTCATCTACCTGCCTGCAGCACACCTGGGGAACACACACACGTTAGACAAAAGTATCGCAAGCACACACACATAAGCCCTTAAACTACCAAATGCCAAGACTAAACATAAATCCTGCCAGTGCCATATTCCCAGATACATACTCCTGTTGAGACACAGTGACAGATACACACTCCCGTTGTGACAGATACACACTCCTGTTGTGACACCGTGACAGATACACACTCCTGTTGTGACACCGTGACAGATACACACTCCTGTCGTGACACCGTGACAGATACACACTCCTGTCGTGACACCGTGACAGATACACACTCCTGTCATGACACCGTGACAGATACACACTCCAGCTTCACTGCCAAGAAACATGCTCAGAACATCTCACAGACAGGCAGTTTAAGTTGACCAATCAGAGCTCAATGAAGTCAGAAGAAGACAGTGAAGGGAGTCTTAATGTAAGAGACATTAGCCAGACCCCAACCACGAGAACACTGAAACAATGGAGATATGATAACTGCTCTACTATCTGTTAAACAGGTGGAATACAGCCCAGCTATCTGTTAAACAGGTGAAATACAGTCCAGCTATCTGTTAAACAGGTGAAATACAGTCCAGCTATCTGTTAAACAGGTGAAATACAGCCCTACTATCTGTTAAACAGGTTAAATACAGTCCAGCTATCTGTTAAACAGGTGAAATACAGCCCTACTATCTGTTAAACAGGTTAAATACAGTCCAGCTATCTGTTAAACAGGTGAAATACAGTCCAGCTATCTGTTAAACAGGTGAAATACAGTCCAACTATCTGTTAAACAGGTTAAATACAGTCCAACTATCTGTTAAACAGGTGAAATACAGCCCTACTATCTGTTAAACAGGTGATATAAATACAGCTCGTCCAGGAACACAGGAATAAAAGGCCAACAGCTAAATGGATTCTCCAGCCCTCAGCAAAGTGCCCTAGTGAACTGTTGTGGCAGCAAGCTGCCTATAGCTGTAAAAGCTCAAATTGACGTCGCCATAGCTACTGACTAAGGAGAGTGTTAATGATCCTGTAATCATTATGTCAACAATATACATAATACATGGTTTGTAAACACGATCTTCTTAGTCGGTGTGGCTAAAATTGATGTTGTTATGCACTCCAGTTAGCTAACTGTTAGCCGTCACTCAACTTTCCAGTGGTGGCTAGCTAGCTTGCTAGCCAGAGCTGTCAATGAAAACGCTGCAAAGACGTGTGTCTGGTAAACATGTATTCATTTGGTTAGCCAAATAAACTAGCCTTTCCTACGGTGGGAACTTCTGACAAACGTAACTGAATGGGTGGGAGGGAAGCTGCTAGAAACAGCTAGCTTGATGCTAGCTACTTTCATAATGAATGACAGCAAGGTCCAGAGCAGGCTAGCTAACGTGGGACATTTAATGGGGACATTTAAATGACATACAGTACATTCTATTAACATAAACACGCATTCAAAGCTGAGCTTACAACGACGCACAGATTCACAGCTTGTCTCAAATGTCAGCTTCCAAGTCCTACAGAAAGAACACGGTGCAGCATTATTATTTCACCCAGCAACAAAGGAAACAAAAGCCATCTAAAACGTTCCGCTTGCTACGCATCAAGAAATAAGTCAATAGGTAAACCTCAACACTGCTCCAAAGGCACTAAAATGACATTTGTATTAGAATAAAAATTAAACAGAGTTAGAATTTCACTAACATTGTGATTGAATATGTTTTATTTAACCTTTATTTAACTAGGCAAGTCAGTTAAGAACAAATTCTTATTTACAATGACGGCCTACACCAGCCAAACTCGGAAGACACTGGGCCAATTGTGCGCCGCCCTATGGGACTCTAGTCCATGCCTCCTCCAGTGCTTGGTAAAAGTCATTCTAATTGGGTGGTCTGTAACATGCCCCCTAAAGTGCTGGGAATGTCTTGTCTCAGAGAAGAATATAATACATTTCAGAGATGGTACTGTCCAGCCATGTCTCAGAGAAGCATATAATACATTTCAGAGATGGTACTGTCCAGCCATGTCTCAGAAAAGCATTTTATCAATTTCAGAGATGGTACTGTCCAGCTATGTCTCAGTGCATCTCTCTCTTCAACGCTGCCCACGTTCAAACAGTTTGTGAAGTGCGCAACTAGGAATAATAAAACTCTGGACTTTTTATATGCTAATGTGAAGGATGCATACAACTCCACTGCACTCCCTCCCCTCGGTAGATCGGATCACAACCTTGTCCACCTCACCCCACTCTACAGGCCTTTGGTCCAACAGCAGCCAGCGACCACTAGGACCATTAGGAGATTGTCCCCGGAGGCGAATGAGGCCCTACAGGACTGCTTTGAAACAACAGACTGGGATGTGCTCTGTGAGGCTCATGGGGAGGACATTGATGGACTTACAGACTGCATAACGGGCTATATACATTTTTGTGTAGACAACACTGTACCCACCAGGAAGGTACGCTGTTTTCCAAATAATAAACCCTCGGTCACCAGCGACCTGAAGGCCCTGCTGAATGAGAAGAAGAAGGCCTTCAAGGAGGGGGACAAGGACAAATTGAAATGCGTCCAGAGGGAGCTGAAGTTGCGGATAGCTGAGGGGAAGAGAGTGTATAAGGAGAAGATGGAACACAAGCTGAGGCAGAGCCAGGTGAGAGAGGTGTGGAAGGGTATGAGAAATATCACTGGCTTCAAAAAGTCAAACTGTGGGCAGACAGAGAGGACCCAGGACAGAGCCAATGAGCTGAACCAATTTTTTAACAGGTACGATATTAGTTCTGTCCAACTCCCCTCCAGCTCTCCATGCCACACACCCTCACGGCTGTCCCACCCCACTTTGCACACGACACCTCCATTGAGACAATCATCGACCCCCTCCCCGCTCCCCCTGGACTGTTCTGCAACACCTCCCTTCCTCCCACCTCTGGACTGATCGCCCACCTCCCCACCTGGGCTGGCTTTCACCACCAACCAAGTGAAGAGAGAGATGGAGAGACTACATCAGTGGAAAGCGGCGGGCTCTGATGGCATCAGCCCAAGGGTGCTTAGGGTCTGTGCTGAGTGGAATACTCCAGCGACCCTTCAACCTTAGCCTGAGCCTGGAAAGGGTCCCTGTGCTGTGGAAAACATCATGCCTGGTCCCAGTGCCCAAGAAGGCACACCCCACTGTCCTGAATGACTTCAGACCTGTAGCGCTAACATCCCACATCATGAAGACCCTGGAAAGGTTAGTCCTCGCTCACCTCAGACCCCTAGTGTGTTCATCAATGGACCCCCTGCAGTTTGCATATCAGCGCGACATCGGGTGGATGATGCAATCATCTACCTTCTGCAGAGGGCCTACTCTCACCTGGACAACGCAGGTTGCACTGTGAGGGTTATGTTTTTTGACTTCTCCAGTGCCTTCAACACCATTCAGCCCCTGCTACTGGGTGAGAAGATGAAGAGGATGAAAGTGGAAGCACCCTTAGTCTCCTGGGTCACGGACTACCTGACCGGTAGGCCACAATTTGTGCGACTACAGAGCTGTGTGTCAGAACAGGCAGTTAGCAACATACATCTCCGTTTTGGATAGATAACTCTTCTTGTTGTTGTTTGTTTAGTGTTTTTTACAATTTTCCCAGAAGTGGTTAGATTCTATGGATTATTCATTTACATTGATCTGGTTTCTGACGTGCTGTTCCTTCTTTTTCCGTAGTGTATTTCTGTATTGTTTTAGTGATTCACCATAGTGAAGGTGTATTTCTGTATTGTTTTAGTGATTCACCATAGTGAAGTTGTATTTCTGTATTGTTTTAGTGATTCACCATAGTGAAGGTGTATTTCTGTATTGTTTTAGTGATTCACCATAGTGAAGGTGTATTTCTGTATTGTTTTAGTGATTCACCATAGTGAAGGTGTATTTCTGTATTGTTTTAGTGATTCACCATAGTGAAGGTGTATTTCTGTATTGTTTTAGTGATTCACCATAGTGAAGGCGTAGACTCAGGTTTTCTGGGTCTCTATGTTTTTGGTTGGATTGGTTTCTCAATTTCTTTCTTAGGTTTTTCATTCTTCATCAAACCATTTGTCATTGTTGTTAATTTTCTTTGGTTTTCTGTTTGAAATGTTTAGATTTGATAGGGAAGCTGAGAGGTCAAATATACTGTTAAGGTTTTCTACTGACAAGTTACACCTTCACTATTACAGTGGAACGTTTTGTCCAGGAAGTTGTCTAGAAGGGATTTAATTGGTTGTTGCCTAATTGTTTTCTGGTAGATTTCAACACTACTTTCCTTCCATCTATAGCATTTCTTAATATTATTCAGTTCCTTTGGCTTTGATGCCTCATGATTGAGCATAGCTCTGTTCAAGTAGTGTGTTTTTGCTGTGATCTGATAGGAGTGTCAGTGGACTGACTGTGAACACTTTAAGAGACTCTGGGTTGAGGTCAGTGATAAAGTAGTCTACAGTACTACTGCCAAGACATGAGCTATATGTGTACCTACCATAGGAGTCCCCTAGAAGCCTACCATTTACTATGTACAGACCCAGCGTCCGACTCAGCTGCAGTAGTTGTGACACGTTTTTGTTGGTTATGTTGTCATAGTTATGTCTAGGGGGGCATATGGGGGAGGGAATTCTGTCTCCTCCAGGTAGGTGTTTGTCCCCCTGTGTGCTGAGGGTGTCAGGTTCTGGCATTTAGGTCGCCACAGACTAGTACATGTCCCTGGGCCTGGAAATGGTTGATCTCCCCTCTAGGATGGAGAAGCTGTCATCGTTAAAGTATGGGGATTCTAGTGGGGGGATATAGGTAGCATTTTTCTCAGTTTAGATAATTTCCTTATTAATTTCTAGCCAGATGTAAAATGTTCCTGTATTGACTAATTTAATAGAGTGGGTTAGTTCTGCTCGATACCAAATTAGCATAACCCTCTGAGTCTCTTCCCTGTTTCACACCTGGTAGCTCTCTGTAACCTAGAGGGCAATCAGTGGGTCTGTCACCTTTATACCATGTTTCTTGTAGGATGAAGTCTGGGTTCCTGCTCTTAAGGCCAAAGGCCTTGCATTCACATTCTGTATGGTGGCCGGGTGAATGTCTTTCCGTGGTAGCTGTCATGATCGGGTGTGTCCAGAGACCAAGGCGAAGCGTAATCATAGTTCGACTTAGTTTTATTTAACAATAAACTATACTTAGTCAGAACTATACAAAATAACAATGATAAACATACACGGAGGAGAAACACACTTACTTTGATGATGACTTCAAAACAATGACCCACACACAGGTGGATGTGAAGGAACTCTAAGTACTATCCCCAATCAGAGACAAACTCTAGACAGCTGTCTCTGATTGGGGATCATTAACTACCCCTAGTGGATGATGTGAGGGCTTGACTGTGGTCCTACCACTCCCCCTAGTGGGAGTCAGAGGCCTCACCTCAGTCAAACCCTCACAGTAGCAGGGTGGAGATAACCACTTGTGCGTTGTGGAAAGTGGAAGAAGCTTTTTCAATCACTCCCTTGAGTGCTGTGGCCACCCTTTCCTGCTGGGCCCTCAGGTCATTTGTACCCGTGTGAATTATGATGTGGCTGGGGGACCCTAGTCTGTCCTCTGACAACAGCTCCAGGGCATGCCTAGTGTTTTGCCACCAGAGTTGAGCTACTTTGTGTTTGGGAGAAAGAAAACACCCCGCTCCCAAGATGACCGGATGTATGGAGGAAGAGATCACCAACAGTTCCAGTCTCTCTCGATGGCAGCCGTGAATAGTGAGGGTGACAGGACGAGTCACGTGAGCAATGGAGCCAGACCCCACCGGTCGACCATCCAGGGCTTGGATGGGCATAGAGGACCTCAAACGGCGCAACAGCAGATGGGAGGGCCTCGACCAAGGACCGGTCAATGAAACTCCCCGCAGCTCCGGAGTCAATCAGGGCTTTGGACACATGATTGGGGAAGTTACCAGAAAGCATAACTGAGCAACAGAAAGGGCTGGCTATGCAGTCTGCACGCAAGACACCTACTGTGCCCACCTGCTCCCCCTGGCCACTTACCCCTTTCCTGCGCCCTGCCTGAGACGAGGGAAACGCCCTCCTGACGTGCCCTCTCTCTACGCAGTAGAGACACAGTCTCTGACGAGTCCGCCATTCTCTCTGCGGAGAGTCTCGTTATCCCCAGCTCCATTGTCTCCGGTTCCGGCTCGGCCCGGTGAAGGGGAAGATGCACGCGGCGCGCCAGCTGGTCACGGTCCCGAAGCTGCCCGTCGATGGCAATGGCCCGGGCGTTGTAGGCGTCATGAACTGACTAACATAAGCCACCTCCCTCTGGACCTCGGTCCTCAGAGCCAGCTCGTTACACCCACTGGACGCCGCCGTCGTCCGGAACGACAGAGCATACTCCGAGGCCGTACCCAGACCCTGAGCTAGGTGCATAAGCCGCTCGCCCGTATCTCGCCACTCCGCAGGATGGTCAAACACTGCTCGGAACTGAGCGATGAACCTAGGGACTGACCTCAACTCCTCAGCCCTGCTCCCCCACAGTGCCGTTGCCCATTCGAGCGCACGCCCCGTGAGAAGAGTCATCATCGTGTGTACCTTCTCCGAGTCCGACACCTACAGTTCGCACTGGAGAAGGAACCCACGGCATCCCTCCGGATTGCCGTGATATTTATCTGGAACGGCTCTCCGGAGTTCTCCCCTCGGGACGTGTTGAGACTCAACATGATTGGGTGCTGGGGACGCTGTGGATCCAGCTGAACCCACCGGGTGCTCCCCGCCCGATCCTGCTGCCATCAGGGACATCATGTCCCCTGGTGCAGTCACCAACCCGGCCACCTGTTCCTCCATGGCTCGGAGTCTCTCCTCCAGCTCAGATGCCTGACCAGGTGGTCCAGCTCCCTCTCCACGCCCGTCCATGGAGACCTAGGGAAAACGAGAGGGGAAAAGGAAAAGTCAAAAGGTGCAGAGAAAACGGACTGGTGGAAAAATAAAAAAGGTGCCTCGGGTTGGGCGGGTTATTCTGTGATATTGAGAGAGGAGGCGTAGAAACAGTAATGATGTGAAAACAAATGAGAGATTTAATAATAACGACAGCAATACACAATACAGACTAAAGGAAACAATAACCCACAAGGGGTGAAACAAACACACAAGGCTTCAAGGTGACCCTGATGACCAAATACCAAGATAGATAGATAGATAGATAGATAGATAGATAGATAGATAGATAGATAGATAGATAGATAGATAGATAGATAGATAGATAGATAGATAGATAGATAGATAGATAGATAGATAGATAGATAGATAGATAGATAGATAGATAGATAGGTACTTTATTGATCCCCGGGGGGAAATTTCTTTGTCAAGCAGCTACAACAAAACACAGGGCAGGTGCAAAATGCCACAACGAAAAATACACAAAAGACAGATACACGATACATGATACATAGAGCGGCAGTATGAAAAGGTATAGAAATACAAGAAGTCTGGAGTGCAAAAAAAGCTATAAAAAGACATTGCATAGTATGGGTGGTTGGCTGAATATGTACACTATACATTGGTGGATGTTGGATGGTTAACTATACTATACAGGTCGATGGCAGAGAAATACTTCAGTAGCTAAAAATGCGTATGATATGAGCGAGGGTAATAATAGTTTACTTAATAGACAGACTGGGTAAATGAACAGGTAAGTGAAAATTTTGCATGGTTAAATTAGCTGTACAGGTAAGTATACAGTTATATTTACAGATAAGTGAATACTTGCATGGTTACACAAACTGTACAGGTAAATGACAGGAAGAGATACTTTAATAGCTAGATGTGTGTATGATATAATTTGGGGTAATAATAGTAATTCCCTTAAAATACAGTCCTTAGTGCGCAGGGTTTAATTACAGACAACCGCACGTATTGCACATTCGATATACTAAAAGCAATGAGAAAAGGTGCAACTGACAGGATACTAATATGCATTCCTGAGTGAATGCCTACGTAAGTTAGGTCCAGGAATTACTAGCAATATTGCACGTGATATGATATAACAACTGTACATGAGTATGTATAAACAGACCTGCATGAATAAATAGGTCCTGAGTGAATGAGTGCTGATGGCCAGAGTTACTCACGGATTGTTAAACTAGGTCCTAGCACCCCAACAGTTCCAGATCTATGTTGCCGACGGCACGGCACCCCGGTGAGGCATTATATAGTCTAATAGCCGCCGGCAGGAAGGACCTCCTGTAGCGCTCTCTGGCACACCGTGGTGGGATCAGTCTGTGACTGAAAGTGCTCCTCTGCGTCATAACCATAGCGTGCAGAGGGTGGGTGACGTTGTCCATGATGGCCAGCAGTTTGGCCAGGATCCGTCTCTCCGCCACCTCCTCTAGAGTGTCAAGGCTCATCCCCAGGACAGAGCTAGCCTTCCTGATCAGCTTATTTACCCGAGAAGCATCACCGGCTTTGATGTTTGCTCCCCAGCACACCACTGCAAAAAAGATGGCACTGGCACCACAGACTGGTAGAAGGTACGCAGTAGTTTACTGCACACGTTGAAGGACCTGAGCCATTTAAGGACCATTTAATAATCAATGGGGTACTTTATTGTAATGACCTCTACACAGGGATAAGCCATGGGTGCTTCAAAGGCCTCAGCATTTGGGTGGGTGGGCTGGGGAACTCTCCTGCCATTGTTAGGCTGGGGAACTCTCCTGCCATTGTTAGGCTGGGGAACTCTCCTGCCATTGTTAGGCTGGGGAACTCTCCTGCCATTGTTAGGCTGGGGAACTCTCCTGCCATTGTTAGGCTGGGGAACTCTCCTGCCATTGTTAGGCTGGGGAACTCTCCTGCCATTGTTAGGCTGGGGAACTCTCCTGCCATTGTTAGGCTGGGGAACTCTCCTGCCATTGTTAGGCTGGGGAACTCTCCTGCCATTGTTAGGCTGGGGAACTCTCCTGCCATTGTTAGGCTGGGGAACTCTCCTGCCATTGTTAGGCTGGGGAACTCTCCTGCCATTGTTAGGCTGGGGAACTCTCCTGCCATTGTTAGGCTGGGGAACTCTCCTGCCATTGTTAGGCTGGGGAACTCTCCTGCCATTGTTAGGCTGGGGAACTCTCCTGCCATTGTTAGGCTGGGGAACTCTCCTGCCATTGTTAGGCTGGGGAACTCTCCTGCCATTGTTAGGCTCAAGAGTTTTCACACCACCTCACTTCCCACTTCCTTGCTAATTAAAGTGGCAGCCAGTTCAGGTCAGTAATGTCCTAGCAGCTTGGTAGATTAGTAGCCTTACTTATTAAGCGTTATACAGCGGGTGAAATAAGTAATGAACACGTCACCATTTTTCTCAGTAAATATATTTCCAAAGGTGCTATTGACATGAAATTTTCACCAGATGTTGGTAACAACCCAAGTAATCCATACATACAAAGAAACCAAAACAAATACGTTCAGAAATTAAGTTATGTGTAATAATGTGAAATGACACAGGGAAAAAGTATTGAACACACTTACTGATATTTATTTAATACTTTGTACAAAAGCCTTTGTTGGTAATGACAGCTTCAAGACGCCTCCTGTATGGAGAAACTAGTCACATGCATTGCTCTGGTTTGATTTTGGCCCATTCTTCCACACAAACAGTCTTCAAATCTTGAAGGTTCCGTGGGCCTCTTCTATGAATCTTGATCTTCAGTTCTTTCCATAGATTTTCAATAGGATTTAAGTCAGGTGATTGGCTGGGCCATTCTAGCAGCTTTATTTTCTTTCTTTGAAACCAGGAACCAATTGTTTCCTTGGCTCTGTGTTTGGGATCATTGTCTTGCTGAAATGTCCACCCTCGTTTCATCTTCATCATCCTGGTAGATGGCAGCAGATTTTTGTCAAGAATGTCTCAGTAAATTTGCCCATTCATCCTTCCTTCAATTATGTGAAGTTTGCCAGTACCATTTGCTGAAAAGCAGCCTCACCCTGTTGGTATGGGGTTTTTAGGGTGATGTGCAGTGCCATTTCTCCTCCATACTTGGTGTGTATTATGACATCCAAACAGTTCAATTTTGCTCTCATCTGACCACACTATATTCTCCCAGTATTTCACTGGGAGATAATAGTAATAACAATAATACAATAATAGTAATAACAATAATACCACTAATAATAATAATAGTAATAACAATAATACCACTAATAATAATAATAGTAATAACAATAATACAACGAATAATAATAATAACAATAATACCACTAATAATAATAACAATAATATTACTACTAATAATAATAGTAATAACAATAATACAACTAATAATAATAATAACAATAATACAACTAATAATAATAACAATAATACAACTAATAATAATAATAGTAATAACAATAATACAACTAATAATAATAATAACAATAATATTACTACTAATAATAATAGTAATAACAATAATACAACTAATAATAAAAATAATAATCATAACAATAATACAACTAATAATAATAATAATAACAATAATACAACTAATAATAATAATAACAATAACAATAATACAACTAATAATAATAATCATAACAATAATACAACTAATAATAGTAATAACAATAATACAACTAATAATAATAATAATAGTAATAACAATAATACAACTAATAGTAATAACAATAATACAACTAATAATAATAGTAATAACAATAATACAACTAATAATAATAATAATAGTAATAACAATAATAAATCTAATAATAATAGTAATAACAATAATACAACTAATAATAATAATAACAATAACAATAATACAACTAATAATAATAATCATAACAATAATACAACTAATATTAATAATCATAACAATAATACAACTAATAATAGTAATAACAATAATACAACTAATAATAATAATAATAGTAATAACAATAATACAACTAATAATAATAATCATAACAATAATACAACTAATAATAGTAATAACAATAATACAACTAATAACAATAATAGTAATAACAATAATACAACTAATAATAATAATAATAGTAATAACAATAATACAACTAATAATAATAATCATAACAATAATACAACTAATAATAATAATAATAGTAATAACAATAATACAACTAATAATAGTAATAACAATAATACAACTAATAATAATAATAATAATACAACTAATAATAATAGTAATAACAATAATACAACTAATAATAGTAATAACAATAATACAACTAATAATAGTAATAACAATAATACAACTAATAATAGTAATAACAATAATACAACTAATAATAATAATAATAGTAATAACAATAATACAACTAATAGTAATAACAATAATACAACTAATAATAATAGTAATAACAATAATACAACTAATAATAATAATAATAGTAATAACAATAATACATCTAATAATAATAGTAATAACAATAATACAACTAATAATAATAATAACAATAATACAACTAATAATAATAATAATAATAATAATACAACTAATAATAATAATAACAATAACAATAATACAACTAATAATAATAATAATAACAATAATACAACTAATAATAATAATAATAATAACAATAATACAACGAATAATAATAATAACAATAATACAACTAATAATAGTAATAATAGTAATAATACAACTAATAATAGTAATAACAATAATACAACTAATAATAATAATAATAGTAATAACAATAATACAACTAATAATAATAATCATAACAATAATACAACTAATAATAGTAATAACAATAATACAACTAATAATAATAATAATAGTAATAACAATAATACAACTAATTATAATAATCATAACAATAATACAACTAATAATAGTAATAACAATAATACAACTAATAATAATAATAATAATAATAACAATAATACAACTAATAATAATAATCATAACAATAATACAACTAATAATAGTAATAACAATAATACAACTAATAATAATAATAATAGTAATAACAATAATACAACTAATAATAGTAATAACAATAATACAACTAATAATAATAATAATAGTAATAACAATAATACAACTAATAATAATAATAATAGTAATAACAATAATACAACTAATTATAATAATCATAACAATAATACAACTAATAATAGTAATAACAATAATACAACTAATAATAATAATAATAGTAATAACAATAATACAACTAATAATAATAATAATAGTAATAACAATAATACAACTAATAATAATAATAACAATAACAATAATACAACTAATAATAATAATCATAACAATAATACAACTAATAATAGTTATAACAATAATACAACTAATAGTAATAACAATAATACAACTAATAATAATAATAATAGTAATAACAATAATACAACTAATAATAATAATAACAACAATACCACTAATAATAATAGTAATAACAATAATCCAACTAATAACAATAACAATAATACCACTAATAATAATAATAACAATAATACAACAACTAATAATAATAGTAATAGTAACAACAATACCACCACTAATAATAATAATAATAGTAATAACAATAATCCAATTAATACTAATAATAACAATAATACCACTAATAATAATAGTAATAACAATAATACAACTAATAATAATAATAGTAATAACAATAATCCAATTAATACTAATAATAACAATAATACCACTAATAATAATAGTAATAACAATAATACAACTAATAATAATAATAGTAATAACAATAATACATCTAATAATAATAATAATAGTAATAACAATAATACAACTAATAATAATAATAGTAATAACAATAATACAACTAATAATAATAATAGTAATAACAATAATACCACTAATAATAATAATAATAGTAATAACAATAACACTAATAATAAGTAAGTTACTGCTTACTATAGAGATGTTAATATTCCCTCAGGCTATGGCAGGTTAATACATATTTGGCTGCGGTTTTTCCTTCACCCATGAGTATTTTTAGTTTTTCCTCTGGGTTTAATAAGTTAAAATGTGGAATAAATGTATTAATTTCTGTGAATAATGAATCTCTTGGTGAGGAATATGTACCACAGTAAAGGAGAAAGTGCATCTGTGTTTCTACCTCCCCTGTCGTGCAGTGACCACATACACGCTCCTCTTTGGGTAGCCATGTCTTTTTATGTCTGCAGGTTTCTATTACCAGTTGGTGATCACTCAGCCTGTACTTGGTAAGGATCTGTCTCTGCTTCGTATCTCTGACAGAGTAGAGATAATCAGACTATTCATATTCTCTGTTCAGAGACAAATAGCAATTTAGTCGGCTTTGGTATTTTGTTTCGTTTTTCCAATGTTGTAAATATGAGTCCTTTGATTGGTTCATGATTTTGTTAATTTGAATTCTTTCTTTTGAAGCAGTGCTGGTGCCAGCTTGGTTGGTTCGGTCCAACACCAGCTGACTGAGAGGCTCATTTCTGGGTTCAGTTCTTGTGTTTGAAGTGCTTTAAATTGGAGACTAGAATTTGGACTTGAATTTAGGTTTAGCCACATTTTTTATGTTTTTTTTTGTACTTTCATTACCGCTGGAAAGTGGCCCAATTCTGCCCTACATGCATTAGTTGGTGTATTTCTTTGGATTTTCCGACAGAATTCAGTGTAGATGGGCCGGGTCTGGTCGTGCTGTCCTGAGGCGGGTCTGGTCTGGTAAATCTGTGCTGTGGTGGGCCCGGTCTTGTAGAGCTGTGCTGTAATAAGCCGTGTCTGGCTCTTCTCTCCTGGGGATTGTGGGGGTACTGTTGTTTCAGAAAGTGGAGTGGGGGGCCTCTGCTGCTGGGGTGATGGGTGTGTGGGTCCCTGCCAAGTGTTGCATCCTTAAGGTCCTTAGCAAAGGTTCAGACACTGTCCTGATCAAGATGTACATTATCATATAAGTGTTCACATGTCAGAGTGGGATGGTGAGCCGTTCTGACGTTGAGCAGTGAGACACAGTCCACAGTGATCTGTTGATTTATTTTGTCCATCAACTGTCCTGGGAAGTCTTTTCTTGGTAGGAGGGTGGACACAACTATATTGGTTGTTGGGAACATAGCCTGTGCCAATTCTGCTACACTTCTCACTGCCCCAGATACATTTTCACCTTTGGCACGAAGGTGGTTTGTGCCAGTGTGGATGATGATGTTGTCAGGGATGTCAATCCTGGTCTGACTGAGTTGCTGCATTGCACTCTCAGTTGTAGGACACCATAACCTATACACCTGGTGTCTAGGAAATCATCTTTGCTGGACCAACAACTTCCCATTTAAATTGATAAGGATTGCAGTTGTGGGTGGAGCAGACTCTCTCTCTCTCTCTCTCTCTCTCTCTCTCTCTCTCTCTCTCTCTCTCTCTCTCTCTCTCACTGACTTTCAACCTCTCTCTTCCTCCTCCCCCTTTCCCTCTGTATCCCTCTCTATTTCTCTCTCTTCTTTGCCTCAGCACGTCCATAACGCTCTTTCCTTCTCTCTCTTGCTCTCCTCTCCTCTTCTCGGTATGGTGAGGCTGACTCTGGGTGCTCTGGCAGTGTTTGTAGCTGTTTGTGGAGTGTCCAGCTTTGTGTTGCTGGGGGTGGCTATAGCGACGGACTACTGGTACCTCATAGATGTCTCTCAGAGGGAAAACAACTCCAACCTCTCTCTCAGCTCACACTCAGGACTATGGAGAACCTGCAACTGTAAGTCAGCATGTTTTATTGACCTTTGTGTTTAGAAACAGACTGACATCCAGGCCAGGACTGCTGTGGTGTTTAGAAACAGACTGACATCCAGGCCAGGACTGCTGTGGTGTTTAGAAACAGACTGACATCCAGGCCAGGACTGCTGTGGTGTTTAGAAACAGACTGACATCCAGGCCAGGACTGCTGTGGTGTTTAGAAACAGACTGAAATCCAGGCTAGGACTGCTGTGGTGTTTAGAAACAGACTGAAATCCAGGCCAGGACTGCTGTGGTGTTTAGAAACAGACTGGCATCCAGGCTATACTGCTGTGGTGTTTATAAACAGACTGGCATCCAGGCTATACTGCTGTGGTGTTTAGAAACAGACTGATATCAGGCTATACTGCTGTGGTGTTTAGAAACAGACTGACATCAAGGCTATTACTGCTGTGGTGTTTATAAACAGACTGATATCAGGCTATACTGCTGTGGTGTTTATAAACAGACTGGCATCCAGGCTATACTGCTGTGGTGTTTAGAAACAGACTGAAATCCAGGCCAGGACTGCTGTGGTGTTTAGAAACAGACTGGCATCCAGGCTATACTGCTGTGGTGTTTATAAACAGACTGGCATCCAGGCTATACTGCTGTGGTGTTTAGAAACAGACTGATATCAGGCTATACTGCTGTGGTGTTTATAAACAGACTGGCATCAAGGCTAGGACTGCTGTGGTGTTTAGAAACAGACTGATATCAGGCTATACTGCTGTGGTGTTTAGAAACAGACTGACATCAAGGCTAGGACTGCTGTGGTGTTTAGAAGCAGACTGACATCCAGGCTATACTGCTGTGGTGTTTAGAAACAGACTGGCATCCAGGCTATACTGCTGTGGTGTTTATAAACAGACTGGCATCCAGGCTATACTGCTGTGGTGTTTAGAAACAGACTGATATCAGGCTATACTGCTGTGGTGTTTATAAACAGACTGGCATCAAGGCTAGGACTGCTGTGGTGTTTAGAAACAGACTGATATCAGGCTATACTGCTGTGGTGTTTAGAAACAGACTGACATCAAGGCTAGGACTGCTGTGGTGTTTAGAAGCAGACTGACATCCAGGCTATACTGCTGTGGTGTTTAGAAACAGACTGACATCCAGGCTATACTGCTGTGGTGTTTAGAAACAGACTGACATCCAGGCTAGGACTGCTAGGGAGACATTATGTGGTATATGAGGGGGAGGAGATGAGGGGGAGGCGATGGAAGAGATGGGGGGGGGAGATGAGGGGGAGGAGATGAGGGAGAGGGGATGAGGGTTGAGGAGATGAGGAGGAGGGAAGGTGTGATAAGAGGGTGAGAGGGGAGGAAATATGTGATTGGAGAGTTGAGGGAGAAAGATGAGGGGGGAGGAGATGAGGGGGGAGGAGATGAGGGGGGAGGACATGAGGGGGAGGGATGAGGGGGGAGGAGATGAGGGGGGAGGACATGAGGGGGGAGGACATGAGGGGGAGGGATGAGGGGGGAGGAGATGAGGGGGGAGGAGATGAGGGGGGAGGAGATGAGGGGGGAGGACATGAGGGGGAAGAGATGAGGGGGAAGAGATGAGGGGGAGGAGATGAGGGGGAGGAGATGAGGGGGAGGAGATGAGGGGGAGGAGATGATGGGGTGGAGATGAGGGGGAGGAGATGAGGGGGAGGAGATGATGGGGTGGAGATGAGGGGGGAGTAGATGAGGGGAGAGGACATGAGGGGGAGGAGATGAGGGGGGAGGAGATGGGGGGGGGGAGATGGGAGTGTTGAGAGGGAAGAGATGAGGGGGTGGAGATGAGGGGGGAGGAGATGAGGGGGAGGCGATGAGGGGGAGGCGATGAGGGGGAGGCGATGAGGGGGAGGAGATGGGAGTGTTGAGAGGGAGGAGATGAGGGGGAGGAGATGGGAGTGTTGAGGGGGAGGAGATGAGGGGGAGGAGATGGGAGTGTTGAGGGGGAGGACATGAGGGGGGAGGAGATGAGGGGGAGGAGATGAGGGGGAGGAGATGGGAGTGTTGAGGGGGAGGACATGAGGGGGGAGGAGATGAGGGGGAGGAGATGAGGGGGAGGAGATGAGGGGGTGGAGATGGGAGTGTTGAGGGGGAGGAGATGTGGGAGGGATAATGTTATATGTTGATCTGTGTGTTCTGTCTTCTCTCCCAGCCCAGAAGCTGTGTCAACCATTCGTCAATCCGTTTGAAGGCGGACAAAACATCACAGATTCTTACAGACAACTTTTAAGTAAGAACAGTTACAGAGAGAGTGAGGAGAGATAGCTGGGAATGGGGAGGTGGAGAGAGAGAGAGACACACATCATCATCTTCATCTTCATCATTACCATTGTCATCAAACGATTACCACATGTTAATGTTTGTATGGTATATTGGGCAGCATTTTGCTGTGTGTAAATGTTAAATATATTGGGAAGTATTTAGTCGTGTATTAATGTAAGATATATTGATGAGTATTTAGCAGTGTTTAAATGTAAGATATATTGATGAGTATTTAGCAGTGTTTAAATGTAAGATATATTGATGAGTATTTAGCAGTGCTTCTGTATCAGGAGGGGTTGTTGGAGGTACTGATTGTACTTTAGCATAATTAAATCAGGCTCCTGCAGAGGCATATGCTGGCTAAAACAGCCTTTTACTTCTTTAGCCGACGCTGTTGTCTAGAGCAACTTGCAGTTAGTGCATTCATCATAAGACTGCCAAGTGGGACAACCACATACAGGGCCTTCAGAAAGTTGACACACAATACCACATAATGTCAAAGTGGAATTATGTTTCAATTTATTTATATATTTTTTAAAGAATTATAAAAAAAAATGAAAACTAAAAAGTATTCAACCCCTGTTTAATGGCAAGCCTAAATAAGTTCAGGAGTAGAAATGTGATTAACAAGTCACATAATAAGTTGCATGGACTGAACTATGTGTTCAGTCATAGTGTTAAACATGATTTTTGAATGACCACATAATCTCTGTACCCCACACAATTATCTGTAAGGACCCTCAGTCGAGCAGTGAATTACAAACACAAATTCAACCACATAGACCAGGGAGGAATCCAATGCCTCGCAAAGGGCACCTATTGGTCGATGGGTAAAAAGAAAAAAAGCAGACTGTGAATATCCCTTTCGAGCATGGTGAAGTTAACCTCTTAAGGATCGGACCCTTTTATTCAATTTTTGCCTAAAATGACATACCCAAATGTAACTGCCTGTAGCTCATGACCTGAAGCAAGGATATTGATATCATTTGAAAGGAAACAATTTGAAGTTTGTTGAAATGTGAAATTAATGTAGGAAAATATAACACATTAGATCTGGTAAAATATATATATATATATTTTTTGTCACATCATCTTTGAAATGCAAGAGAAAGTCCATAACATTACTTAGGAGTCCAAGCGCAATTTAGATTTTGGCCACTAGATGGCAGCAGTGTATGTGCAAAGTTTTAGACTGATCCAATGAATCATTGCATTACTGTTCATTGCAAAATGTTGTATCAAGTCTTTCCAAATGTGCCTAATTGGTTTATTGATACATTTTCAAGTACAAAACTGTGCACTCTCCTCAAACAATAGCATAGTATTATTTCACTGTAATAGCTACTGTAAACTGGACAGTGCAGTTAGATTAACAAGAATTTAAGCTTTCTGCCCATATAAGGTATGTCTAAGTCCTGGGAAATGTTCTTATTACTTACAATGTCATGCTAATCACAGATAGATGGCAGTATAGCAGTTGTTGAACAGAAAGGCAATTAAGCGTTTAACGTGAGTGCTCAGCCAGAGAGCGATCGACACAGTTTCCTAATGCTACTACGGCCTACTTTTGCAGTCTGGTCGACATGGATAGGTTTATTATTAAAACGAAACGTAAATCTGTTGACAATGAAAATGAGGGGGAAGAGCCGGAGAACAGCGTGACAGCTGTGAACGAGCAATCACCGGGGAACCGGGAAAATCAGGAAGATAGTGGCGGGGAAATGCTGCTAGTTAATGTGACTCCGGTGGTTAAGAGAAGGATACGGTCGATTGAAGAAGAACACAGAAAGTTCCAAGAGAAATGGACAGACATGTTTTTTTTGTACTGCATGATGCATGATGCGGTACAAAAAAGACAGTCAATTGTTTTAAAGGAGATTTAGAGTGACATTTCCAATCACAACATGGCCATTGTGACAAAACATATCCGCCACAAAGCAACCTCAGAAACAACAAAATATCGCAACTCAAAGGACAGCTCAAAGGACAACAACAAAGGATGAACATATCTAGCACTGTTGCAGAGAAACCGACAGAGGCAACATATGAGATTGCTTGGAAACAAGAAGGCCTTCACAGATGCAGAAATTGTCAAAGATTGTTTTTTGGCCTCAGCCGAAATATTGTATGCTGATTTTACAAACAAGGTGTGAGGGCTTGGTTGTGGTAAGGCCTCTTACTCCCACCTAGGGGAGGAGAGAGGCACACAACCAAGTCCTCACACACTTATTAGGCAGATTATCATCCCCAATCAGAGACAGCTGTCTAGCGTTGTCTCTGATTGGGGATAGTATTTAAGATCTACCCAAATCCACCTGTGTGTGGATCATTGTTCCTGCTTGTCTGCTTTTCTGCTCACACAGTAAGTCACCGTGTTTTGTTTATAGACTGTTTTTTGTTATACTCTCCTTTTATTTTATGCCTCGAGAGAACATCTCATTTAATAAAAGGATGACACTTCACCAGCGCTCCGTTTACCGTCCCTTATATAATGCGCACCGTGACAGAATGATCCACCACCCTGGGACGCAACGGGGAATAACTTTAGGAGATATCCTCCTCGGTATGGGAAAAATTACCGAGGAGGAACACTCATATTATCGTTCGGTGGAGGAAGGCTGGGGTCCGGATCAGCAGAGGCGCCGGAGACGGAGGACACGTCACCGGGCGAAAGTTGAGGACCAGCCTGGAGCCCAGAAAAACCCCCAAACTGATTTTGGGAGGAGCCCAGGAGGAGCCCCTACAGCCATGGGAGCAGGAGTACAGAGAGGAGTCGGAGGAAGACGACGACGATGTGCTTCTGTTCCCTCACTCGTGGGGGTTCCCGGAGGAACCCTCACAGGATGGGGATTGGCGGTGGAGTAGGCACGACAGGGACAGTCGTGCTCCAGCGCCAGTTCCCAGTCCGGTGCCTCCAGCGCCGGTCCAGAGTCGGAGGAGGAGGAGACCGACTCTGCGCACCAAACCATCGGTGCGCAACACTAGCCCGGTGCGTCCCGTACCAGCTAAACGCACCAACCCAACGGTGCGTTTCCCCAGCCCGGTACGGCCCGCGCCTGCTCCACGCACCAGCCCTATGGTGCGTGTCTCCAGCCCGGTGCGACCCGTGCCAGCTAGACGCACCAGCCCAACGGTGCGTTTCCCCAGCCCGGCACGGCCCGCGCCTGCTCCACGCATCAGCCCTATGGTGCGTGTCTCCAGCCCAGTGCGACCCGTGCCAGCTAGACGCACCAGCCCAACGGTGCGTTTCCCCAGCCCGGTACGGCCCGCGCCTGCTCCGCGCACCAGCCCAATGGTGCGTTTCCCCAGCCCGGTGCGACCTGTACCAGCTCAACGCACCAACCCAACGGTGCGTGTCTCCAGCCCGGTGCGACCCGTGCCAGCTAAACGCACCAACCCAACGGTGCGTTTCCCCAGCCCGGTACGGCCCGTGCCTGCGCCTCGCAGCAGACCAGTGGTGCGCTCACCCAGTCCAGTATGCCCCGTGCCCATTCCTCACACGGAGCCTACAGCGAGGGTCGACAGCGCAGCTCTGTGGTTGGAGACCATCTCTGCGTCGGTGCCCAGGGTGGGCACGACGTTCAGCCCCGCTGTGGAGCAGGAGCTCCATAGCGTGTCGGTGCCCAGTCTGGGGCCGACAGCCAGCCCAACCACAGGGCTGGAAACCATCTCTGCGTCGGTGCCCAGGGTGGGCACGACGTTCAGCCCCGCTGTGGAGCAGGAGCTCCATAGCGTGTCGGTGCCCAGTCTGGGGCCGACAGCCAGCCCAAACACAGGGCTGGAAACCCTCTCTGCGTCGGTGCTCAGGGTGGGCACGACGTTCAGCCCCGTTGTGGAGCAGGAGCTCCATAGCGTGTCGGTGCCCAGTCTGGGGCCGACAGCCAGCCCCACCAGAGGGCTGGAAACCATCTCCGCGTCGGTGCCCAGGGTGGGCACGACGTTCAGTCCCGCTGTGGAGCAGGAGCTCCATAGCGTGTCGGTGCCCAGTCTGGGGCCGACAGCCAGCCCAACCACAGGGCTGGAGACCATCTCTGCGTCGGTGCCCAGGGTGGGCACGACGTTCAGTCCCGCTGTGGAGCAGGAGCTCCATAGCGTGTCGGTGCCCAGTCTGGGGCCGACAGCCAGACCTACGGCAGGGCTGAAAACCACCTCTCCGTCGGTGCCCAGGGTGGGCACGGCGTCCAGCCCGAGGTCTCCGGTGAAGGTCAGCAGCCCGAGACCTCCGGTGAGGGTTAGCTGTCCGAGACCTCCGGCGAAGGTCAGCAGCCCGAGACCTCCGGCGAAGGTCAGCAGCCCGAGACCTCCGGGGAAGGTCAGCAGCCCGAGACCTCCGGGGAAGGTCAGCAGCCCGAGACCTCCGGGGAGGGTCAGCAGCCCGAGATCTCCGGCGAAGGTCAGCAGCCCGAGACCTCCGGGGAAGGTCAGCAGCCCGAGACCTCCGGGGAAGGTCAGCAGCCCGAGACCTCCGGGGAGGGTCAGCAGCCCGAGATCTCCGGGGAAGGTTAGCAGCCCGGGACCTCAGGTGAAGGTGAGCAGCCCTGAACCTCCACCAGAGCCACATCCGGGTCCAGCAGTCTGCTCTGCTACAGCGCCAGAGTGGTCCGCTCCACCGGTGCCCAGTCCAGGGCCGGTCATCTGCGTCGCTCCAGTGCCGGAGCAGTCCGCTCCACCGGTGCCCAGTCCGGGGCCGGTCGTCGCCGTCGCTCCAGTGACGGAGCAGTCCGCTCCACCGGTGCCCAGTCCGGGGCCGGTCGTCTGCGTCGCTCCAGTGCCGGAGCAGTCCGCTCCATCGGTGCCCAGTCCGGGGCCGGTCATCTGCGTCGCTCCAGTGCCGGAGCAGTCCGCTCCACCGGTGCCCAGTCCGGGGCCGGTCGTCTACGTCGCTCCAGTGACGGAGCAGTCCGCTCCACCGGTGCCCAGTCCGGGACCGGTCGTCTACGTCGCTCCAGTGACGGAGCAGTCCGCTCCACCGGTGCCCAGTCCGGGGCCGGTCGTCTGCGTCGCTCCAGTGCCGGAGCAGTCCGCTCCACCGGTGCCCAGTCCGGGGCCGGTTGTCAGCCCCTCTCCAGGGTCGAGGGCTCCCACACCAGGGTCCAGACAGGACTTGGTGGTTGGCGGGAGTACTGAGGGCGGAACCATCGCGCCGGGGTCCGGCCCGGACCGGGCGTGCAACAGAGAGGTAGGAGGGAAGCTACTCTCACAGCCTGTGCCACGCCCGGAACCGGAACCGGAGCCTCCACCAGCAACCACCTCAGTACCCCGCCATGTCCCCCCTAGTTTTTGGACATTTTTTTTCAGGAGAGGGGGGTGTATTGTGTGCGGTCGGGAGTCCGCACCTTAGGGGGGGGGGTACTGTGAGGGCTTGGTTGTGGTAAGGCCTCTTACTCCCACCTAGGGGAGGAGAGAGGCACACAACCAAGTCCTCACACACTTATTAGGGAGATTATCATCCCCAATCAGAGACAGCTGTCTAGCGTTGTCTCTGATTGGGGATAGTATTTAAGATCTACCCAAATCCACCTGTGTGTGGATCATTGTTCCTGCTTGTCTGCTTTTCTGCTCACACAGTAAGTCACCGTGTTTTGTTTATAGACTGTTTTTTGTTATACTCTCCTTTTATTTTATGCCTCGAGAGAACATCTCATTTAATAAAAGCATGACACTTCACCAGCGCTCCGTTTACCGTCCCTTATATAATGCGCACCGTGACACAAGGAAGCTATTTTAAAGCAAATTAAGGGACTGCAACTCTATGACTCGACCATAACAAGACGCATAGAAGATATCGGCGAGGACATCGGTAAGCAATTGATTGCTGACATATCTATGGCGCCGTGTTATAGTCTTCCACTTGACGAAAGCACTGGTAGAAGTGACATTGCCCAATTATGTGTGTGGGTCCGCTTCCCGCTAAATGGGTCGCTCAGAGAGGAACTTTTATGTTTACTGCCTCTTCATGGACAAACACCAGGAGAGGATATTCTGAAAGCCCTTGTTACATTTTTTGCTGCTAATAACATTGACTGGTCACATCTTGCATCTGTGTGACCTGACGGTGCACCAAACATACGAGGGAAGGAGAAGGGACTCGTAGGCCTGATGAGAAAGAGAGAGGATATTCCCAAGTTTCCCACTTGTGGCTAAACTCAAAGACTGTGAATTACAGAATGTGATGCAGGACGTTGTGCGCGTAGTGAACATGATTATTGCAAGGGCACTGAATCACCGGCAATTCCGGTAGACAGAATACCGTGACTTGATATTTCACAATGAAGTGAGATGGCTTTCCTGTGGCAGAGTTTTAGAAAGATTTATCTCTCCTCCCTCAAATCCGTGAATTTGTTAAAAGCAAAGGAAAAGAGGAGCCAGAGCTGAATGATCCACAGAGGATATTAAAGCTGGCTTTTTTAACGGACATCACCTGCCACCTGAACACAGTTAATCTCCAGCTCAAAGGGAAGGTTAAAACTCCGGGCAAAATGCTACGTGTGGTCACAGCATTTCAAGACAAAATCACCATGCTGTTCATACCTGACAGAGATTTAGTTCATTTCCCAAAGCTCAGAGCAGTCACCACATCCAACACAGACCTACTGCAATATTTTAGCTATGATGGATTCGTGCATGTGTTGGAACAGTTGAAGATGGAGTTTGAATCAAGATTCAATGACATCATGGAGTACAATGACTTTTTCAACTTCCTTGAGAACCCCTTTCATGTGCCAGTGTCATCTCTGACCCCAGTCATCACCGCTCTCTGTCCTGACCGTGCTGGAATAGAGAGTGACCTCAGTCATCACCGCTCTCTGTCCTGACCGTGCTGGAATAGAGAGTGACCCCAGTCATCACGCTCTCTGTCCTGACCGTGCTGGAATAGAGAGTGACCCCAGTCATCACCGCTCTCTGTCCTGACCGTGCTGGAATAGAGAGTGACCTCAGTCATCACCGCTCTCTGTCCTGACCGTGCTGGAATAGAGAGTGACCCCAGTCATCACTGCTCTCTGTCCTGACCGTGCTGGAATAGAGAGTGACCTCAGTCATCACCGCTCTCTGTCCTGACCGTGCTGGAATAGAGAGTGACCTCAGTCATCACCGCTCTCTGTCCTGACCGTGCTGGAATAGAGAGTGACCCCAGTCATCACCGCTCTCTGTCCTGACCGTGCTGGAATAGAGAGTGACCTCAGTCATCACCGCTCTCTGTCCTGACCGTGCTGGAATAGAGAGTGACCCCAGTCATCACGCTCTCTGTCCTGACCGTGCTGGAATAGAGAGTGACCCCAGTCATCACGCTCTCTGTCCTGACCGTGCTGGAATAGAGAGTGACCCCAGTCATCACCGCTCTCTGTCCTGACCGTGCTGGAATAGAGAGTGACCCCAGTCATCACCGCTCTCTGTCCTGACCGTGCTGGAATAGTGAGTGACCTCAGTCATCACCGCTCTCTGTCCTGACCGTGCTGGAATAGAGAGTGACCTCAGTCATCACCGCTCTCTGTCCTGACCGTGCTGGAATAGAGAGTGACCTCAGTCATCACCGCTCTCTGTCCTGACCGTGCTGGAATAGAGAGTGACCCCAGTCATCACATGATGTGATGTAGCCTAACCCTTAATATGGGTCATACATGTGATGTAGCCTAACCCTTAATATGGGTCATAATGTGATGTAGCCTAAGCCTTATTATGGGTCATACATGTGATGTAGCCTAACCCTTAATATGGGTCATACATGTGATGTAGCCTAACCCTTAATATGGGTCATACATGTGATGTAGCCTAACCCTTAATATGGGTCATACATGTGATGTAGCCTTACCCTTAATATGGGTCATACATGTGATGTAGCCTAACCCTTAATATGGGTCATACATGTGATGTAGCCTTACCCTTAATATGGGTCATACATGTGATGTAGCCTAACCCTTAATATGGGTCATACATGTGATGTAGCATTACCCTTAATATGGGTCATACATGTGATGTAGCCTAACCCTTAATCTGGGTCATACATGCGATGTAGCCTAACCCTTAATATGGGTCATACATGTGATGTAGCCTAACCCTTAATATGGGTCATGCATGTGATGTAGCCTAACCCTTAATATGGGTCATACATGTGATGTAGCCTAACCCTTAATATGGGTCATACATGTGATATAGCCTTACCCTTAATATGGGTCATACATGTGATGTAGCCTAACCCTTAATATGGGTCATACATGTGATGTAGCCTAACCCTTAATATGGGTCATACATGTGATGTAGCCTAACCCTTATTATGGGTCATACATGTGATGTAGCCTAACCCTTAATATGGGTCATACATGTGATGTAGCCTCACCTGTATATAGCCCTTCTGTAAATAGCCCACCCTACTACCTCATCCCCATATTTATTATTTTAGCTCATTTTGCACTCCAGTATCTCTACTTGCACATCATAATTTGCACATCTGTCATTCCAGTGTTAATTCTAATTTGTAACTTATTTCGCCACTATGGCCTATTTATTGTCCTACCTTCCTAACCTTACTGCATTTTGCACTACATTTGCACTCTGTATATAGATTTTCTATTGTGTTATTGACTGTACGTTTGTTTATTCTCATGTGTAACTCTGTTGTTTTTTGTCGCACTGCTTTGCTTTGTCTTGGCCAGGTAGCAGTTGTAAATGAGAACTTGTTCTCAACTGGCCTACCTGGTTAAATAAAGGTGAAATAACAAAACAAAAAAATAATGTGGGCAACAAGTGGAGAAGGCAGTGATATCGCTCCTCTGAGCCAAACTGACGCTGTAACCATATAGACATGTAAGACAGAACACTGGCACATTGTGGGATGCAACCCGTCTGTCTAGAGACTAATTGATAGCTAGTTCTGGCACATTGTGGGATGCAACCCGTCTGTCTAGAGACTAACTGATAGCTAGTTCTGGAACATTGTGGGAGGCAACCCGTCTGTCTAGAGACTAACTGATAGCTAGTTCTGGCACATTGTGGGAGGCAACCCGTCTGTCTAGAGACTAACTGATAGCTAGTTCTGGCACATTGTGGGAGGCAACCCGTCTGTCTAGAGACTAACTGATAGCTAGTTCTGGCACATTGTGGGAGGCAACCCGTCTGTCTAGAGACTAACTGATAGCTAGTTCTGGCACATTGTGGGAGGCAACCCGTCTGTCTAGAGACTAACTGATAGCTAGTTCTGGCACATTGTGGGAGGCAACCCGTCTGTCTAGAGACTAACTGATAGCTAGTTCTGGCACATTGTGGGAGGCAACCCGTCTGTCTAGAGACTAACTGATAGCTAGTTCTGGCACATTGTGGGAGGCAACCCGTCTGTCTAGAGACTAACTGATAGCTAGTTCTGGCACATTGTGGGAGGCAACCCGTCTGTCTAGAGACTAACTGATAGCTAGTTCTGGCACATTGTGGGAGGCAACCCGTCTGTCTAGAGACTAACTGATAGCTAGTTCTGGCACATTGTGGGAGGCAACCCGTCTGTCTAGAGACTAACTGATAGCTAGTTCTGGCACATTGTGGGAGGCAACCCGTCTGTCTAGAGACTAACTGATAGCTAGTTCTGGCACATTGTGGGAGGCAACCCGTCTGTCTAGAGACTAACTGATAGCTAGTTCTGGCACATTGTGGGAGGCAACCCGTCTGTCTAGAGACTAACTGATAGCTAGTTCTGGAATATTGTGGGATGCAACCCGTCTGTCTAGAGACTAACTGATAGCTAGTTCTGGCACATTGTGGGATGCAACCCGTCTGTCTAGAGACTAACTGATAGCTAGTTATGGCACATTGTGGGATGCAACCCGTCTGTCTAGAGACTAACTGATAGCTAGTTCTGGCACATTGTGGGAGGCAACCCGTCTGTCTAGAGACTAACTGATAGCTAGTTATGGCACATTGTGGGATGCAACCCGTCTGTCTAGAGACTAACTGATAGCTAGTTCTGGCACATTGTGGGAGGCAACCCGTCTGTCTAGAGACTAACTGATAGCTAGTTCTGGCACATGGGTCGTTTGCGAACTCACATGTCACGATCTGATAACGGCAGGTGTCATGACGTTGCCCTGTTGGGTGAGGTTTATGACCCCCCTCCCTCCCATATATACCTTTCCCTCTCTCTCTCCACTCTACAGAAGGGACTGTTGGAAAGCCTTTGTTTCCACAGAGAAAGACTTTACAGTCTGGTAACATCAAAAGGTTGAAGAACAGGACAATATTTCTCTAATCCATCCAGTTGAAAGTGTCCGTTGGTACTTAAAGAATATCATGTCAGATCAGTTACTGTCTGGGATGTTGTTACTGATGATATGACAAACATAAATTGTATCTTTGAAAGTCTACACATTCTAGTTATCAGATTTACATGTAAATATTGCAAAATTTATTTGATTCAATTTGAAACTATTTGTGAGAAGATTAAATTGATTTTAGTCCTCTAAAGAAGAGAATTTAGAGGACTGTATAGTAAACTTCTGCCCAACCAGTGAACAGAACTATGAAACACGCCCATCTCTCCCCCAGTACAAAAGCCTGTTGACGGAAGTCAACCCCAGTTCCCGAGATGCTAGGACTGTTGTCCATTGCTTTTATAAGGGCTAAGTTTCAACAACTCTACCTAACAAAATGTATTTAGTCCAGATAACGTGGAGGTGACGATCGCCACGTAAAAATTGTGAATTTCGACTAGACCAGCCAGAACATCGCTTGAGCCGAGTATGGTAAAATGGTATGAACTCTAAAGAATGATCACTGAAGAAGTGAACCAAACCCCCTCCAGAAACTCTACAAAGGACAAATGGCGATCTCTGCTTGGCAAACCTCGACAACCATCTATCAAAGCCAGCTAAATATATCACTTGCATTTCCTCTTTCTGAATGGGCGGTTATTAAAGTGTAATATTTTGTATTTATGTTTGGCCGTAGCTTTAAGAATGTGAAATGTCAGAATAATAGTAGAGAGAATGATTTATTTCAGCTTTTATTTCTTTCATCACATTCCCAGTGGGTCAGAAGTTTCCATACACTCAATTAGTATTTGGTAGCATTGCCTTTAAATTGTTTAACTTGGGTCAAATGTTTCAGGTAGCCTTCCACAAGCTTCCCACAATAAGTTGGGTGAATTTTGGCCCATTCCTCCAGACAGAACTGGTGTAACTGAGTCAGGTTTGTAGGCCTCCTTGTTCGCACACACACATCTTTTCAGTTATTCCCACAAATCCTCTATAGGATTGTGGTCAGGGCTTTGTTATGGCCACTCCAATACCGTGACTTTGTTTTCCTTAAGCCCTTTCGCCACAACTTTGGAAGTATGCTTGGGGTCATTGTCCATTTGGAAGACCCATTTGCGACCAAGCTTTAACCTTCTGGCTGATGTCTTGTGATGTTGCTTCAATATATCCACATAACTTCCTCATGATGCCATCTATTTTGTGAAGTGCACCAGTCCCTCCAGTAGCAAAGCACCCCCACAACATGATGCTGCCACCCCCGTGCTTCACGGTTGGGATGGTGTTCTTCGGCTTGCAAGCCTCCTCCTTTTTCCTCCAAACATAACGATGGTGATTATGGCCAAACATTTCTATTTTTGTTTCATCAGACCAGAGGACATTTCTTTAAAAAGTACGATCTTTGTCCCCATGTGCAGTTGCAAACCGTAGTCTGGCTTTTTTATGTTGGTTTTGGAGCAGTGGCTTCTTCCTTGCTGAGCGGCCTTTCAAGTTATGTCGATATAGGACTCGTTTTACTGTGGATATAGATACTTTTGTACCTGTTTCCTCCAGCATCTTCACAAGGTCCTTTGCTGTTGTTCTGGGATTGATTTGCACTTTTTGCACCAAAGTACGTTAATCTCTAGGAGACAGAACGCATCTCCTTCCTGAGCGCTATGACGGCTGCGTGGTCCCATGGTGTTTATACTTCCGTACTATTGTTGTACAGATGAATGTGGTACCTTCAGGCATTTGGAAATTGCTCCCAAGAATGAGGTTTTCGCTGATTTCTTTAGATTTTCCCATGATGTCGAGCAAAGAGGCACTGAGTTTGAAGGTAGGCCTTGAAATACATCCACAGGTACACCTCGAATTGACTCAAATTATGTCAATTAGCCTATCAGAAGCTTCTAAAGGCATGACATTATTTTCTGGAATTTTCCAAGCTGTTTAAAGGCACAGTCAACTTAGTGTATGTAAACTTCTGACCCACTGGAATTGTGATATAGTGGATTATAAGTGAAATAATCTGTCTGTAAACAATTGTTGGAAGACTTACTTGTGTCATCCACAAAGTAGATGTCCTAACCGACTTGCCAAAACTATAGTTTGCTAACATGAAATCTGTGGAGTGGTTGAAAAATGAGTTTTAATGACTTCAACCTAAGTGTATGTAAACTTCCGACTTCGACTGTATGCAATTCTGTGTGATTATTTAGGTAGTTAGTAATTAAATGATTAAGCCAATTTGTGTAATGCTGATTCAACCTGTTCACTAGGGTTCGTGCAGATTAAATCTTATGATCATCAGAGTGAGACTGATAAGTGGTATGGTTAATGATTGACTGTTATAATAGATATATAATATCATCAGAATGAGACTGATAAGAGGTATGGTTAATGATTGACTGTTATAATAGATAAGAGGTTAATGATTGACTCTGTAAACGACAGATCCCAGGTTATTAATAATTTAATTATTGCATGATTTAATTCAATCACGTAATCAATTAAACGTTAGGTAATCGATTTGATAAAATTAATCAAATCCAACGTTACGACACAGGCAAGTTTGTAGCTTTACATGAGAAATGTTATTTGTTTCAATAAAGCATAAGATAAGACAAGTGACTGTCACCAAGTCAGTGCTAGTAAGATAAGACAAGTGACTGTCACCAAGTCAGTGCTAGTAAGATAAGACAAGTGACTGTCACCAAGTCAGTGTTAGTAAGATAAGACAAGTGACTGTCACCAAGTCAGTGTTAGTAAGATAAGACAAGTGACTGTCACCAAGTCAGTGCTAGTAAGATAAGACAAGTGACTGTCACCAAGTCAGAGCTAGTAAGATAAGTGACTGTCACCAAGTCAGTGCTAGTAAGATAAGTGAGGTAGTGATGGGTGGTTAGACAGTGAGGTAGTGGTAGGTGGTTAGACAGTGAGGTAGTGGTAGGTGGTTGGATAGTGAGGTAGTGGTGGGTGGTTGGAGAGTAGGTACTGGTGGGTGGTTGGAGAGTGAGGTAGCATTAGTAGTGATGGGTGGTTGTAGAGTGAGGTAGTGATTGATGGTTGGAAAGTGAGGTAGTGATGGGTGGTTGGAAAGTGAGGTAGTGATGGGTAGTTGGAGAATGAGGTACTGATGGGTGGTTGGAGCGTGAGTTAGTGATGAGTGGTTGGAGAGAGGTAGTGATGGGTGGTTGGAGAGTGAGGTAGTGATGGGTAGTTGGAGAGTGAGGTAGTGATGGATGGTTGGAGAGTGAGGTAGTGATGGGTGGTTGGAAAGTGAGGTAGTGATGGGTGGTTGGAAAGTGAGGTAGTGATGGATGGTTGGAAAGTGAGGTAGTGATGGGTGGTTGGAGAGTGAGTTAGTGATGGGTGGTTGGAGAGTGAGGTAGTAATGGGTGGTTGGAGAGTGAGGTACTGATGGGTGTTTGGAAAGTGAGGTAGTGATGGGTGGTTGGAGAGTGAGGTAGTGATGGGTGGTTGGAAAGTGAGGTAGTGATGGGTGGTTGGAGAGTGAGGTAGTGATAGGTGGTTGGAGAGTGAGGTAGTAATGGGTGGTTGGAGAGTGAGGTACTGATGGGTGTTTGGAAAGTGAGGTAGTGATGGGTGGTTGGAGAGTGAGGTAGTGATGGGTGGTTGGAAAGTGAGGTAGTGATGGGTGGTTGGAGAGTGAGGTAGTGATAGGTGGTTGGAGAGTGAGGTAGTAATGGGTGGTTGGAGAGTGAGGTACTGATGGGTGGTTGGAAAGTGAGGTAGTGATGGGTGGTTGGAGAGTGAGGTACTGATGGGTGGTTGGAGAGTGAGCTAGTGATGGCTAGGCTAAAGGTACTGTAGTTAGCTTGTTAGCAGCGCTAATTGTTGTCAGCTAACTGAGGTGATGCCCCATGGTGGAGTGGAAACCCAGTTAATTTGAGAGCTATGTTTTCTGAAGAAAGCGGCTGAACCGGCTACTAAACGGAATAGACTTGTATGAGGTAGTTGTTAGAATGAGGAAACCAGAGCATTGGGTTGCTACATAGACAGCCGGGCTTCAACCAATGACGCGCTACAGAGGGCATGTCCCATAGTGAGATGTCAAACCGAGTCGACTAAAAGAGAACGCATGTTACAGCATTAGCATGTCACCAAGAACACCAGGGCATAGCTTGAGCACGGCAGCCTTCAGAAAATGTGTATGCAAAACCTGGTTTACTAAATAGTCTGCCATACATTATGGTAGAGTGATGAATCTAATTGGTGCTATTAACTGATGCAACACAGGGGGTTCCTGTTTGAACCTGCTGTGGTTGATTAAACCTTGGTAGTGACTGTGGCAACTGGAGGAAGCTTGTGGTTGACTGTTCTGCAGCTCAATGATGATGAGGAGGAGGAAGAGTCTACTAGGGACGTACTGTTGTACTTCAGCTGCACTACTTGTGGTATAGAGTAGACCCTGGAGCTTGCAATGCCAGGGTTGTTGGATCAATTCCTTATGAACCTGGTCAGAAGTAGTGCTCTATGTAGTGAATAGGGTGCCATTTTGGATGTCTAAGTCTATCAGGACAGGATGGAGCGTCTCATTGATCTGAGTTAGAGTCAATCTCCTCCCCCTCTCCCAAATGATTACTATCCTGCAATAACCTGGTTATCAGACCATGCTGGATCAATTACACACACACACACACACACACACACACACACACACACACACACACACACACACACACACACACACACACACACACACACACACACACACACACACACACACACACACACACACACACACACACACACACACACACACAATCAATCCACCCCAGAGCTCACCCCAGAGCTCCCTAAACTCTCTTCCTCCCCATGGCTAGTATGGTCAGATGCTGTCACCCGTGGAGTGATGGTAGTTATACTCAGTTATCTCTCAGCAAACACAGCTTTATTTACCAATGGATCCAGATCGTCCCCTGCCTCCCCCACTCCTGGGAAGGGAGAAGGAAGGAAGGATGGAGAAAGGAGTCTAAGGGTTGTTCTATAAGTCCAGCATCTCATTTCCTCCTTAGCCCATATCTTCAATTTATTGCTGTGTGTGTTTGAACGTGTGTGTGTGAACGTGTGTGTGTGTGTGTGTGTGTGTGTACGTGTGTGTGTGAACGTGTGTGTGTGAACGTGTGTGTGTACGTGTGTGTGTGTGTGTACGTGTGTGTGTGTGAACGTGTGTGTGTGAACGTGTGTGTGTACGTGTGTGTGTGTGTGTACGTGTGTGTGTGTGAACGTGTGTGTACGTGTGTCTGTGAACGTGTGTGTGTGTACGTGTGTGTGTGTGTGAATGTGTGTGTGTGTGTGTGTGTGTGTGGGTATGTATGTGAACGTGTGTGTGTGTGTGTGTATGTATGTGAACGTGTGTATGTGAACATGTGTGTGTGTGTGTGTATGTATGTGTGTGTGAACGTGTGTGTACATGTGTGTGTGAACGTGTGTGTGTGTGAATGTGTGTGTGTGTACGTGTGTGTGTGAACGTGTGTGTGTGTGAACGTGTGTGTGTGTGTACGTGTGTGTGTGTGTGTGTGAACGTGTGTGTGTGTGTACGTGTGTGTGTGTGTGTGTGTGTGTGTGTGTGTGTGTGTGTATGTGTGTGTGTGAATGTGTGTGTGTGTGTGAACGTGTGTGTGTGTGAACGTGTGTGTATGTGAACATGTGTGTGTGTGTATGTATGTGAACGTGTGTGTGTGTACGTGTGTGTGTGTGTGTACGTGTGTGTGTGTGTGTACGTGTGTGTGTGTGTGTACGTGTGTGTGTGTGTGAATGTGTGTGTGTGTGTGTGTGAACGTGTATGTGTGTGTATGTGAACATGTGTGTGTGTACGTGTGTGTGTGTGTGAATGTGTGTGTGTGTGTATGTATGTGTGTGCATTGCGTAGGTAGAGGAGGAAATTATCTTGTCAGTGTGAAATGCAGCAGCTGTCTGCGATCAGAGTTCTCCTACTCAGAGACAATGATTGGTGCCAGTCTGGGTAGATTATCAGCCTATATTTACCAGGACCACAGGTGGCCTGCCGGTCAGGTAGTCCGTGACCCAGGAGACTAAGGGTTCTTCCACTTTCATCCTCTTCATCTTCTCATCCAGTAGCAGGGGCTGAATGGTGTTGAATGCACTGGAGAAGTCAAAAAACATAACCCTCACAGTGCAACCTGCGTTGTCCAGGTGAGAGTAGGCCCTCTGCAGAAGGTAGATGATTGCATCATCCACCCCAATGTTGTGCTGATATGCGAACTGCTGGGGGTCCAGTGATGTACACACCAGGGGTCTGAGGTGAGCGAGGACTAACCTTTCCAGGGTCTTCATGATGTGGGATGTTAGCGCTACAGGTCTGAAGTGATTCAGGACAGTGGGTTGTGCCTTCTTGGGCACTGGGACGAGGCAGGATGTTTTCCACAGCACAGGGACCCTTTCCAGGCTCAGGCTAAGGTTGAAGCGTCACTGGAGTATTTCACACTGTCACGAGTGGGTGTAGAGAGAGAGACCAAGGAGCAGCGCAGCGAAAGTTCGACATGTTTATTTAAACTACTAACTCAAATGTCACAAACTATACAAACAAAAAACAACGATGCAATAACAAAAACGGAAACACACTTACTGTACAGTGACTGTAGCATTAATGACCCACACACAGGTGGATGTGTGGGGTGCCTAAATACAATCCCCAATCAGAGACAACCCTGTACAGCTGTCTCTGATTGAGGATCATTACTTCCCCTAGTTAGGGTGTGAGGGCTCGGCTGTGGTCCTACCACTCCCCTTATTGGGAGTAAGGTCTAACAACAGCCAAACCCTCACAGTACCCCCCCCCCCCCTAAGGTGCGGACTGCCGACCGCAAATAATCCCCCCTCTCAAAAAAATTATACACAATACTAGGGGGGAACGGGCGGAGTACTGGGGCGGTTGCTGGTGGAGGCTCCGGCCCCGCCCTCGGACGTGACGTAGGCAGTGAAGGCTGCTCCCTTCCTACCTCACCGTTGCACGCCCGGTCCGGTCCGGACCCCAGCGCGGTGATTTCCCCCTCAGTACTCCCACGAAGCACCAAGTCCTGTCTGGACCCTGGTGTGGGAGCCCCCGACCCTGGGGCGGTACAAACGGCCGGACCCCGACTGGGCACCGGTGGAGCGGACTGCTCTGGCATGAGAATGGTGCTGACGACCGGCCCCGGACTGGGCCCCAGTGGAGCGGACTGCTCCGGGCATGGGAGTGGAACAGACGGCCGAACCCGGACTGGGCACCGGTGTGGCAGGTGGCTCCGGCTCTGGAGCTGGGCAGACGTCTGGACCCCGACTGGGCACCGGTGGAGCGGACTGCTCTGGCACTGGAGTGAAGCAGACGACCGGCCCCGGACTGGGCACCGGTGGAGCGGACTGCTCTGGCACTGGAGTGAAGCAGACGACCGGCCCCGGACTGGGCACCGGTGGAGCAAACTGCTCTGGCACTGGAGTGAAGCAGACGACCGTCCCAGACTGGGCACCGGTGGAGCGGACTGCTCTGGCACGAGTGGAGCAGACAACATTCGCTGTAGGCTCCGGGCTGCGGGCCTTCGCTGGAGGCTCCGGGCTGCGGGCCTTCGCTGAAGGCTCCGGGCTGCGGGCCTTCGCTGGAGGCTCCGGGCTACGGGCCTTCGCTGGAGGTTCCGGGCTGCGGACCTTCGCTGGAGGTTCCGGGCTGCGGGCCTTCGCTGGAGGTTCCGGGCTGCGGACCTTAGCTGGAGGCTCCGGGCTGCGGGCCTTCGCTGGAGGTTCCGGGTTGCTGACCTTCACTGGAGGTTCCGGGCTGCGGACCTTCGCTGTAGGCTCAGGGATGCGGACCTTCGCTGGAGGTTCCGGGTTGCTGACCTTCGCTGGAGTTTCCAGGCTGCAACCTTCGATTATTTAAACTACTAACTCAAATGTCACAAACTATACAAACAATAAACAACGATGCAATAACAAAAACGGAAACACACTTACTGTACAGTGACTGTAGCATTAATGACCCACACACAGGTGGATGTGTGGGGTGCCTAAATAATTGGTTCTCAATTATCTCTTCAGGGTAGTTATGTGGGAAATGAAGCTTCCATAGTATAGAGGCTTCCATACAATTGTGTTGAAAATAGGTTCATTACTCAGAGCTTCATTATCCGTTCACAGTGGACATTAGTGATATCTGCTGTCAGCAATAAATAGCAATGTGTGATTATCAGATCTGTTTTTTTCCCTCTACTGATTTAAATCAGAACTCGGTGGTGCAGCGGTATGTCGTTGTCTTTAGGAGCCTACAGTCTGTTGGATTGACAGGTTCACTCGGTGGTGCACTCCCACACACACAGAAACAATGATTTGACATCAGGAACACAAACAAATTAATTAGCATCAAATCAAACAAACATAATCACTTCTGCACCAACACAAGCCCAGGTTTCTAGATGAGGTAAGACCCCATGGTACTGGGACAGATAAGGAAGCATCCCTGCTGTACCTGTGTGTGTGTGTGTGTGTGTGTGTGTGTGTGTGTGTGTGTGTGTGTGTGTGTGTGTGTGTGTGTGTGTGTTATTTTGTGTAGGCATCATGAGGATAGACAGATAGTGAGGAAGGAAGGATATTTTTAATTATATGCAGGTGTCTATTCAGCATGTCTGTGTGTGTCATCAAGTCTCCCTCTCCCTCCCCCTCTCTCCCTCTCCCTCTCTCCCTCTCCCTCTCTCCCTCTCTCTCCCTCTGCCTCTCCCTCCCCCTCTCTCCCTCTCCCTCCCCTCTCTCCCTCCCCCTCCCTCCCCCTCCCTCAGATATGCACGGGACATTCATGGTGTTGCTTCCTCTCAGTATGATCATTATGGTCGTCTGGGGAGTGATGGGTTTCATTGGACTGCTGGCTAGAGCTTACCTACTACTGCTGATAACTGTTGTACTGCTACTACTGGGAGGTAAGAACCCTACACCCTACACCCTATACCCTACACCCTATACTCTATATCCTACACCCTATACCCTACACCCTACACCCTATACCCCATACCCTACACCCTATACCCTATTACCTACACCCTATACCCTACACTCTATACCCTACACCCTATACCCTACGCCCTATACCCTACACCATATTCACTACACAAGCCCCACCACCAAACCACAACAGTTTATATAATGTACCGATCACTTTCCACTCTCATTTATATTCAATGTACACTGAACAAAAATATAAACGCTACATGCAACAATTAGACTGGTTTGGATTCTGCCTCTACTGCCATTCATTCCAATTAGACTGATTCTGGATTCTGCCTCTACTGCCATTCATTCCAGTTATTTTTTATATATTTTTTTATTTCACCTTTATTTAACCAGGTAAAGTTCTCATTTACAACTGCGACCTGGCCAAGACAAAGCAAAGCAATGCGACAAAAAACAACACAGAGTTACACATGAGAATAAACAAACGTACAGTCAATAACACAATAGAGAATCTATATACAGAGTGCAAAATGTAGTGCAAAATGCAGTAAGGTTAGGAAGGTAGGACAATAAATAGGCCATAGTGGCGAAATAAGTTACAAATTAGAATTAACACTGGAGTGATAGATGTGCAAATGATGATGTGCAAATAGAGATACTGGAGTGCAAAATGAGCAGAAGTAAAACATAAATATGGGGATGAGGTAGTAGGGTGGGCTATTTACAGAAGGGCTATATACAGGTGCAGTGATCGATAAGCAGCTCTGACAGCTGATGCTTAAAGTTAGTGAGGGAGATAGGAACTTCTAGCTTCAAGGATTTTTGCAATTCGTTCAAGTCATTGGCAGCAGAGAACTGGAAGGAATGGCGGCCAAAGGAGGTGTTGGCTTTGGGGATGACCAGTGAAATATACCTGCTGGATCGCATGCTACGGGTGGGTGTTGCTATGGTGACCAGCGAGCTGAGATAAGGCGGGGATTTACCTAATAAAGACTGGTTTGGATTCTGCTTCTACTGCCATTCATTCCAATTAGACTGGTTTTGGATTTCTCCCTGACCAAGATGGCCGCCATTTTCACCCCATTCTGTAGTATTTATGACATATCCCCTCTAGTAATTTAATAGGATCTCTATGGACACACCTCGTCATGGGGCTTGCTGATGAGAGCTGGTCAGAAACCTGAGCTGAATAGCAGAGCACATATCTTTTCAGTAATCAAACCCATACGCTCGCACACACACACACACACACACACACACACACACACACACACACACACAAACACACACACACACACACACACTTATGGAGGGGTCATAACCAGCCATATAGTTATTGAACATATGTCTCAACAGGTCTAAATATGTGTCATGAAAGTGTTATGACCATATTATGACAGGTTATGACAAGTTATGTCAGCAGTTATGATATATTATGACATGGTTATGACCATGTTATAACGTGTTATGATGCTGGGTGTCTAGTGTTAACAAATGGTTTAAAACATACTTTGGTCCACACCGTTTTAAAAAACAAATGGTTTTGGAAACGCTGTGCACTTGTTGCCTCACTACAGAAATTGCATGAACGCTCTAAGGCATGTTCATTAAGGCATTAGTAACGTTTAGATTGGAAACGGCATATCCTGAGGCGGCATGTATTGTAGCTGGGGACTTTAATAAAGGAAATATGAGGAAAATGCTACACGCGCAACATGGACCCTGAATCATTGCTACTCTCCCTTCCGCTACAAGGCCCTCCGCCGTCCTCCCTTTGGCAAATCAGATCACTCCTCCTTTCTGCTCCTCCCCACCTATAGGCAGAAACATAAGCAGGAAGCACCTATGGTAAGGACTGTTCAACATTGGTCTGACCAATCAGAATCTATGCTTTAAGATTGTTTTGATCACGCGGACTGAGAAATGTTGCGGGTTGCATCTGAGAATAGTATCGACATATACACTGACTCAGTGAAGGGGTTAATCAGGAAGTGCACAGGATGTTGTTCCCACTGTGACGATTAGAACCGTGAAAAGCATTTAACCACGGCAAGGTGACTGGGAACATGGATGTGTACAAACAGACCTGCTATGACCTCCGTAAGACAATCAGAGAGGCAAAATGACAGTACAGGGATAAAGTGGAGTCGCAGTTAAACGGCTCAGACACACCGCGCTGTATGTGGCAGGGACTCCAGACACTCACAGATGATAACGGGAAATCCAGACATGTCTCGGCCCCCGACGCTCATGAGGACTGGGCACTCTCGTTCTCAGTTAATTCCACAAATTAACTTTTAACAAGACATACCTGTTAATTGCGATGCATTCCATCTCATGAAGCTGGTTGAGAGAATTCCAAGATTGTGCAAAGCTGCAAAGCTGTCATCAAGGCAAAGGGTGGCTACTTTGAAGAATCTAAAATCTAAAATATGTTTAACACTTTTTTGGTTACTACATGATTCCATATGTGTTATTTCATAGTTTTGATGTGTTCACTATTACTCTACAATGTAGAAAATAGTAAAAATAAATAAAAACCCTTGAATGAGTAGGTGTGTCCAAACTTTTGACGGGTACTGTACATAGTCATTGAACACTGATCACTTTAAAAATGTTACATACTGTTTTACCCACACTCTGGCCAGTTTATAACTTTACCAGGAAAACATTCTCCACACCATCGCCACCAGCCTGTACCGTTGACAACAGGGAGGATGGGGGCATGGACTCATGCTGCTTACACCAAATCCTGACTGTCATCAGCATGACGCAACAGGAACCAAGATTCGTCAGACCAGACACCAGGACTGGTTGGACCAGGATTCGTCCACTCCTCAGTCGTCCAGTGTTGGTGATGGCGTGCCCACTGGAGCCACTTCTTCTTGTTTTTAGCTGATAGGAGTGGAACCCGGTGTGGTCGTCTGCTGCAACAGCCCATCTGTGACAAGGATCAACGAGTTGTGCGTTCCGACATGCCGTTCTGCACACCACTGTTGTACTGACGTTATTTGCCTCTTAGCCTGTTAGCCTGTTAGCCTGTTAGCTTGCACCATTCTTGCCATTCTCCTTTGACCTTTCGTAAACTAGCTGTTTTTGCCAACAGGACTGCTGCTGACTGGATGTTTTTTGTTTGTCTCAACATTGTAGCTAAACTCTAGACACTGTCGTGCGTGAAAAGCCCATGAGGGCGATTATGAGATTCTGGCACCGGCACACCTGGTACCGACGATCACACCACGCTCAGTTGCTTAGGTCACTGGTTCTGCCCATTCTAACATTTAGTTGAACAGTAACTGAATGCCTTGATGCCTGTCTGCCTGCTTTATATATAAAGCTACGATCACGTGACTCACTGTCTGTAGGAGCGGGTTAGTCTACTTAATAAACTCACTGTCTGTAGGAGCGGGTTGGTCTACTTAATAAACTCACTGTCTGTAGGAGTGGGTTGGTCTACTCAATAAACTCACTGTCTGTAGGAGTGGGTTGGTCTACTCAATAAACTCACTGTCTGTAGGAGTGGGTTGGTCTACTCAATAAACTCACTGTCTGTAGGAGCGGGTTAGTCTACTCAATAAACTCACTGTCTGTAGGAGTGGGTTAGTCTACTCAATAAACTCACTGTCTGTAGGAGCGGGTTAGTCTACTTAATAAACTCACTGTCTGTAGGAGTGGGTTGGTCTACTTAGTAAACTCACTGTCTGTAGGAGCGGGTTGGTCTACTTAATAAACTCACTGTCTGTAGGAGCGGGTTGGTCTGCTTAATAAACTCACTGTCTGTAGGAGCGGGTTGGTCTACTTAATAAACTCACTGTCTGTAGGAGTGGGTTAGTCTACTTAATAAACTCACTGTCTCTAGGAGCAGGTTGGTCTACTTAATAAACTCACTGTCTGTAGGAGCGGGTTGGTCTACTTAATAAACTCACTGTCTGTAGGAGCGGGTTAGTCTACTTAATAAACTCACTGTCTGTAGGAGCGGGTTGGTCTACTTAATAAACTCACTGTCTGTAGGAGCGGGTTAGTCTACTTAATAAACTCACTGTCTGTAGGAGTGGGTTAGTCTACTTAATAAACTCACTGTCTGTAGGAGGGGGTTGGTCTACTTAATAAACTCACTGTCTGTAGGAGTGGGTTGGTCTACTTAATAAACTCACTGTCTGTAGGAGCGGGTTGGTCTACTTAATAAACTCACTGTCTGTAGGAGTGGGTTGGTCTACTTAATAAACTCACTGTCTGTAGGAGCGGGTTGGTCTACTTAATAAACTCACTGTCTGTAGGAGCGGGTTGGTCTACTTAATAAACTCACTGTCTGTAGGAGCGGGTTGGTCTACTTAATAAACTCACTGTCTGTAGGAGTGGGTTGGTCTACTTAATAAACTGGCCACTGAGTGTCTCCCTAGTGGTCAATATGTCTAGTGGTCAGTATGTCTAGTGGTCAGTATATCTAGTGGTCAGTATATCTAGTGGTCAATATATATAGTGGTCAGTATATCTAGTGGTCAGTATGTCTAGTGGTAAGTATGTCTAGTGGTCAGAATATCTAGTGGTCAGTATATCTAGTGGTCAGTATGTCTAGTGGTCAGTATGTCTAGTGGTCAGTATGTCTAGTGGTTAGTATATCTAGTGGTCAGTATGTCTAGTTGTCAGTATATCTATGGTCAGTATATCTAGTGGTCAGTATGTCTAGTGGTCAGTATATCTAGTGGTCAGTATATCTAGTGGTCAGTATATCTAGTGTGGTCAGTATATCTAGTGGTCAGTATATCTAGTGGTCAGTATATCTAGTGGTCAGTATGTCTAGTGGTCAGTATGTCTAGTGATTAGTATATCTAGTGGTCAGTATGTCTAGTTGTCAGTATATCTATGGTCAGTATGTCTAGCGGTCATTATGTCTAGTGGTCAGTATGTCTAGTGGTCAGTATGTCTAGTGGTTAGTATATCTAATGGTCAGTAGGTCTAGTTGTCAGTATAGCTAGTGGTCAGTATGTCTAGTTGTCAGTATATCTAGTGGTCAGTATATCTAGTGATCAGTATGTCTAGTGGTCAGTATATCTAGTTGTCAGTATATCTAGTGGTTAGTATATCTAATGGTCAATATATAGTATATCTAGTGGTCAGTATGTCTAGTGGTCAGTATGTCTAGTGGTCATTATATCTATGGTCAGTATATCTAGTGGTCAGTATGTCTAGTGGTCAGTATGTCTAGTTGTCAGTATATCTATGGTCAGTATGTCTAGTGGTCAGTATATATAGTGGTCAGTATATCTAGTGGTCAGTATGTCTAGTGGTCAGTATATCTAGTGGTCAGTATGTCTAGTTGTCAGTATATCTATGGTCAGTATATCTAGTGGTCAGTATATCTAGTGGTCATTATATCTATGGTCAGTATGTCTAGTGGTCAGTATGTCTAGTGGTCAGTATATCTAGTGGTCAGTATGTCTAGTGGTCAGTATATCTAGTGGTCATTATGTCTAGTGATCAATATGTCCTTTTTTCTCTTTAGTGGTCAGTATGTCTAGTGGTCAGTATATCTATTGTCAGTATGTCTAGTGGTCAGTATATATAGTGGTCAGTATGTCTAGTGGTTAGTATATCTAGTGGTCAGTATATCTAGTGATCAGTATGTCTAGTTGTCAGTATATCTAGTGGTAAGTATATCTAGTAGTCAGTATATCTAGTGGTCAGTATATCTAGTGATCAGTATGTCTAGTGGTCAGTATATCTAGTGGTCAGTATATCTAGTGGTCAGTATATCTAGTGGTCAGTATGTCTAGTGGTCAGCATATATAGTGGTCAGTATATCTAGTGGTCAGTATGTCTAGTGGTCAGTATGTCTAGTGGTCATTATATCTAGTGGTCAGTATGTCTAGTGGTCAGTATATCTAGTGGTCAGTATATCTAGTGTGGTCAGTGTGTCTAGTGGTCAGTATGTCTAGTGATCAGTATGTCTAGTTGTCAGTATATCTATGGTCAGTATATCTAGTGGTCAGTATATCTAGTGATCAGTATGTCTAGTGGTCAGTATATCTAGTGGTCATTATATCTATGGTCAGTATGTCTAGTGTTCAGTATGTCTAGTGGTCAGTATATCTAGTGGTCAGTATGTCTAGTGGTCGGTATATCTAGTGATCAGTATGTCTAGTGGTCAGTATATCTAGTGGTCATTATATCTAGTGATCAGTATGTCTAGTGGTCAGTATATCTAGTGGTCAGTATATCTAGTGGTCATTATGTCTAGTTGTCAGTATATCTAGTGGTCAGTATATCTAGTGATCAGTATATCTAGTGGTCAGTATGTCTAGTGGTCAGTATATCTAGTGGTCAGTATATCTAGTGGTTAGTATATCTACTGGTCAATATATAGTATATCTAGTGGTCAGTATGTCTAGTGGTCAGTATGTCTAGTTGTCAGTATATCTAGTGGTCAATATGTCTAGTTGTCAGTATATCTAGTGGTCAGTATATCTAGTGATCAGTATGTCTAGTTGTCAGTATATCTAGTGGTCAATATGTCTAGTTGTCAGTATATCTAGTGGTCAGTATATCTAGTGATCAGTATGTCTAGTGGTCAGTATATCTAGTGGTCAGTATATCTAGTGGTCAGTATATCTAGTGGTCAGTATGTCTAGTGGTCAGTATGTCTAGTGGTTAGTATATCTAGTGGTCAGTATGTCTAGTTGTCAGTATATCTATGGTCAGTATGTCTAGTGGTCAGTATGTCTAGTGGTTAGTATATCTAGTGGTCAGTATGTCTAGTTGTTAGTATATCTATGGTCAGCATGTCTAGTGGTCATTATGTCTAGTGGTCAGTATGTCTAGTGGTCAGTATGTCTAGTGGTTAGTATATCTAATGGTCAGTATGTCTAGTTGTCAGTATATCTAGTGGTCAGTATGTCTAGTTGTCAGTATATCTAGTGGTCAGTATATCTAGTGATCAGTATGTCTAGTGGTCAGTATATCTAGTTGTCAGTATATCTAGTGGTTAGTATATCTAATGGTCAATATATAGTATATCTAGTGGTCAGTATGTCTAGTGGTCAGTATGTCTAGTTGTCAGTATATCTATGGTCAGTATGTCTAGTGGTCAGTATATATAGTGGTCAGTATATCTAGTGGTCAGTATGTCTAGTGGTCAGTATATCTAGTGGTCAGTATGTCTAGTGGTCAGTATATCTAGTGGTCAGTATATCTAGTGGTCAGTATGTCTAGTGGTCAGTATATCTAGTGGTCATTATGTCTAGTGATCAATATGTCCTTTTTTCTCTTTAGTGGTCAGTATGTCTAGTGGTCAGTATATCTATTGTCAGTATGTCTAGTGGTCAGTATATATAGTGGTCAGTATGTCTAGTGGTAAGTATATCTAGTGGTCAGTATGTCTAGTGGTCAGTATATCTATGGTCAGTATGTCTAGTTGTCAGTATATCTATGGTCAGTATGTCTAGTGGTCATTATGTCTAGTGGTCAGTATATCTAGTGGTCAGTATATCTAGTGATCAGTATGTCTAGTGGTCAGTATATCTAGTGGTCAGTATATCTAGTGGTCAGTATATCTAGTGGTCAGTATGTCTAGTGGTCAGCATATATAGTGGTCAGTATATCTAGTGGTCAGTATGTCTAGTGGTCAGTATGTCTAGTGGTCAGTATATCTAGTGTGGTCAGTGTGTCTAGTGGTCAGTATGTCTAGTGATCAGTATGTCTAGTTGTCAGTATATCTATGGTCAGTATATCTAGTGGTCAGTATGTCTAGTGGTCAGTGTATCTAGTGGTCATTATGTCTAGTTGTCAGTATATCTAGTGGTCAGTATATCTAGTGATCAGTATGTCTAGTGGTCAGTATATCTAGTGGTCAGTATATCTAGTGATCAATATGTCTAGTGGTCAGTGTATCTAGTGGTCATTATGTCTAGTTGTCAGTATATCTAGTGGTCAGTATATCTAGTGATCAGTATATCTAGTGGTCAGTATGTCTAGTGGTCAGTATATCTAGTGGTCAGTATATCTAGTGGTTAGTATATCTACTGGTCAATATATAGTATATCTAGTGGTCAGTATGTCTAGTGGTCAGTATGTCTAGTTGTCAGTATATCTAGTGGTCAATATGTCTAGTTGTCAGTATATCTAGTGGTCAGTATATCTAGTGATCAGTATGTCTAGTGGTCAGTATATCTAGTGGTCAGTATATCTAGTGGTCAGTATATCTAGTGGTCAGTATGTCTAGTGGTCAGTATGTCTAGTGGTTAGTATATCTAGTGGTCAGTATGTCTAGTTGTCAGTATATCTATGGTCAGTATGTCTAGTGGTCAGTATGTCTAGTGGTTAGTATATCTAGTGGTCAGTATGTCTAGTTGTTAGTATATCTATGGTCAGTATGTCTAGTGGTCATTATGTCTAGTGGTCAGTATGTCTAGTGGTCAGTATGTCTAGTGGTTAGTATATCTAATGGTCAGTATGTCTAGTTGTCAGTATATCTAGTGGTCAGTATGTCTAGTTGTCAGTATATCTAGTGGTCAGTATATCTAGTGATCAGTATGTCTAGTGGTCAGTATATCTAGTTGTCAGTATATCTAGTGGTTAGTATATCTAATGGTCAATATATAGTATATCTAGTGGTCAGTATGTCTAGTGGTCAGTATGTCTAGTTGTCAGTATATCTATGGTCAGTATGTCTAGTGGTCAGTATATATAGTGGTCAGTATATCTAGTGGTCAGTATGTCTAGTGGTCAGTATATCTAGTGGTCAGTATGTCTAGTGGTCAGTATATCTAGTGGTCAGTATATCTAGTGGTCAGTATGTCTAGTGGTCAGTATATCTAGTGGTCATTATGTCTAGTGATCAATATGTCCTTTTTTCTCTTTAGTGGTCAGTATGTCTAGTGGTCAGTATATCTATTGTCAGTATGTCTAGTGGTCAGTATATATAGTGGTCAGTATGTCTAGTGGTAAGTATATCTAGTGGTCAGTATGTCTAGTGGTCAGTATATCTATGGTCAGTATGTCTAGTTGTCAGTATATCTATGGTCAGTATGTCTAGTGGTCATTATGTCTAGTGGTCAGTATATCTAGTGGTCAGTATATCTAGTGATCAGTATGTCTAGTGGTCAGTATATCTAGTGGTCAGTATATCTAGTGGTCAGTATATCTAGTGGTCAGTATGTCTAGTGGTCAGCATATATAGTGGTCAGTATATCTAGTTGTCAGTATATCTAGTGGTCAGTATATCTAGTGGTCAGTATGTCTAGTGGTCAGTATATCTAGTGGTCAGTATATCTAATGGTCAGTATGTCTAGTGGTCAGTATATCTAGTGGTCAGTATATCTAGTGGTCAGTATGTCTAGTGGTCAGTATGTCTAGTGGTCAGTATATCTAGTGGTCAGTATATCTAGTGGTCAGTATATCTAGTGGTCAGTATAACTAGTGGTCAGTGTATCTATTGGTCAGTATATCTAGTGGTCAGTATGTCTAGTGGTCAGTATATCTAGTGGTCAGTGTATCTAGTGGTCAGTATATCTAGTGGTCAGTGTATCTAGTGGTCAGTATGTCTAGTGGTCAGTGTATCTAGTGGTCAGTATGTCTAGTGGTCAGTGTATCTAGTGGTCAGTATATCTAGTGGTCAGTATGTCTAGTGGTCAGTATATCTAGTGGTCAGTATGTCTAGTGGTCAGTGTATCTAGTGGTCAGTATATCTAGTGGTCAGAATATCTAGTGGTCAGTATGTCTAGTGGTCAGTATATCTAGTGGTCAGTATGTCTAGTGGTCAGTGTATCTAGTGGTCAGTATATCTAGTGGTCAGTATATCTAGTGGTCAGTATATCTAGTGGTCAGTATATCTAGTGTCATTTGGTATTCAGTAACACACCTTTTCTCCATTCCCCAATTTCCCTCTCTCCATCCCTTCCTCCAGCTCTGTCCTCTCTAACAGGGGTGAGTGTGTACATGGCCTACTCTGCTGCAGTCTTCCAGGAGGCTCTGTGTCTGGCTGAACAGATGGGGGTCAATATGGAGGGGGTCCAGATCCAGTTTGGCTGGTCCCTAGTCCTGGCCTGGGTCTCCAGTGGATCACAACTTTTCACCCTTGCTGGCTTCCTGCTGGCCTGCAGAACCATCACTACACAGAGTCAGGAACTGAAATTATGAGACAGGGAGCGAGGGGGCGGGATGGGGGGAGAGAGGGAGGGAGGGAGGGAGAGGGCGGGTTGGGGGGAGAGAGGGCGGGAGGGAGGGAGAGGGCGGGTTAGGGGGAGAGAGGGCGGGAGGGAGGGAGAGGGATGGGTGGAGAGAGGGAGTGAGGGGGAGAGAGGGAGGGAGGGAGGGAGAGGGATGGGTGGAGAGAGGGAGGGAGGGAGGGAGGGGGCGGGATGGGATGGGTGGAGAGGGGGAGAGGGCGGGATGGGTGGAGAGAGGGAGGGAGGGGGGGATGGGGGAGAGGGGGTGCGAGGGAGGGGGCGGGATGGGTGAGAGAGGGAGCGAGGGTGGGAGGGGGCGGGATGGGGAGAGAGGGAGGGAGGGAGAGGGTGGGATGGGGAGAGAGGGAGGGAGGGAGGGAGGGAGAGGGTGGGATGGGGGGAGGGAGGGAGATAAAAATAAACACGTTTTCATGAATTTTTACAATATAGCCAATTTTGACTTTTCAGCTGGCCTATCTAATGGGAAATTCTCATGTTCTGCCTCCAGGACAAGATTCATGAAAATAAATGTCAACCTGCATCCTTGATGCAATTTAACTCACGCCATACCTCCAGGTACACTTAACATGTCTTAACCAATCAAATGGATACATACCTCCAGGTACACTTAACATGTCTTAACCAATCAAATGGATACATACCTCCAGGTACACTTAACATGTCTTAACCAATCAAATGGATACATACCTCCAGGCACACTTAATCTGTTTTAACCAATCAAATGGATACATACCTCCAGGTACACTTAACATGTCTTAACCAATCAAATGGATACATACCTCCAAGTACACTTAACCTGTCTTAACCAATTAAATGAATATCTCAAGACAAGAGAGAGTGTATCCATTTGATTAAACTCTGGGAACCCCTTCCCTGCACCACCTTAACTGGCCTCCAGTCACATTCTACATCATGTCCTTGCCCCCTCATACCTCTCAGACTTCCTACCACCTCTCCACTATCCACTATCCACCTCTCCACTATCCACCTCTCAGACTTCCAACCACCTCTCCACCTCTCCACCTCTCCACCTCTCCACTATCCACCTCTCCACTATCCACCTCTCAGACTTCCTACCACCTCTCCACTATCCACTATCCACCTCTCCACTATCCACCTCTCAGACTTCCTACCACCTCTCCACTATCCACTATCCACCTCTCCACTATCCACCTCTCAGACTTCCTACCACCTCTCCACTATCCACCTCTCCACTATCCACCTCTCCACTATCCACCTCTCCACTATCCACCTCTCAGACTTCCTACCACCTCTCCACTATCCACTATCCACCTCTCCACTATCCACCTCTCAGACTTCCTACCACCTCTCCACTATCCACCTCTCCACTATCCACCTCTCCACCTCTCCACCTCTCCACTATCCACCTCTCCACCTCTCCACCTCTCCACTATCCACCTCTCCACCTCTCCACTATCCACCTCTCCACTATCCACCTCTCCACTATCCACTATCCACCTCTCCACCTCTCCACCTCTCCACTATCCACCTCTCCACCTCTCCACCTCTCCACTATCCACCTCTCCACCTCTCCACTATCCACCTCTCCACCTCTCCACTATCCACCTCTCCACTATCCACCTCTCCACCTCTCCACCTCTCCACCTCTCCACCTCTCCACCTCTCCACTATCCACCTCTCCACTATCCACCTCTCCACCTCTCCACCTCTCCACCTCTCCACCTCTCCACCTCTCCACCTCTCCACTATCCACCTCTCCACTATCCACCTCTCCACTATCCACCTCTCCACTATCCACCTCTCCACTATCCACCTCTCCACTATCCACCTCTCCACCTCTCCACTATTCACCTCTCCACTATCCACCTCTCCACTATCCACCTCTCCACTATCCACCTCTCCACCTCTCCACTATCCACCTCTCCACTATCCACCTCTCCACTATCCACCTCTCCACTATCCACCTCTCCACTATCCACCTCTCCACTATCCACCTCTCCACTATCCACCTCTCCACCTCTCCACCTCTCCACCTCTCCACTATCCACCTCTCCACTATCCACCTCTCCACTATCCACCTCTCCACTATCCACCTCTCCACTATCCACCTCTCCACCTCTCCACCTCTCCACTATCCACCTCTCCACTATCCACCTCTCCACCTCTCCACTATCCACCTCTCCACTATCCACCTCTCCACTATCCACCTCTCCACTATCCACCTCTCCACCTCTCCACCTCTCCACTATCCACCTATCCACTATCCACCTCTCCACCTCTCCACCTCTCCACCTCTCCACTATCCACCTCTCCACTATCCACCTCTCCACTATCCACCTCTCCACCTCTCCACCTCTCCACTATCCACCTCTCCACTATCCACCTCTCCACTATCCACCTCTCCACTATCCACCTCTCCACCTCTCCACCTCTCCACCTCTCCACTATCCACCTCTCCACTATCCACCTCTCCACTATCCACCTCTCCACTATCCACCTCTCAGACTTCCTACCACCTCTCCACTATCCACCTCTCCACTATCCACTATCCACCTCTCCACTATCCACCTCTCAGACTTCCTACCACCTCTCCACTATCCACCTCTCCACTATCCACTATCCACCTCTCCACTATCCACCTATCCACTATCCACCTATCCACTATCCACCTCTCCACTATCCACTATCCACCTCTCAGACTTCCTACCACCTCTCCACTATCCACCTCTCCACTATCCACTATCCACCTCTCCACTATCCACCTATCCACTATCCACCTATCCACTATCCACCTCTCCACTATCCACCTCTCCACCTCTCCACCTATCCACCTCTCCACTATCCACCTCTCCACTATCCACCTCTCCACTATCCACCTCTCCACTATCCACCTCTCCACTATCCACCTCTCCACTATCCACCTCTCCACTATCCACCTCTCCACTATCCACCTCTCCACTATCCACCTCTCCACTATCCACCTCTCCACCTCTCCACTATCCACCTCTCCACTATCCACCTCTCCACCTCTCCACTATCCACCTCTCCACTATCCACCTATCCACTATCCACCTCTCCACCTCTCCACCTCTCCACTATCCACCTCTCCACCTCTCCACCTCTCCACTATCCACCTCTCCACTATCCACCTATCCACTATCCACCTCTCCACTATCCACCTCTCCAGTATCCACCTCTCCACTATCCACCTCTCCACTATCCACCTATCCACTATCCACCTCTCCATCTCTCCACTATCCACCTCTCCACTATCCACCTCTCCAGTATCCACCTCTCCACTATCCACCTCTCCACTATCCACCTATCCACTATCCACCTCTCCATCTCTCCACTATCCACCTCTCCACTATCCACCTCTCCACTATCCACCTATCCACTATCCACCTCTCCATCTCTCCACTATCCACCTCTCCACTATCCACCTCTCCACTATCCACCTCTCCACTATCCACCTATCCACTATCCACCTCTCCATCTCTCCACTATCCACCTCTCCACTATCCACCTCTCCACCTCTCCACCTCTCCACTATCCACCTCTCCACTATCCACCTATCCACTATCCACCTCTCCACCTCTCCACTATCCACCTCTCCACCTCTCCACCTCTCCACTATCCACCTATCCACTATCCACCTCTCCACTATCCACCTATCCACTATCCACCTATCCACTATCCAACTCTCCACTATCCACCTCTCCACTATCCACCTCTCCACTATCCACCTATCCACTATCCACCTCTCCACCTCTCCACCTCTCCACTATCCACCTCTCCACCTCTCCACCTCTCCACTATCCACCTCTCCACTATCCACCTATCCACTATCCACCTCTCCACTATCCACCTCTCCAGTATCCACCTCTCCACTATCCACCTCTCCACTATCCACCTATCCACTATCCACCTCTCCATCTCTCCACTATCCACCTCTCCACTATCCACCTCTCCACTATCCACCTCTCCACTATCCACCTCTCCACCTATCCACCTCTCCACCTATCCACCTCTCCACCTCTCCACCTCTCCACCTATCCACCTCTCCACCTATCCACCTCTCCACCTCTCCACCTCTCCACCTCTCCACTATCCACCTCTCCACTATCCACCTCTCCACCTCTCCACCTCTCCACTCTCCACTCTCCACTATCCACCTCTCCACCTCTCCACCTCTCCACTATCCACCTCTCCACTATCCACCTCTCCACTATCCACCTCTCCACTATCCACCTCTCAACTATCCACCTCTCCACCTCTCCACTATCCACCTCTCCACCTCTCCACTATCCATCTCTCAACTATCCACCTCTCCACTATCCACCTCTCCACTATCCACCTCTCCACTATCCACCTCTCCATCTCGCCACTATCCACTATCCACCTCTCCATTATACACCTCTCCACCTCTCCACCTCTCCACCTCTCCACTATCCACTATCCACCTCTCCACCTCTCCACTATCCACTATCCACCTCTCCATTATACACCTCTCCACCTCTCCACCTCTCCACCTCTCCATCTCTCCACCTCTCCACTATCCACCTCTCCACTATCCACCTATCCACTATCCATCTCTCAACTATCTACCTCTCCATCTCTCCACTATCCACCTCTCCACCTCTCCACTATCCACCTATCCACTATCCACCTCTCCACTATCCACCTCTCCATCTCTCAACTATCCACTATCCACCTCTCAACTATCCACCTCTCCACCTCTCCACTATCCACCTCTCCACTATCCACCTCTCCACTATCCACCTCTCCACCTCTCCACTATCCACCTCTCCACCTCTCCACCTCTCCACCTCTCAACTATCCACCTCTCCACTATCCACCTCTCCACTCTCCACCTCTCCACTATCCACCTCTCCACCTCTCCACTATCCACCTCTCCACCTCTCCACTATCCACCTCTCCACCTCTCCACTATCCACCTCTCCACTATCCACCTCTCCACTATCCACCTCTCCACTATCCACCTCTCCACTATCCACCTCTCCACTATCCACCTCTCCACCTCTCCACTATCCACCTCTCCACTATCCACCTCTCCACTATCCACCTCTCCACTATCCACCTCTCCACCTCTCCACTATCCACCTCTCCACTATCCACCTATCCACTATCCACCTCTCCACTATCCACCTCTCCACTATCCACCTCTCCACTATCCACCTCTCCACTATCCACCTCTCCACCTCTCCACCTCTCCAACTCTCCACTATCCACCTCTCCACTATCCACCTCTCCACTATCCACCTCTCCACTATCCACCTCTCCACTATCCACCTCTCCACTATCCACCTCTCCACCTCTCCACCTCTCCACTATCCACCTCTCCACTATCCACCTCTCCACCTCTCCACCTCTCCACTATCCACCTCTCCACTATCCACCTCTCCACTATCCACCTCTCCACCTCTCCACCTCTCCACTATCCACCTATCCACTATCCACCTCTCCACCTCTCCACCTCTCCACCTCTCCACTATCCACCTCTCCACTATCCACCTCTCCACTATCCACCTCTCCACCTCTCCACCTCTCCACTATCCACCTCTCCACTATCCACCTCTCCACTATCCACCTCTCCACTATCCACCTCTCCACTATCCACCTCTCCACCTCTCCACCTCTCCACCTCTCCACTATCCACCTCTCCACTATCCACCTCTCCACTATCCACCTCTCCACTATCCACCTCTCCACTATCCACCTCTCCACTATCCACCTCTCAGACTTCCTACCACCTCTCCACTATCCACCTCTCCACTATCCACTATCCACCTCTCCACTATCCACCTCTCAGACTTCCTACCACCTCTCCACTATCCACCTCTCCACTATCCACCTATCCACTATCCATCTCTCAACTATCTACCTCTCCATCTCTCCACTATCCACCTCTCCACCTCTCCACTATCCACCTATCCACTATCCACCTCTCCACTATCCACCTCTCCATCTCTCAACTATCCACTATCCACCTCTCAACTATCCACCTCTCCACCTCTCCACTATCCACCTCTCCACTATCCACCTCTCCACTATCCACCTCTCCACCTCTCCACTATCCACCTCTCCACCTCTCCACCTCTCCACCTCTCAACTATCCACCTCTCCACTATCCACCTCTCCACTATCCACCTCTCCACTATCCACCTCTCCACCTCTCCACCTCTCCACCTCTCCACCTCTCCACTATCCACCTCTCCACTATCCACCTCTCCACTATCCACCTCTCCACTATCCACCTCTCAGACTTCCTACCACCTCTCCACTATCCACCTCTCCACTATCCACTATCCACCTCTTCACTATCCACCTCTCAGACTTCCTACCACCTCTCCACTATCCACCTCTCCACTATCCACTATCCACCTCTCCACTATCCACCTATCCACTATCCACCTATCCACTATCCACCTCTCCACTATCCACTATCCACCTCTCAGACTTCCTACCACCTCTCCACTATCCACCTCTCCACTATCCACTATCCACCTCTCAGACTTCCTACCACCTCTCCACTATCCACCTCTCCACTATCCACTATCCACCTCTCCACTATCCACCTATCCACTATCCACCTATCCACTATCCACCTCTCCACTATCCACCTCTCCACCTCTCCACCTATCCACCTCTCCACTATCCACCTCTCCACTATCCACCTCTCCACTATCCACCTCTCCACTATCCACCTCTCCACTATCCACCTCTCCACTATCCACCTATCCACTATCCACCTCTCCACTATCCACCTATCCACTATCCACCTCTCCACTATCCACCTCTCCACTATCCACCTCTCCACTATCCACCTCTCCAGTATCCACCTCTCCACTATCCACCTCTCCACCTCTCCACTATCCACCTCTCCACTATCCACCTCTCCACTATCCACCTCTCCACTATCCACCTCTCCACTATCCACCTATCCACTATCCACCTCTCCACCTCTCCACCTCTCCACTATCCACCTCTCCACCTCTCCACCTCTCCACTATCCACCTCTCCACTATCCACCTATCCACTATCCACCTCTCCACTATCCACCTCTCCAGTATCCACCTCTCCACTATCCACCTCTCCACTATCCACCTATCCACTATCCACCTCTCCATCTCTCCACTATCCACCTCTCCACTATCCACCTCTCCAGTATCCACCTCTCCACTATCCACCTCTCCACTATCCACCTATCCACTATCCACCTCTCCATCTCTCCACTATCCACCTCTCCACTATCCACCTCTCCACTATCCACCTATCCACTATCCACCTCTCCATCTCTCCACTATCCACCTCTCCACTATCCACCTCTCCACTATCCACCTCTCCACTATCCACCTATCCACTATCCACCTCTCCATCTCTCCACTATCCACCTCTCCACTATCCACCTCTCCACCTCTCCACCTCTCCACTATCCACCTCTCCACTATCCACCTATCCACTATCCACCTCTCCACCTCTCCACTATCCACCTCTCCACCTCTCCACCTCTCCACTATCCACCTATCCACTATCCACCTCTCCACTATCCACCTATCCACTATCCACCTATCCACTATCCACCTCTCCACTATCCACCTCTCCACTATCCACCTCTCCACTATCCACCTCTCCACTATCCACCTATCCACTATCCACCTCTCCACCTCTCCACCTCTCCACTATCCACCTCTCCACCTCTCCACCTCTCCACCTCTCCACTATCCACCTCTCCACTATCCACCTATCCACTATCCACCTCTCCACTATCCACCTCTCCAGTATCCACCTCTCCACTATCCACCTCTCCACTATCCACCTATCCACTATCCACCTCTCCATCTCTCCACTATCCACCTCTCCACTATCCACCTCTCCACTATCCACTTCTCCACTATCCACCTCTCCACCTATCCACCTCTCCACCTATCCACCTCTCCACCTCTCCACCTCTCCACCTATCCACCTCTCCACCTATCCACCTCTCCACCTCTCCACCTCTCCACTATCCACCTCTCCACTATCCACCTCTCCACCTCTCCACTCTCCACTCTCCACTATCCACCTCTCCACCTCTCCACCTCTCCACCTCTCCACTATCCACCTCTCCACTATCCACCTCTCCACTATCCAACTCTCCACTATCCACCTCTCAACTATCCACCTCTCCACCTCTCCACTATCCACCTCTCCACCTCTCCACTATCCATCTCTCAACTATCCACCTCTCCACTATCCACCTCTCCACTATCCACCTCTCCACTATCCACCTCTCCATCTCGCCACTATCCACTATCCACCTCTCCATTATACACCTCTCCACCTCTCCACCTCTCCACCTCTCCACTATCCACTATCCACCTCTCCACCTCTCCACTATCCACTATCCACCTCTCCATTATACACCTCTCCACCTCTCCACCTCTCCACCTCTCCATCTCTCCACCTCTCCACTATCCACCTCTCCACTATCCACCTATCCACTATCCATCTCTCAACTATCTACCTCTCCATCTCTCCACTATCCACCTCTCCACCTCTCCACTATCCACCTATCCACTATCCACCTCGCCACTATCCACCTCTCCATCTCTCAACTATCCACTATCCACCTCTCAACTATCCACCTCTCCACCTCTCCACTATCCACCTCTCCACTATCCACCTCTCCACTATCCACCTCTCCACCTCTCCACTATCCACCTCTCCACCTCTCCACCTCTCCACCTCTCAACTATCCACCTCTCCACTATCCACCTCTCCACTATCCACCTCTCCACTCTCCACCTCTCCACTATCCACCTCTCCACCTCTCCACTATCCACCTCTCCACCTCTCCACTATCCACCTCTCCACCTCTCCACTATCCACCTCTCCATCTCTCCACTATCCACTATCCACCTCTCCATTATACACCTCTCCACCTCTCCACCTCTCCACCTCTCCACTATCCACTATCCACCTCTCCACCTCTCCACTATCCACTATCCACCTCTCCATTATACACCTCTCCACCTCTCCACCTCTCCACCTCTCCACTATCCACCTCTTCACTATCCACCTCTCCACTATCCACCTATCCACTATCCACCTCACCACTATCCACCTCTTCATCTCTCAACTATCCACTATCCACCTCTCAACTATCCACCTCTCCACCTCTCCACTATCCACCTCTCCACTATCCACCTCTCAACTATCCACCTCTCAACTATCCACCTCTCCACTATCCACCTCTCCACTATCCACCTCTCCACCTCTCCACCTCTCCACTATCCACCTCTCCACCTCTCCACCTCTCCACCTCTCCACCTCTCCACTATCCATCTCTCCACTATCCACCTCTCCACTCTCCACCTCTCCACTATCCACCTCTCCACCTCTCCACTATCCACCTCTCCACCTCTCCACTATCCACCTCTCCACTATCCACCTCTCCACCTCTCCACTATCCATCTCTCAACTATCCACTTCTCCACTATCCACCTCTGAACTATCCACCTCTCCACTATCCACCTCTCCACCTCTCCACTATCCACCTCTCCACTATCCACCTCTCCACCTCTCCACTATCCATCTCTCAACTATCCACTTCTCCACTATCCACCTCTGAACTATCCACCTCTCCACTATCCACCTCTCCACTATCCACCTCTCCACTATCCACCTCTCCACCTCTCCACTATCCACCTCTCCACTATCCACCTCTCCACCTCTCCACTATCCACCTCTCCACTATCCACCTCTCCACTATCCACCTATCCACTATCCACCTCTCCACTATCCACCTCTCCACTATCCACCTCTCCACTTTCCATCTCTCCACCTTTGAGATAATTGGACCATTATTATCTAATGTGTGTGTTCATGCTGGGCTGGTCAAAGCACCTCTCTGAAAGCCAATCATCTATGAGGAAAACTAATAACTCCATTCCATGTTCTGCTCCTCAACAACTTCTAACCTATGATCACTGGTGTACTGCACTTCCTCTGGACCCTTGTAAGGTCGGAGTCCCCCCCTAAACTCAGCCACTATTCAACGGGTCTTGTCTGGCTAATAGCCTACACAAATGGGCTGCTATATTCAAGGTGAATATAAAAACACCTCCCCTGGTCTCCTGAAGTCCTCCTTTTTTGTGTGTGCAGATGTGTTCACCACGGTCTGTAGGTCCAGGTTGCAGTCCTGACTGTTTTCTATACGGAGTATTAACAACCCAGACAAACTTTAATGAGACGTTGTGCATCATATATCCATTGCTCTGCATACAATTTAAACTCAGTCTGTAAGGGCCTGACTGAGGCCAGGTCTCTGACTCCCTCTAGTGGGGAGTGGGATGGCCACAGTCAGGACCTGACAATCACAGGGTGGGTGTTGGGTTTGAGTTGATCCCCAATTAGAGGCAGCTGTCTTGTGTTGTCTCTAATGGGCATTCTATTTAGGTTTCACTGTGTCACCTGGGTGTGGGTTCTTGAGTGTGTCTATTCACTGTGTTATTTTCACGCCAGTTCACGGTCTACCTCTCCTTTGTTTTCGGTTTGTGTTTTTTATACCATTAATAAAGGAATGTCGCTCCACCACAGCTCTGCGTCTCGTCCCGTCCCGTCATTACGCACCGTGACACAGTCTTGAATGATGCATGCTAAGATATACCAGAGATACTCAAATGCCGGTTCACCAGTATGAGATTAAAGGTGTTGCAGAACTGCTGTATTTGAAGCACCACTCCCTTCTGACCAGTTTCCCTGATGTTGCTAAGAAATTTCCCCTCGGGGATCAATAAAGTATCTATCTATCTATCTATCTATCTATCTATCTATCTATCTATCTATCTATCTATCTATCTATCTATCTATCTATCTATCTATCTATCTATCTATCTATCTATCTATCTATCTATCTATCTATCTATCAACAAAAGGCACCCACGCAAACATGAACTTGTGTGAACACACGTCACACAAACAAAGACCCACACCCAGGTGGAAAACCACTCAACATAAATAGACTCCCCAATTAGAGGCAATGCCGCACAGCTGTTTCTTATTGTGGAGCAACCACAACCTCAACATAGAGTTATCCAGAGAGGACACTGGACACTAAACCTGAACACCATAAAGGTTTCCAGAGACCTCTCTGAACATAGATCATTACAGAATCAGGCAATTTTGTGACATCCACACACACCTCTGCCATATTGTGACATCCACACCAAATATATATGCTATATTGTGACATCCACACACACCAAACATCTCTGCCATACTGTGACATCCACACACACAAGCCATACTGTAACATCCACACACACCAAACATCTCTGCCATACTGTGACATCCACACCAAACATCTCTGCCATATTGTGACATCCACACACACACACCAAACATCTCTGCCATACTGTGACATCCACACACACAAGCCATACTGTAATACACACACACACACACACACACACACACACACACACACACACACACACACACACACACACACACACACACACACACACACACACACACACACACACACACACACACACACACACACACACACACACACACACACACACACACACACACACACACACCTCTGCCATACTGTGACATCCACACCAAACATCTCTGCCATACTGTGACATCCACACACACAAACAAACAAACACCAAACATCTCTGCCATACTGTGACATCCACACACACACCAAACATCTCTGCCATACTGTGACATCCAGACCAAACATCTCTGCCATACTGTGACATCCAGACCAAACATCTCTGCCATACTGTGACATCCACACCAAACATCTCTGCCATACTGTGACATCCACACCATCTTAGTCATTTAGCAGACACTCTTATCCAGGCAACTTACAGTAAGTACTTTCTTCGTACTGGTCCCCCGTGGGAATCAAACCCACAACCCTGGAGTTGCAAGCGCCATGCTCTACCATCTGAGCTAAATGGGACTGGTACAAGTCTCTACATGGGTTTGAAAGGAAATGTATGTGGAAACCCCATCTAAACGGAGTAGTGAACAAGTGCACACTTCAGGATGAAGGAATAACATACAAGGGAAGCAGTGAAGTTACAAGTTACAAAGTGGTTTAACCAACAGCAGGGTTGGAGACACTTATCAACCTTGTACTGCTATTAGGTACTTTTTATTGAACTATTTTTTACTTCTTGCGTCTATTATTTTAAATCCCATCAAGGGGCTTTTTAATTTTTAGATTTTTTTTTGTGAAATGTTTGCCCAGGGACTACAGACGAAAACAAGCCAGCTGGCTAAATCTGGCATATTTACAGAAATGGTCATTGGTGTGCGTGCGTTATTGAGGCCAAACCACAGACTGGGTGTGTCATTGTGTCTGAGGACGACATATTGATCCAGGAAGGTAAAGGACACAGCAGTATTAACAGGAGAGGGTCAGTAACATCACTATGTTGATACTGTACTGAGACAGCCTCATGGTGATGGCAACACAGCAGTATTAACAGGAGAGGGTCAGTAACATCACTATGTTGATACTGTACTGAGACAGCCTCATGGTGATGGCAACACAGCAGTATTAACAGGAGAGGGTCAGTAACATCACTATGTTGATACTGTACTGAGACAGCCTCATGGTGATGGCAACACAGCAGTATTAACAGGAGAGGGTCAGTAACATCACTCTCGGTGTGTCCCAATCATCTTCTTCCTCCTGAAGTGTGCATTCGTTCACTACTTCGCACTAATGTAAAAGCATTGCATTGGTAGAGGGAGTTGGGCTACAGAGAGTTTCCACCATATTTTTTATACCAGTCATGTCCTTTCAAATCAGTGAAGGGAAGTGAACACCAGTGGCGGCTGCTGAGAGGAGGACGGCTCATAATAATGTTTGGGATGGAGCGAATGGAACGGCATCAAACACTTGGAAACCATAGAAACCATGTGTCTGATACCATTCCACTCATGCTGCTCCCGTCATGCAGCATCTCCTCCCCAATTAAGGTGCCACCAAGCTCCTGTGGTGCACACTTTGGGAGAAAATGATTGGGACCCAATTTCTGACTAGGTAGCAGCAGAAAGAGGGTACACATCGGCCTCTAGTGTAGAATACATGAACTACATCCCAAAGAGGGAGACTGACCCTGACCTAAAAACGTTGTTTTCACAAATAAAGGGACACTTGATTGAACCCCCTATAGTCTAAGGGCCCGGGCTGGGTTTCTACTAAGCTAACATATGTAATTGTTTTAAATTGGTCATATGATTTAGAATTTTAGGACCCCTGTAGGTACAATGTATGACAGACTGAAAGCTTTTCTTTTTGTTGAATTGAAGCCCAATCCATCAGGAGAGACCAGACTCACCTGTACCCATCAGGAGAGACCAGACTCACCTGTACCCATCAGGAGAGACCAGACTCACCTGTACCCATCAGGAGAGACCAGACTCACCTGTACCCATCAGGAGAGACCAGACTCACCTATACCCATCAGGAGAGACCAGACTCACCTATACCCATCAGGAGAGACCAGACTCACCTGTACCCATCAGGCGAGACCAGACTCAACTGTACCCATCAGGAGAGACCAGCCTCACCTGTACCCATCAGGAGAGACCAGACTCACCTGTACCCATCAGGAGAGACCAGACTCACCTGTACCCATCAGGAGAGACCAGACTCACCTGTACCCATCAGGAGAGACCAGACTCACCTGTACCCATCAGGAGAGACCAGACTCACCTATACCCATCAGGAGAGACCAGACTCGCCTATACCCATCAGGAGAGACCAGACTCGCCTGTACCCATCAGGAGAGACCAGACTCGCCTGTACACATCAGGAAAGACCAGACTCATCTGTACCCATCAGGAGAGACCAGACTCACCTGTACCCATCAGGAGAGACCAGACTCACCTGTACCCATCAGGAGACCAGACTCACCTGTACCCATCAGGAGAGACCAGACTCACCTGTACCCATCAGCAGAGACCAGACTCACCTGTACCCATCAGGAGAGACCAGACTCACCTGTACCCATCAGGAGAGACCAGACTCACCTGTACCCATCAGGAGACCAGACTCACCTGTATCCATCAGGAGAGACCAGACGCACCTGTACCCATCAGGAGAGACCAGACTCACCTGTACCCATCAGGAGAGACCAGACTCACCTGTACCCATCAGGAGACCAGACTCACCTGTACCCATCAGGAGAGACCAGACTCACCTGTACCCATCAGGAGAGACCAGACTCACCTGTACCCATCAGGAGAGACCAGACTCACCTGTACCCATCAGGAGAGACCAGACTCACCTGTACCCATCAGGAGAGACCAGACTCACCTGTACCCATCAGGAGAGACCAGACTCACCTGTACCCATCAGAAGAGACCAGACTCACCTGTACCCATCAGAAGAGACCAGACTCACCTGTACCCATCAGAAGAGACCAGACTCACCTGTACCCATCAGGAGAGACCAGACTCACCTGTACCCATCAGAAGAGACCAGACTCACCTGTACCCATCAGGAGAGACCAGACTCACCTGTACCCATCAGAAGAGACCAGACTCACCTGTACCCATCAGAAGAGACCAGACTCACCTGTACCCATCAGAAGAGACCAGACTCACCTGTACCCATCAGGAGAGACCAGACTCACCTGTACCCATCAGGAGAGACCAGACTCACCTGTACCCATCAGGAGAGACCAGACTCACCTGTACCCATCAGAAGAGACCAGACTCACCTGTACCCATCAGGAGAGACCAGACTCACCTGTACCCATCAGCAGAGACCAGACTCACCTGTACCCATCAGGAGAGACCAGACTCGCCTGTACCCATCAGAAGAGACCAGACTCACCTGTACCCATCAGGAGAGACCAGACTCACCTGTACCCATCAGGAGAGACCAGACTCACCTGTACCCATCAGAAGAGACCAGACTCACCTGTACCCATCAGAAGAGACCAGACTCACCTGTACCCATCAGAAGAGACCAGACTCACCTGTACCCATCAGAAGAGACCAGACTCTCCTGTACCCATCAGAAGAGACCAGACTCACCTGTACCCATCAGAAGAGACCAGACTCACCTGTACCCAGCCGTCTGTCCATGAAGACTGACCGCTCTATGATGCAGCTGCTATAGGAATTACATACTGAATAAAGGTATCAATAGGAGAGGAGGAGCTGTTGACTGTAGGCTTGGACACAATGAAACGTCCTGGAATCTGCTCTGCTCTAATGACAGTTACACTGCTAGGCACAATAATAAGGAAACTGACATACCTGTCCCATCCCCCCACTCCAACAGAGTAGGAGTGTATCTGGACTAGCCAGCCGGCACTCTGTCTTTCTACAGAGTCTCCTCTGACACACTGACCCACCTGCACACATTCCACTCCACATTCACTGAGCCCCTCTACCCAGGGTTTTGGGTTTGGTTTGACTCCTCAGCGTCCCTGTGTGAGGTAGAACATCCTCCTGTGAATACAGGAGGATGTTCACAGACAGGCATGTGTAGATCAATGGGGTAACATAGGTTGTTTCCTCCACAGACAGGCATGTGTAGATCAATGGGGTAACATAGGTTGTTTCCTCCACAGACAGGCATGTGTAGATCAATGGGGTAACATAGGTTGTTTCCTCCACAGACAGGCATGTGTAGATCAATGGGGTAACAGGTTGTTTTCTCCACAGACAGGCATGTGTAGATCAACTTCTGAACTATGGTATCAACCTAGTCCAGAATCTCCTAATCCATCTCCTGGGTCTGGTCCTGGAGAACTATGGTATCAACCTAGTCCAGAATCTCCTAATCCATCTCCTGGGTCTGGTCCTGGAGAACTATGGTATCAACCTAGTCCAGAATCTCCTAATCCATCTCCTGGGTCTGGTCCTGTAGAACTATGGTATCAACCTAGTCCAGAATCTCCTAATCCATCTCCTGGGTCTGGTCCTGGAGAACTATGGTATCAACCTAGTCCAGAATCTCCTAGTCCATCTCCTGGGTCTGGTCCTGGAGAACTATGGTATCAACCTAGTCCAGAATCTCCTAGTCCATCTCCTGGGTCTGGTCCTGGAGAACTATGGTATCAACCTAGTCCAGAATCTCCTAGTCCATCTCCTGGGTCTGGTCCTGGAGAACTATGGTATCAACCTAGTCCAGAATCTCCTAGTCCATCTCCTGGGTCTGGTTCCTCTCAAAGTTTCTTATTTTACTCTCAACTTCCTTGTAACTGACACCTGCTATTTGGGTTGAGGGGGTCCAGTCTGCGCCAGTATTCGTTAAGCGTCTCAGAGTAGGACTGCTGATCTATATATATATATATATATATATATATCAAAATATTATTTTACCTGTACATTTAACCAGACTGTATATTAAGTAAACTATTATTATATTATTACCCTCATTTATATCATATGCACATTTAGATATTTAAGTATCTTTCTCTGCCATCGACCTGTATAGTATAGTTAACCATGCAAATATTTTGTATTTCTTTAAATCAACTTGCAATATCTATATAATTTTTTCACATAACACTCTGTAACAGTGTATAGTGTACATATTCAGCCATTCACTCATACTATGGAATGCCTTTTTATAGCTTTTTACACTCCAGACTTTGTGTATTTTTCTACTTTTTCAAACTGCCGCACTATGTATCATGTATTGTGTATCTGTCTTTTGTGTGCCTGCCTGCCTGCCTTCCTGCTGCTTTGTAGTAGTAGTAGAACCTATTAGACATCCTACTGTTAACACAGAACCTATTAGACATCCTACTGTTAACACAGAACCTATTAGACATCCTACTGTTAACACAGAACCTATTAGACATCCTACTGTTAACACAGAACCTATTAGACATCCTACTGTTAACACAGAACCTATTAGACATCCTACTGTTAACACAGAACCTATTAGACATCCTACTGTTAACACAGAACCTATTAGACATCCTACTGTTAACACAGAACCTATTAGACATCCTACTGTTAACACAGAACCTATTAGACATCCTACTGTTAACACATCTTCTCTCTCCCTCTGTTTCTGCCTCTCTCTCCATCTCTCTGTCTCCCTCCCTCCCGCCATCTTTCTATCTCTCTCCCTCTGTTTCTGCCTCTCTCTCCATCTCTCCGTCTCCCTCCCTCCCTCCCTCCCTCCCTCCCTCCCTCCCTCCCTCCCTCCCTCCCTCCCTCCCTCCCTCCCTCCCTCCATCTTTCTATCTCTCTTCCTCTGTTTCTGCCTCTCTCTCCATCTCTTTGTCTCTCTGTCTCCCTCCCTCCCTCCCTCCCTCCCTCCCTCCCTCCCTCCCTCCCTCCATCTTTCTATCTCTCTCCCTCTGTTTCTGCCTCTCTCTCCATCTTTCCGTCTCTCTCTCTTGCTCTTTCTCCTGGAGGACCAGGCTGGAAAATCAGAGCTGAAACATTTTTGTATTCAATTATTTATCCTTTTTAAATAACAGAATTAATAACCGATTGTGAATTACATGAAGGCGACAAATCTGTGAATTATTGATTGTTGGTTACCGTGGCAGAGCGGCAGTAATTACCTCAGTAATGTGACTCCATCAAATTTAAACATGACCTCAGTAATGTGACTCCTGATATATACCTGGTTTTAAATATACCTGGCTCTGAACTATACCTGATCTGATATATACCTGGCTTTAAATATACCTGGCTCTGAACTATACCTGATCTGATATATACCTGGTTTTAAATATACCTGGCTCTGAACTATACCTGATCTGATATATACCTGGCTTTAAATATACCTGGCTCTGAACTATACCTCATCTGATATATACCTGGTGTTAAATATACCTGGCTCTGAACTATACCTGATCTGATATATACCTGGTGTTAAATATACCTGGCTCTGAACTATACCTGATCTGATATATACCTGGTGTTAAATATACCTGGCTCTGAACTATACCTGATCTGATATATACCTGGTGTTAAATATACCTGGCTCTGAACTATACCTGATCTGATATATACCTGGTTTTAAATATACCTGGCTCTGAACTATACCTGATCTGATATATACCTGGTTTTAAATATACCTGGCTCTGAACTATACCTGATCTGATATATACCTGGTTTTAAATATACCTGGCTCTGAACTATACCTCATCTGATATATACCTGGTTTTAAATATACCTGGCTCTGAACTATAACTCATCTGATATATACCTGGTTTTAAATATACCTGGCTCTGAACTATACCTGATCCGATATATACCTGGTTTTAAATATACCTGGCTCTGAACTATACCTGATCTGATATATACCTGGCTCTGAACTATACCTGATCTGATATATACCTGGTTTTAAATATACCCGCCTCTAAAATAATACCTTAAATCACAAGTCACCATTCTCTCTTGTTTAGTCCTGTGTCTGAAGGAGTTCAAAAGGCAAGGAGTTTTTCCTGACCATCTGATCTGACCAGGAACAACTCTGGGCCAGGTGGGGATTCAATTCCTTGTATTTTCCTTCAACAGTAAAAGAAAGAAATGAAAGCAAAATAAAGTGGAGCCCCAGACAGTCTGCTTATCTGGACGAACTTTATTGATGGTTATTGTTAAGTGGAAGAACCGTAGTCATGCACATACAAGGACGGGGGAGGGGGTGTCTTATCAACAGGGGAGGGGGTCTCTTATCAACAGGGGAGGGGGTGTCTTATCAACAGGGGAGGGGGTGTCTTATCAACAGGGGAGGGGGTGTCTTATCAACAGGGGAGGGGGTGTCTTATCAACAGGGGAGGGGGTATCTTATCACATCTATGGAAGCGGAGGCTGTAGAGGGTAGGGACAGAGACACATGGCGGGTTTAGGCTGAACCCCACAACCTGCAGACAGGATGGGGATATACCCCACAACCTGCAGACAGGATGGGACTAAACCCCACAACCTGCAGACAGGATGGGGCTGAACCCCACAACCTGCAGACAGGATGGGGCTGAACCCCACAACCTGCAGACAGGATGGGACTAAATCCCACAACCTGCAGACAGGATGGGGCTAAACCCCACAACCTGCAGACAGGATGGGGCTAAACCCCACAACCTGCTAACAGGATAGGACTTAACCCCAGAACCTGCAGGATGGAGCTAAACCCCACAACCTGCAGATGCCACTGCCTTTTTCATGGGTTGTATTTCTGAATGTTTTTTTCTTATAAATACAAAAATGACAAACACCTCTTATCAGTTTAATATGTAAACAGGGTGTAGGAACAAAAGAGGAGAGGAAAGGAGGGAGGATGTCAGGAAGGAAAGAGGAGAGGAGAGGAAAGGAGGGAGGATGTCAGGAAGGGAAGAGGAGAGGAAAGGAGGGAGGATGTCAGGAAGGGAAGAGGAGAGGAAAGGAGGGAGGATGTCAGGAAGGAAAGAGGAGAGGAAAGGAGGGAGGATGTTAGGAAGGAAAGAGGGGAGGAAAGGAGGGAGGGAGGATGTCAGGAAGGAAAGAGGGGAGGAAAGGAGGGAGGATGTCAGGAAGGAAAGAGGGGAGGAAAGGAGGGAGGGAGGATGTCAGGTAGGAAAGAGGAGAGGAAAGGAGGGAGGGAGGATGTCAGGAAGGAAAGAGGAGAGGGAAGGAGGGAGGGAGGATGTCAGGAAGGAAAGAGGAGAGGAAAGGAGGGAGGGAGGATGTCAGGAAGGAAAGAGGAGAGGAAAGGAGGGAGGGAGGATGTCAGGAAGGAAAGAGGAGAGGAAGGAAGTATTTAGATGCGTGAGGTGAGCTGGGTGTTTCCTCTCTCGCCCAGCTCGCTCCTGGAGCACTTTAATCAACAACAGCTTCATATTTACATATAGATCATCTTTTTCACAAGTCATATATTTCTCATTTTCTCAATAATCAAACAGTTTTTCAAAGTGTAAAGGCTGAGTTCTAGAAAATAACATTACAAAGTATGTCACATAAAACATGATATCAAAACCAAAACAAAGTCAAATCAATCTAAAAGGAAAGCCTGACTAAAAACATCAGCAACATATAGGACATACAAGCACTGATGTGTTTTACAAGCCTGGTAGTCATGATGAGAATGTGCAGGTTGTGTGTGTGTCTGCAAAATAGTACAGTTGACAAAAATGCCATGATAATATCTACATCATGATTGCATTACTTGTAAAGTGTTAATAGAAATCTGGATATGATGACTCCATAAAAATGAGAAAGCTATCCCTAACTGTTGGTATAATAGCCTGAATCTAAAACATTATAGTTGTGTGTTTGTGTTTAAGAGAACACCTTCATTTCACAGCTCAAATGCATTCATTAATACATTGTAGGTACAAATAATCATAGTCGTATAATTTTGGAAAAAACTAAACAGAAATGTAAACTAGAGAAGGTAAATATAGACTATTATTTTTTAAATCTCTCCCATAATATAAAAGTCAGCGATTATAGCAATATAAAAACAACATCTGTATCAGTATGATTATTATTATCATTATGGGATGGCCTGCTATAGGAAGGGTTTTCACTATTTTGTTTTATTATTATTTTTTAACCTTTATTTAACTAGGCAAGTCAGTTAAGAACAAATTATTATTTACAATGACGGCCTACCTACAGGGTCAGGAGCAAATTAGGGTTAAGTGCCTTGCTCAAGGACACATCGACAGGCTCGGGTATTCAAACCAGCGACCTTTCAGTTACTGGCCCAACGCTCTGACCACTAGGCTACCTGGCGCTAGGCTACCTGGCGCTAGGCTACCTGACCGCTAGGCTACCTGACCGCTAGGCTACCTGACCTCTAGGCTGCCTGGCGCTAGGCTACCTGACCGCTAGGCTACCGCTAGGCTACCTGGCGCTAGGCTACCTGACCGCTAGGCTACCTGGCGCCCAAAGGGACTAGATGATGGTTTCAACAGTAAACCTGCCAAAAACTATATGCATCCCAAATGGCGCCCTATTCCCTATATAGTGCACTACTTTGACCAGAGCCCTATTCCCTATATAGTGCACTACTTTGACCAGAGCCCTATTCCCTATATAGTGCACTACTTTAACCAGAGCCCTATTCCCTATATAGTGCACTACTTTAACCAGAGCCCTGTTCCCTATATAGTGCACTACTTTAACCAGAGCCCTATTCCCTATATAGTGCACTACTTTAACCAGAGCCCTGTTCCCTATATAGTGCACTACTTTAACCAGAGCCCTATTCCCTATATAGTGCACTACTTTAACCAGAGCCCTATTCCCTATATAGTGCACTACTTTAACCAGAGCCCTGTTCCCTATATAGTGCACTACTTTAACCAGAGCCCTGTTCCCTATATAGTGCACTACTTTAACCAGAGCCCTGTTCCCTATATAGTGCACTACTTTAACCAGAGCCCTGTTCCCTATATAGTGCACTACTTTAACCAGAGCCCTGTTCCCTATATAGTGCACTACTTTAACCAGAGCCCTGTTCCCTATATAGTGCACTACTTTAACCAGAGCCCTATTCCCTATATAGTGCACTACTTTAACCAGAGCCCTGTTCCCTATATAGTGCACTACTTTAACCAGAGCCCTGTTCCCTATATAGTGCACTACTTTAACCAGAGCCCTGTTCCCTATATAGTGCACTACTTTAACCAGAGCCCTGTTCCCTATATAGTGCACTACTTTAACCAGAGCCCTGTTCCCTATATAGTGCACTACTTTAACCAGAGCCCTGTTCCCTATATAGTGCACTACTTTAACCAGAGCCCTGTTCCCTATATAGTGCACTACTTTAACCAGAGCCCTGTTCCCTATATAGTGCACTACTTTAACCAGAGCCCTGTTCCCTATATAGTGCACTACTTTAACCAGAGCCCTGTTCCCTATATAGTACACTACTTTAACCAGAGCCCTGTTCCCTATATAGTGCACTACTTTGACCAGAGCCCTATGGGGCACTATAGGGCAAAGGGTGCCATTTGGGAAGTACCATTCCCAAAACACTACTCCCCTCTATACCTCCCTCCCTCCCTCCGTCCCTCCTACCCTCCCTCCCTCCTCCCCTCCCTCCCTCTCCCTTCACCTGGTCTAATAAGTAAGCACTGCTGTGTTGTGGCTTTATAGTACCCCCTTTTACCCCAACCCCCACCTCCCCTCCCTAACCTCCCCAACCCTAACCTAAACCCTGAGCCTCAGCCCTAACCTAACCCCAACCTTAACCATAATCCTAACCCTAACCTAATCCTAACATAACACTTGCCCAATACTTAACTTGAACCCCAATCCAAAACAATATAGATGCTAACAGAGGGAAAGCCTAAGGAATCAAACCCCACAGGATAACTATAATCATGTAAACACTCTTACAAAACGTGATCCGTTTATATGATGTATCTTACAGGACTTTTTACAAGCCCTAACAATTCAAATGTGTTGTTTTATATTGGTAAGGTTTTATATATCTAGCAGCTATATCACCACAGACACCTCTACACCCGACAATCTACTGTTTAACCTTTAGAAACTAAAAACCCACTATATCAAAATACACAGCACACAATATCTGAGGTATAAATATCCCTTCTTTTTAGTTTACTTTTTTCCATCTCTCTTAGGACATGCTAAAACGATGTTCAACAGCATGTATTGCAATACCTATGCCTCGAAAGTCCTCTCTCTGTCTCTCTGTCTCTCTGTCTCTCTCACTCACATACTGGTTGGTCGGTTGGTTGTGTTCATGTCAGGAAGGATTGGTTGTTGTATGGTTGTGGGGAGGTTGGCTGGTAGGGTAGAAATTGGTTGTTGTATGGTTGTGGGGAGGTTGCTGGGTAGGTTAGTATGGGGCGAAGCGGCTGTAACCTCCCCTGTATATACTAGCCTGCAGGGAGGACAGCACCAGCCCCACGTCGTCAGCATGACTCCTCGTCTTGGCATCAGCCAACGGGGCAAACGCATTCTGAAACACAAAGATGTCCTGTATATAGTACTGTTCTTCTAGAACATTCTGAAACACAAAGATATCCTGTATATAGTACTGTTCTTCTAGAACATTCTGAAACACAAAGATATCCTGTATATAGTACTGTTCTTCTAGAACATTCTGAAACACAAAGATATCCTGTATATAGTACTGTTCTTCTAGAACATTCTGAAACACAAAGATATCCTGTATATAGTACTGTTCTTCTAGAACATTCTGAAACACAAAGATATCCTGTATATAGTACTGTTCTTCTAGAACATTCTGAAACACAAAGATATCCTGTATATAGTACTGTTCTTCTAGAACATTCTGAAACACAAAGATATCCTGTATATAGTACTGTTCTTCTAGAACATTCTGAAACACAAAGATATCCTGTATATAGTACTGTTCTTCTAGAACATTCTGAAACACAAAGATATCCTGTATATAGTTCTGTTCTTCTAGAACATTCTGAAACACAAAGATATCCTGTATATAGTACTGTTCTTCTAGAACATTCTGAAACACAAAGATATCCTATATATAGTTCTGTTCTTCTAGAACATTCTGAAACACAAAGATATCCTATATATAGTTCTGTTCTTCTAGAACATTCTGAAACACAAAGATATCCTGTATATAGTACTGTTCTTCTAGAACATTCTGAAACACAAAGATATCCTATATATAGTTCTGTTCTTCTAGAACATTCTGAAACACAAAGATATCCTATATATAGTTCTGTTCTTCTAGAACATTCTGAAACACACACAACCATAACCATGTAGTCTGAAACACACACACCACCATAGAGATAACGGAAGCAACATAGATATATACTATATATCAGCAATTCTGCAATCGCAAAGTTTTTAGCAAAATCAACCATTCCCTGCATATTATTTGAGGGTTTGCAAATTCGACGAATCACCGCACCATTTCTGGATAAAACACACGCATCATCACAATACTTTTGCATAAAACTGACCAATCACCGAAGTACAAAAAGAGGACTTGCAATGTCAACCAATCACCACACATTTACCACATAATATGGTTCAATCAAGCCACAAATCAAAAACTTTTCCCTTATCAGCGCATTTTCACGACAAGTTGGACAAAATCAATGCATATTGGCATACAAAATGTCCGAAATGCTGTAGCAGAATCCAGCATTTTTACCTGCAAATATCTCAGAAAATCCCCCCCAAAATCGTGGAGGAACTGATATATAGTAATGTTCCTCTCTACCATTCTGAAAAACATGCGTTACCATAGAGATATGTAAAGCATTCTGAAACACACGCGTAACCATAGAGATATATGTGAAGCATCTGAAGCACACACGTAACCATAGAGATATATGTAAAGCATTCTGAAACACACACGTAACCATAGAGATATATGTGAAGCATCTGAAGCACACACGTAACCATAGAGATACAAGTGCATTCGGAAAGTATTCAGAACCCTTTACTTTTTCCAAAAATTTTGTTACAGCCTTTTTCTAAAATGTATTTAAAAAAAAAAATTCCCTCATCGAACTACCTTATTAAAATAAGTATTTAGACCCTTTGCTATGAGACTTGAAATTGAGCTCAGGTGCATCCTGTTTACATTGACTATCCTTGAGATGTTTCTACAACTTGATTGGAGTCCACCTGTAGTAAATTCAATTGATTGGACATGATTTGGAAAGGCACACCTGTCTTTCCATTCTTAAATGGAAGAAGTTTGGAGCCACCAAGACTCTTCCTAGAGCTGGCCGCCCGGCCAAACTGAGCAGTCGGTGGAGAAGGGCCTTGGTCAGGGAGGTGACCAGGAATCTGATGGTCACTGACAGAGCTCCAGAGTTCCTCTGTGGAGATCGGAGAACCTTCCAGAAGGACAACCATCTCTGCAGCACTCCACCAATCAGGCCTTAATGGTAGAGTGGCCAGACGGCAGCCACTCCTCAGTTCTGGTCTGATAAAACCAAGATTGAACTCTTTGGCCTGAATGCCGACCGTCATGTCTGAAGGAATACTGGCACAATCCCTACTATGAAGCATGGTGGTGGCAGCAACATGATGTGGGGATATCTTTCAGCGTCAGGGACTGGGAGACTAGTCAGGATCGAGGGAAAGATGTACAGAGCAAAGTACAGAGAGATCCTTGATGAAATCCTGCTCCAGAGTGCTCAGCCTGCCCTCAGACTGGGGTTCAGGACAACGACCCGAAGCACACAGCCAAGACAACACAGGTGTCTCTGAATGTCCTTGAGTGGCCCATCCAGAGCCCGGACTTGAACCCGATCGAACATCTCTGCAGAGACCTGAAAATAGCTGTGCAGTGCAGAAGAATGGGAGAAACTCCCCAAATACAGGTGTGCCACGCTTGTAGCGTCATACCAAAGAAGACTTGATGCTGTAATCGCTGCCAAAGGTACTTTAATAAAGTACTGAGTAAAGGGTCTGAATACTTATGTAAATGTGATTTCAGTTTTTAATTTTTTTTTATACATTTGCAAAAAGTTCTAAAAAACTGTTTTTGCTTTGTCATTATGGGGTATTGTGTGTAGATTGATGAGGGGGAAAAAACAATTGAATCCATTTTAGAATAAGGCTGTAACGTAACAAAATGTGGAAAAAGTCAAGGGGTCTGAATCCTTTCTGAATGCACTGTATATGTAAAGCATTCTGAAACACATGCGTAACCATAGAGATATATATAAAGCATTTTGAAACACACGTAACCATAGAGATATACAGTTGAAGTCGGAAGTTTACATACACTTAGGTTGGAGTCATTAAAACTCATTTTTCAACCACTCCACAGATTTCATGTTAACAAACTATAGTTTTGGCAAGTCGGTTAGGACATCTACTTTGTGGATGACACAAGTAATTCTTCCAACAATTGTTTACAGACAGATTATTTACAAACCTGACTCAGTTACACCAGTTCTGTCAGGAGGAATGGGCCAAAATTCACCCAACTTATTGTGGGAAGCTTGTGGAAGGCTACCCGAAACATTTGACTCAAGTTAAACAATTTAAAGGCAATGTTACCAGATACTAATTGAGTGTATGTAAACTTCTGACCCACTGGGAATGTGATGAAAGAAATAAAAGCTGGAATAAATCATTCTCTCCACTATTATTTTGACATAAAATAAAGTGGTGATCCTAACTGACCTAAGACAGGGCATTTTTACTAGGATTAAAAGTCAGGAATTGTGAAAAACTGTATTTGGCTAAGGTGTATGTAAACTTCCGACTTCAACTGTATGTAAAGCATTCTGAAACACATGCGTAACCATAGAGATATATGTAAAGCATTCTGAAACACACGCGTAACCATAGAGATATATGTAAAGCATTCTGAAACACATGCGTAACCATAGAGATATATGTAAAGCATTCTGAAACACACGCGTAACCATAGAGATATATGTAAAGCATTCTGAAACACATGCGTAACCATAGAGATATGTAAAGCATTCTGAAACACATGCGTAACCATAGAGATATATGTAAAGCATTCTGAAACACACGCGTAACCAGAGAGATATATATAAAGCATTCTGAAACACACGCGTAACCAGAGAGATATATATAAAGCATTCTGAAACACACAACCAGAGATACTCTTCTCATTTTTAAAAATGTTTATTCTATGCAAACAGCCATAAACATATGTTCTGTATTTGTAAAGCAAGTTTCTTAGTCTACTTTTGAAAGTCATCAGCTGACTGCTGTGTAGAATACTTTCCACACACTACTTCCTGAGCAACTAACTGGCCTTTACCGTTTGTCAGGATACGGTTACAAACCCAGTGGGATGACATGACCCCCATGCAGCGTGCATCAAGACACCTCATGCCAGCAGACATGCCTGGCCATCATGCTAGCGGCTACTCAGAGTGGTGAGAAAAATGGGTTAATACATGGAATAAAAAAAAAATTACATCAATAATAACAACATCAACACATGAGAACAAAAATCATTCTCTTTGGTTGTCACATCACAATGCATCATGCTTATGTTAGTGGAATAGAGGTATTTGTCTGTCGGTCCCCTCTGACCCTCCCTCCCTCCCTAACTCCCTCCCTCCCCTCTGCCCCGCCCCTCCCCTCCTCCTCCTCCCTCCCCTCTGACCCTACCTCCCTCCCTCCATCCCTGGGTTGGGCTGTGCTATGCTGGGGGAGGAGCTATCCACCAAATTACAACTAGAACAAGTAAAATACACAGGCCTGCTAGCCAACAGCAACTATCATCAGGGTTAAACACCGGGACTGCCGTTTGCACAGGAGACACATTCAATTACAGAAGTGTGGGGATGTCAGCTGGTTTACAACCACACTAAGAGGAAATAGAGAGAGAGAGAGAGAGAGAGAGAGAGAGAGAGAGAGAGAGAGAGAGAGAGAGAGAGTGTGTATTACCATGGCACCGATGCTGTATGTGGTTGCTGGAGCAAGTGCGTGGTTGTAGGGGTCCGCAGCATATACTGGTCCGTAACTATGGAAACACATGAGACAACAACAAACACCATCAGTACTGATCACACACACACACCCACCCACCCACCCACCCACCCACACACAAACACACAGTACATCAATGTCTTAATGATGAACATAACTTGTATGTGTTCTGTAACTCTCATTTGAATGAAGTCAAAGTCAGATGCAACGGCCATCTAAGTATAGATACAGAAGGCTCATCATCTGTGAATGTATGAAACAACTTTGAACCTGTGACTGTAAATATCCTCCATTACATTAAAAAACATCAAAACCTTCTTTCATACTACAAGAGATGAAAAAAAGAGAATAACATTGGATTTATACAGTATGACATAATGAGCACAGCAGGTTTTATACAGTATGACATAATGAACACAGCAGGTTTTATACAGTATGAAATAATTAACACAGCAAGTTTTATACAGTATGATATAATGAATACAGCAGGTTTTATACAATATGTTATAATGAACACAGCAGGTTTTATACAGTATGACATAATGAATACAGCACGTTTTATACAGTATGACATAATGAATACAGCAGGTTTTATACAGTATGATATAATGAACACAGCAGGTTTTATACAGTATGACATAATGAATACAGCAGGTTTTATACAGTATGACATAATGAATACAGCAGGTTTTATACAGTATGACATAATGAATACAGCAGGTTTTATACAGTATGACATAATTAACACAGCAAGTTTTATACAGTATGATATAATGAATACAGCAGGTTTTATACAATATGTTATAATGAACACAGCAGGTTTTATACAGTATGACATAATGAATACAGCACGTTTTATACAGTATGACATAATGAATACAGCAGGTTTTATACAGTATGATATAATGAACACAGCAGGTTTTATACAGTATGACATAATGAATACAGCAGGTTTTATACAATATGTTATAATGAACACAGCAGGTTTTATACAGTATGTTATAATGAACACAGCAGGTTTTATACAGTATGATATAATGAACACAGCAGGTTTTATACAGTATGACATAATGAATACAGCAGGTTTTATACAATATGTTATAATGAACACAGCAGGTTTTATACAGTATGACATAATGAATACAGCAGGTTTTATACAATATGTTATAATGAACACAGCAGGTTTTATACAGTATGTTATAATGAATACAGCAGGTTTTATACAGTATGACATAATGAATACAGCACGTTTTATACAGTATGACATAATGAATACAGCAGGTTTTATACAGTATGATATAATGAACACAGCAGGTTTTATACAGTATGACATAATGAATACAGCAGGTTTTATACAATATGTTATAATGAACACAGCAGGTTTTATACAGTATGTTATAATGAATACAGCAGGTTTTATACAGTATGTTATAATGAATACAGCAGGTTTTATACAGTATGTTATAATGAATACAGCAGGTTTTATACAGTATTTTATAATGAATACAGCAGGTTTTATACAATATGTTATAATGAACACAGCAGGTTTTATACAGTATGATATAATGAACACAGCAGGTTTTATACAGTATGACATAATGAATACAGCAGGTTTTATACAATATGTTATAATGAACACAGCAGGTTTTATACAGTATGACATAATGAATACAGCACGTTTTATACAGTGTGACATAATGAATACAGCAGGTTTTATACAGTATGATATAATGAACACAGCAGGTTTTATACAGTATGACATAATGAATACAGCAGGTTTTATACAGTATGAAATAATGAGCACAGCAGGTTTTATACAGTATGACATAATGAATACAGCACGTTTTATACAGTATGATATAATGAATACAGCAGGTTTTATACAGTATGTTATAATGAATACAGCAGGTTTTATACAGTATGACATAATGAACACAGCAGGTTTTATACAGTATGACATAATGAATACAGCAGGTTTTATACAGTATGTTATAATGAACACAGCAGGTTTTATACAGTATGTTATAATGAACACAACAGGTTTTATACAGTATGTTATAATGAACACAGCAGGTTTTATACAGTATGTTATAATGAATACAGCAGGTTTTATACAGTATGATATAATGAACACAGCAGGTTTTATACAGTATGTTATAATGAACACAGCAGGTTTTATACAGTATGTTATAATGAACACAGCAGGTTTTATACAGTATGACATAATGAATACAGCAGGTTTTATACAGTATGTTATAATGAACACAGCAGGTTTTATACAGTATGTTATAATGAACACAGCAGGTTTTATACAGTATGACATAATGAATACAGCAGGTTTTATACAGTATGTTATAATGAACACAGCAGGTTTTATACAGTATGTTATAATGAACACAGCAGGTTTTATACAGTATGTTATAATGAACACAGCAGGTTTTATACAGTATGTTATAATGAACACAGCAGGTTTTATACAGTATGACATAATGAATACAGCAGGTTTTATACAGTATGTTATAATGAACACAGCAGGTTTTATACAGTATGTTATAATGAACACAGCAGGTTTTATACAGTATGACATAATGAATACAGCAGAGAGAGACAGAGAGAGAGAGAGAGCGACAGACAGACAGAGAAACGGACAGAGAAACGGACAGAGAAACTGACAGAGAGAGGGAAAGAGAGAAAGAGTTAGAGAGAAAGAACAGAGTTAGAGAGGAAGAGGAACAGTAGAGAACGAAGAACAGTAGAGAACGAGGAACAGTAGAGAACGAGGAACAGTAGAGAGAGGTATTGTAGAGAACGAGGAACAGTAGAGAGAGGTATTGTAGAGAACGAGGAACAGTAGAGAGAGGTATTGTAGAGAACAGTAGAGAAAGATGAACAGTAGAGAAAGAGGAAATATAGAGAAAGATAAACTGAGAGAGAAAGAACAGAGTTAGAGAGAAATAACAGAGTTAGAGAGAAAGAACAGTTAGAGAGAAAGAACAGTTAGAGAGAAAGAACAGTTAGAGAGAAAGAACAGTTGGAGAGAAAGAACAGAGTTAGAGAGAAAGAACAGTTAGAGAGAAAGAACAGTTAGAGAGAAAGAACAGTTGGAGAGAAAGAACAGAGTTAGAGAGAAAGAACAGTTAGAGAGAAAGAACAGAGTTAGAGAGAAATAACAGTTAGAGAGAAAGAACAGTTAGAGAGAAATAACAGTTAGAGAGAAAGAACAGTTAGAGAGAAAGAACAGAGTTAGAGAGAAATAACAGAGTTAGAGAGAAAGAACAGTTAGAGAGAAAGAACAGAGTTAGAGAGAAATAACAGTTAGAGAGAAAGAACAGTTAGAGAGAAATAACAGAGTTAGATAGAAATAACAGAGTTAGAGAGAAAGAACAGAGTTAGATAGAAATAACAGAGTTAGATAGAAAGAACAGAGTTAGAGAGAAAGAACAGTTAGAGAGAAAGAACAGTTAGAGAGAAAGAACAGTTAGAGAGAAAGAACAGTTAGAGAGAAAGAACAGAGTTAGAGAGAAATAACAGAGTTAGAGAGAAAGAACAGTTAGAGAGAAAGAACAGAGTTAGATAGAAATAACAGAGTTAGATAGAAAGAACAGAGTTAGATAGAAATAACAGAGTTAGATAGAAAGAACAGAGTTAGATAGAAATAACAGAGTTAGATAGAAAGAACAGAGTTAGATAGAAAGAACAGAGCTAGAGAGAAAGAACAGAGTTAGATAGAAATAACAGAGTTAGAGAGAAAGAACAGTTAGAGAGAAATAACAGAGTTAGAGAGAAAGAACAGTTAGAGAGAAATAACAGAGTTAGAGAGAAAGAGTTCTAGAGAAGTCCTCAGCCCCTGGTGTTAGTCTCCACAATTCGGAAGTTAGATGCCTGCTCTTTGCAGATGACCTGTGCCTGCTTTCACCCACAGCACATGGTCTACAGCAGAGCTTGGACCTGCTAGAGCAGTACTGTCAGACCTGGGCCCTGACAGTAAACCCCAAAAAGACCAAAATAATGATTTTCCAGACAAATTCCAGATCCCAGGGAATAAAACCAAAGTTCTCAATTGGTGCAAAACATATAGAGTATTGCACACAATACAACTATTTAGGTTTAAAAATAAGTTCGACTGGACACCTAAATAATGCAGTGAATGAACTGAGAGACAAAGCACGCAGGGCATTCTACGCCATTAAAAAACAAATCCAAATTGAAATACCTATTACAATTTGGCAAAAACTAATTAAATGTGTGATTGAACCAATCGCACTCTATGGCAGCGAGGTGTGGGGTCCACTTACAAAACAAGATTTTACCCACTGGGACAAACATCCCATTGAGACCTTGCACGCGGAACTTTGTAAGATTCTCCTACATGTCCAGAGGAAAACTACAAACAATGCATGCAGGGCAGAATTAGGCCGATATCCACTAATATTAAAAACTCAAAAAAGAGCAATTAAGTTTTGGAAACACCTAAAACACAGTGACCCCCTCTCATATCATTACCAAGCCCTGCAATACCAAGAGTTGAGCAAAGATAAGAGTCCCTTCATCCAACTGGTCCAGGGGCTGAGTTCACAAACTTGTTCCACTAACACACTGAAGCCTCAGGACCAGAACATCCAATCAATAAGAATTAACCAAATTACAAAACATCTAAAACAAAACTACATTACCTATTGGAAAACACAAACACAAGCACAAAGCAAAATGCAGTGCTATTTGGCCCTAAATCGACAGTACACCATGGCAAACTATCTGACCATGGTGACTGATCAAAACCTCAGGAAAACCTTGACAAAGTACAGGCTCAGCGAGCACAGCCTTGCTATTGAGAAGGGTAGACACAGGAAAACCTGGCTCCCTGTAGAGGAAAGGCTGTGCAACCACTGCACCACAGCAGAACCAGAGACAGAGCTGCATTTCCTGACCAAATGTCAAAAATATAAAACCATCAGAGAGAGTCACTTCCCCAAATTTGAACAAGTAGTCCGGGGCTTTGAGGACCTCTCTGACATAGAAAGGCTGCCGATCCTTTTGGGGGAAGACATGACCAGCTGTGTGCTGGCAGCATGCTATGTTGCTGCCTGCCACAAGTTGAGGGACAGTGCCTGACATATTTAATGCATTTATTTTATTTTTTCCTGTTGTTATTTGTTCTTTGATGTAATTATATATATTTTTTAAAAATATATATATATGTGTGTATGTATGTATGTATGTATATATGTGTATATATATGTATGTGCGTGTGTATATGTATGTATATATATATATATATAAAATAAAAAATAAAAAATATATATATAAATATATAGAAAAAAATATATATATATTGATGTATGATACTTTGGCAATATGTACATTGTTGCGTCATGCCAATAAAGTGAATTGAATTGAATTGAATTGAGAAAGAACAGAGTTAGAGAGAAATAACAGAGTTAGAGAGAAAGACCAGAGTTAGAGAGAAAGACCATATCTAGATTGTACATATTTCTCTACTGTTCCTCTTTCTCTACTGTATCTCTTTCTCTACTCTTCCTCTACTTTTCCTTTTTCTCTACTGTTCTTCTTTCTCTAATGTGCCTCTTTCTCTACTGGGCCTCTTTCTCTACTCTTCCTCTACTTTTCCTTTTTCTCTACTGTTCTTCTTTCTCTAATGTGCCTCTTTCTCTACTGGGCCTCTTTCTCTACTGGGCCTCTTTCTCTACTGGGCCTCTTTCTCTACTGGGCCTCTTTTACTACTGGTCCTCTTTCTCTACTGGTCCTCTTTCTCTACTGGTCCTCTTTCTCTACTGGGCCTCTTTTACTACTGGGCCTCTTTCTCTACTGGTCCTCTTTCTCTACTGGGCCTCTTTATCTACTGTTCCTCTACTGTTCCTCTTTATCTACTGTGCCTCTACTGTTCCTCTTTATCTACTGTTCCTCTACTGTTCCTCTTTATCTACTGTTCCTCTACTGTTCCTCTTTATCTACTGTTCCTCTTTATCTACTGTTCCTCTACTGTACCTCTTTATCTACTGTTCCTCTTTATCTACTGTTCCTCTACTGTTCCTCTTTATCTACTGTGCCTCTTTATCTACTGTTCCTCTACTGTCCCTCTTTATCTACTGTTCCTCTTTATCTACTGTTCCTCTACTGTTCCTCTTTATCTACTGTTCCTCTACTGTTCCTCTTTATCTACTGTTCCTCTTTATCTACTGTTCCTCTACTGTCCCTCTTTATCTACTGTTCCTCTTTATCTACTGTTCCTCTACTGTTCCTCTTTATCTACTGTTCCTCTACTGTTCCTCTTTATCTACTGTTCCTCTTTATCTACTGTTCCTCTACTGTTCCTCTTTATCTACTGTGCCTCTTTATCTACTGTTCCTCTACTGTCCCTCTTTATCTACTGTTCCTCTTTCTCTACTGTTCATCTTTATATACTGTTCCTCTTTACTGTTCCACTACAGGTACTCTTTCTCTACTGTAGCTCTTTCTATACTGTTCCTCTACTGTTCCTCTTTATCTACTTTTCCTCTACTGTGCCTCTTTATCTACTGTTCCTCTACTGTTCCTCTTTATCTACTGTGCCTCTTTATCTACTGTTCCTTTTTATCTACTTTTCCTCTACTGTGCCTCTTTATCTACTGTTCCTTTTTATCTACTGTTCCTCTACTGTTCCTCTTTATCTACTGTTCCTCTTTATCTACTGTTCCTCTACTGTTCCTCTTTATCTACTGTTCCTCTACTGTTCCTCTTTATCTACTGTGCCTCTTTATCTACTGTTCCTCTACTGTCCCTCTTTATCTACTGTTCCTCTACTGTTCCTCTTTATCTACTGTTCCTCTTTATCTACTGTTCCTCTACTGTTCCTCTTTATCTACTGGGCCTCTTTATCTACTGTTCCTCTACTGTTCCTCTTTATATACTGTGCCTCTTTATATACTGTTCCTCTTTACTGTTCCACAACAGGTACTCTTTCTCTACTGTAGCTCTTTCTATACTGTTCCTCTACTGTTCCTCTTTATCTACTTTTCCTCTACTGTGCCTCTTTATCTACTGTTCCTCTACTGTTCCTCTTTATCTACTGTGCCTCTTTATCTACTGTTCCTTTTTATCTACTTTCCTCTACTGTGCCTCTTTATCTACTGTTCCTTTTTATCTACTGTTCCTCTACTGTTCCTCTTTATCTACTGTTCCTCTTTATCTACTGTTCCTCTACTGTTCCTCTTTATCTACTGTTCCTCTACTGTTCCTCTTTATCTACTGTGCCTCTTTATCTACTGTTCCTCTACTGTCCCTCTTTATCTACTGTTCCTCTACTGTGCCTCTTTATCTACTGTTCCTTTTTATCTACTGTTCCTCTACTGTTCCTCTTTATCTACTGTTCCTCTTTATCTACTGTTCCTCTACTGTTCCTCTTTATCTACTGTTCCTCTACTGTTCCTCTTTATCTACTGTGCCTCTTTATCTACTGTTCCTCTACTGTCCCTCTTTATCTACTGTTCCTCTACTGTTCCTCTTTATCTACTGTTCCTCTTTATCTACTGTTCCTCTACTGTTCCTCTTTATCTACTGGGCCTCTTTATCTACTGTTCCTCTACTGTTCCTCTTTATCTACTGTGCCTCTTTCTCTACTGTTCCTCTTTATCTACTGTGCCTCTTTATCTACTGTTCCTCTACTGTTCCTCTTTATCTACTGTGCCTCTTTATCTACTGTTCCACTACTAATCTTCTTTCTCTACTGTTCATCTTTATATACTGTTCCTCTTTACTGTTCCACTACAGGTACTCTTTCTCTACTGTTCCTCTTTCTCTACTGTTCTCTACTGTAGCTCTTTCTATACTGTTCCTCTACTGTTCCGCTTTCTCTACTGTTCCTCTTTCTCTACTGTTCTCTACTGTAGCTCTTTCTATACTGTACATATTACTCTACTGGTCCTCTTTATTTACTGGTCCTTTTTATCTACTGTTCCTCTTTATCTACTGTTCCTCTTTCTCTACTGTTCCTCTTTCTCTACTGTTCCTCTTTCTCTACTGTTCCTCTTTATCTACTGTTCCTCTTTCTCTACTGTTCCTCTTTATCTACTGTTCCTCTTTCTCTACTGTTCCTCTTTATCTACTGTTCATCTTTATCTACTGGTCCTCTTTCTCTACTGTTCATCTTTATCTACTGTTCCTCTTTCTCTACTGTTCATCTTTATCTACGGTTCCTCTTTATCTACTGTTACACTACTGGTACTCTTTCTCTACTGGTCCTCTTTCTCTACTGTTCCTCTTTCTCTGCTGTTCCTCTTTCTCTGCTGTTCCTCTTTCTCTGCTGTTCCTCTTTCTCTGCTGTTCCTATTTCTCTACTGTTCCTCTTTCTCTACTTTCCACTACTGTGCCTCTTTCTCTACTGTTCCTCTACTTTTCCTTTTCTCAACTGTTCCTCTACTGTTAATCTTTCTCTGCTGTTCCTCTACTGGTCCTCTTTCTCTACTGATCCTCTTTCTCTACTGGTCCTCTTTCTCTACTGATCCTCTTTCTCTACTGATCCTCTTTCTCTACTGTGCCTCTTTCTCTACTGTTCCTCTTTCTCTACTGTTCCTCTTTCTCTACTGATCCTCTTTCTCTACTGATCCTCTTTCTCTACTTTTCTTCTATTGTTCCTCTTTCTCTACTGTTCCTCTTAATCTACTGCTCCTCTTTACTGTTCCACTACAGGTTCAGTTTGTTTCTGCTCTACTCAGTTTGGTTCTGTTCTGCTCAGTTCTGCTTTGCTCTGCTCTGCTCTGCTCTACTCTGTTCTGTGTCACTGGGTTCAGGATTGGGTTGTTGTGCTGTGTGTTCCAAGTCATGGTCATGTAGTCTGTGACACACCAACAGCTGGTCTTACTGTCCTGAAGACACACGCGCGCCTGCACTCCCACATGCGCACACACACCAGGTGGTATCTGTGGTCCCAGAGAGAGGCCCTCCTGTCTGCTCTCTTCACCAGCATCAACCCCTCCATACGGGACAGCCACAGTAAAAAAAAGAGAGAGAGAGAGAGAGAGAGACAAAAAGAGAGAGAGAGAGAGAGGAGAGAGAGAGAGAGAGAGAGAGAGAGAGAGAGGGAGAGAGAGAAAGACACAGAGAGAGAGAAAGGTAAAGAGAGAGAGAGAGAGAGGTAGAGTAGCGAGAGAGAGAAAGACAGAGAGAGAGAATGGTAGAGAGAGAGCGAGAGAGAGAGAGAGGTAGAGAACAACAGAGAGAGAGAGAGAGAGACAAAAAGGGAGAGAGAGAGAGAGATAGAGTAGCGAGAGAGAGAAAGACAGAGAGAGAGAACGGTAGAGAGAGAGAGAGAGAGAACGGTAGAGAGAGAGAGAGAGATGGAGAGGGGTAGAGAACAACAGAGAGAGAGAGAGAGACAAAAAGGGAGAGAGAGAGAGAGAGGGAGAGAAAGACACAGAGAGAGAGAAAGGTCAAGAGAGAGAGAGAGAGAGAGAGAGAGAGAGAGAGGTAGAGTAGCGAGAGAGAAAGACAGAGAGAGAACGGTAGTGAGAGAGAGAGAGAGAGAGAGAGAGAGAGAGAGAGAGAGAGAGAGAGAGAGAGAGAGAGGGGTAGAGAACAACAGAGAGAGAGAGAGAGAGAGAGGGGTAGAGAACAACAGAGAGAGAGAGAGAGAGAGAGAGAGAAAAACCAAAGTTCTCAATTGGTGCAAAACATATAGAGTATTGCACACAATACAACTATTTAGGTTTAAAAATAAGTTCGACTGGACACCTAAATAATGCAGTGAATGAACTGAGAGACAAAGCACGCAGGGCATTCTACGCCATTAAAAAACAAATCCAAATTGAAATACCTATTACAATTTGGCAAAAACTAATTAAATGTGTGATTGAACCAATCGCACTCTATGGCAGCGAGGTGTGGGGTCCACTTACAAAACAAGATTTTACCCACTGGGACAAACATCCCATTGAGACCTTGCACGCGGAACTTTGTAAGATTCTCCTACATGTCCAGAGGAAAACTACAAACAATGCATGCAGGGCAGAATTAGGCCGATATCCACTAATATTAAAAACTCAAAAAAGAGCAATTAAGTTTTGGAAACACCTAAAACACAGTGACCCCCTCTCATATCATTACCAAGCCCTGCAATACCAAGAGTTGAGCAAAGATAAGAGTCCCTTCATCCAACTGGTCCAGGGGCTGAGTTCACAAACTTGTTCCACTAACACACTGAAGCCTCAGGACCAGAACATCCAATCAATAAGAATTAACCAAATTACAAAACATCTAAAACAAAACTACATTACCTATTGGAAAACACAAACACAAGCACAAAGCAAAATGCAGTGCTATTTGGCCCTAAATCGACAGTACACCATGGCAAACTATCTGACCATGGTGACTGATCAAAACCTCAGGAAAACCTTGACAAAGTACAGGCTCAGCGAGCACAGCCTTGCTATTGAGAAGGGTAGACACAGGAAAACCTGGCTCCCTGTAGAGGAAAGGCTGTGCAACCACTGCACCACAGCAGAACCAGAGACAGAGCTGCATTTCCTGACCAAATGTCAAAAATATAAAACCATCAGAGAGAGTCACTTCCCCAAATTTGAACAAGTAGTCCAGGGCTTTGAGGACCTCTCTGAAATAGAAAGGCTGCCGATCCTTTTGGGGGAAGACATGGACAGCTGTGCGCTGGCAGCATGCTATGTTGCTGCCTGCCACAAGTTGAGGGACAGTGCCTGACAGATTTAATGCATTTATTTTATTTTTTTCCTGTTGTTATTTGTTCTTTGATGTAATTATATTTCAAAAAAAAATATATGTGTGTATGTATGTATATATATATATATGTATATGTATGTGCGTGTGTATGTATATATATATATATAAAATAGAAAAAAAAAAATATATATATCTATATATATAGATATATAAAAAAAAAAAAAAAAGGAAACAAAAAAATATTGATGTATGATACTTTGGCAATATGTACATTGTTGCGTCATGCCAATAAAGTGAATTGAATTGAATTAGTTGAGAGAGAGAGAGAGAGAGAGGGGTAGAGAACAACAGAGAGAGAGAGAGAGAGAGAGAGAGAGAGGGGTAGAGAACAACAGAAAGAGAGAGAGAGAGAGAGAGAGAGAGAGAGAGAGACAGAGAGAGAGAGAGAGAGAGAGACAGAGAGAGAGAGGTAGAGAGGTAGAGAGGGAGAAATACTATAGTATTCTATGGTATAAATACACTGTAATATGTTTTGTGCACTTTACTATCGTATTCACTACAGTAATGTAGTATTTACTGTAGTAATTACTGTAGAATACTGTAGTATGTTGCGGATTGCTGAAGGGAAGAGAGTGTATAAGGAGAAGATGGAGGACAAGCTGAGGCAGAGCCAGGTGAGAGAGGTGTGGAAGGGTATGAGAAATATCACTGGCTTCAAAAAGTCAAACAGAGCCAGAGAGCCAATGGACAGAGCCAATGAGCTGAACCAATTTCTTAACAGGTTCGATACTGGCCCTGTCCACCTCCCCTCCAGCTCTCCAGGCCACACACCCTCATGACTGTCCAACCCCCCCTTTGCACACAACACCTCTGTTGAGACAATCAGCGACCCCCTCCCCACCCCACCTCCCTCTGGACTGATCCTCAACACCCCCCTTCCCCCCCACCTCCCCACCTGGGCTGGCTTTCACCACCAACCAAGTGAAGAGAGAGCTGGAGAGACTACATCAGTGGAAAGCGGCGGCCCTGATGGCATCAGCCCAAGGGTGCTTAGGGTCTGTGCTGACCAACAGTGTGGAATACTCCAGCGACGCTTCAACCTTAGCCTGAGCCTGGAAAGGGTCCCTGTGCTGTGGAAAACATCTTGCCTCGTCCCAGTGCCCAAGAAGGCACACCCCACTGTCCTGAATGACTTCAGACCTGTAGTGCTAACATCCCACATCATGAAGACCCTGGAAAGGTTAGTCCTTGTTTACCTTATGTTTTTTGACTTCTCCAGTGCCTTCAACACCATTCAGCCCCTGCTACTGGGTGAGAAGATGAGGAGGATGAAAGTGGAAGCACCCTTAGTCTCCTGGGTTATGGACTACCTGACCGGTAGGCCACAATTTGTGCGACTATAGAGCTGTGTGTCAGAAAGGGCAGTGAGCAACACAGGGGCCCTACAGGGAACGGTCCTGTCCCCCTTCCTGTTCACCCTCTACACCTAAGACATAACTCAGAAACATGCCACCTGCAGAAGTTCTCGGATGACTCCACAATTGTAGGGTGCATCAGGGGTGGGCAGGAGGAGGAGTACAGGAGCACAATCAGTGACTTTGTGTTGTGGTGTGAGCAGAACCACCTTCAGCTCAACATCAGCAAAACAGAGATGGTGTTGGACTTCAGGAGAACCATGGCCCAACTGACTGCAGTCCCTATACAGGGAATTGATGTGGAAATGGTTGGTTCATACAAGTTCCTGGAAGTCCATAGGGACAACAGACTGGAATGGGCTGGTAACACCGGGGCCCTGTACAAAAAGGTCCAGAGCCGACTCTACTTTCTGAGGAGGCTCAGGTCCTTCAACGTGTGCAGTAAACTAGAAATACTACTGGAGTATTTACTATAGTGTATTTATTATCTTTGACATTGAAGTGGAGAAATACTACAAGAGCACATTTTCTATAACCTGTAGGTAGATAGGACTATGGTCTGAATGGAGAGTTCAGAGCTTCTGCTCTTTTCCATAACCTGTAGTGAAAACAATATATATATATATATATATATAGAGAGAGAGACAGAGAGAGAGAGAGAGACAGAGAGAGAGAGAGAGAGAGAGACAGAGAGAGTGAGAGAGACAGAGAGAGAGAGAGAGAGAGAGAGAGAGACAGAGAGAGAGAGAGAGACAGAGAGAGAGAGAGACAGAGAGAGAGAGAGAGAGAGAGAGAGAGACAGAGAGAGAGAGAGAGACAGAGAGAGAGAGAGAGAGAGAGAGAGAGAGAGAGAGAGAGAGAGAGAGAGAGAGACAGAGAGAGAGAGAGAGAGAGAGAGAGAGACAAGGCAAGAAGAGCTATTTATGCCATTAAAAGAAACATCAAATTAGACATACCAATTAGGATCTGGCTCAAAATATTCTAATCAATAATTGAACCAATTGCATTATATGGCAGTGAAGTGTGGGGCCCACTTACCAAACAAGAATTTGAAAAAAGGGACAAACATCCAATTGAAACCCTGCATGCGGAACTTTGTAAGAATATCCTCAGAGTCCAGAGAAAAACTACAAACAACGCATGCAGGGCAGAATTAGGCCAATTTCCCCTTTTAATTAATATCCAAAAACGAGCCACCACATTCTATAACCATTTAAAAATAAGCGACCCCAACTCTTACCACCACAAAGCCCTCCAATACCAAGAGGTGACCATAGAGAAGAGTCCCCTTAGTCAGCTGATCCTGAGACTAAACTCACAAACCAACAGTAACCCAACAAAGCCTCAGGACAGCACTCAGAAAATCTGGCCCAACCAAATTATCAAAAAACAAAAAGAAAATTACATGACCTATTGGAAAGACACCACAAAAAATCAAAGTAAACTTCAATGCTATTTGGCACTAAACAGACAGTACACAGTGGCAAACTATCTGACCACTGTGACTGATAGAAAACAAGCACAGCCTGGCTATAGAGACCGGTCGTCACAGACAGATCTGGCAACCCAGAGATGCCAGGTTGTGTTTACTCTGCCCACAAAACACAATAGAAACGGAAAAAACACTTTCTCCTAAAATGTGATAATTATGCAGACATACGGGCAACTTTCTTTCCCCAAATTAAACATAGAAATAAAGAATTTGAAACAGGAACAGATTATGAAAAATGACAATGCCTATTGGGTGAAAAGGTCCATTGTGCCATTTATGGTGCAAAATATGTTGCATCATGCCACACCCGTAGGGACAACCAGTTGACCCAACTACAACCAATAATCCCGTAAGGACAACCAGTTGACCCAACTACAACCAATAAACCTGTAAGGACAACCAGTTGACCCAACTACAACCAATAATCCCGTAAGGACAACCAGTTGACCCAACTACAACCAATAATCCCGTAAGGACAACCAGTTGACCCAACTACAACCAATAATCCCATAAGGACAACCAGTTGACCCAACTACAACCAATAATCCCGTAAGGACAACCAGTTGACCCAACTACAACCAATAATCCCATAAGGACAACCAGTTGACCCAACTGCAACCAATAATCCCGTAAGGACAACCAGTTGACCCAACTACAACCAATAATCCCATAAGGACAACCAGTTGACCCAACTACAACCAATAATCTCCCAACAAATTTACACACACAAAACACACACATACAACATACAATTATTTTGAGTATGTTTGGTTGTGTATGTGATAATCAATATGTAATGGATCTATACTTTTGTTGTTGTTGTTAATAATAGTATGAACCTTCTTTTCTTTTTATTGTTACATTGTAAAGTGCTTTGGCAATATTGTTAAGTTGTAACTTTCATGCCAATAAAGCCGAATTTGAATTTGAATTTGAGAGAGAGAGAGAGAGAGAGACAGATACAGAGACAGATACAGAGAGAGAGAGGTAGGGAGAGAGAGAGACACAGAGAGAGACAGAGAGAGATAGAGAGAGACAGAGAGACAGAGACAGAGAGAGACAGAGACAGAGAGAGACAGAGAGAGAGAGAGAGAGAGAGAGAGAGACAGATACAGAGACAGAGAGAGACAGAGAGAGAGAGATAGAGAGAGAGACAGAGAGAGACAGAGAGAGACAGAGGTACATCTTACCTGTCACTGTATGCAGCAGCTGTGGTGGCAGCAGGTTGAGCATATCTGTAGGTAGCGTAGCCACCCTTGAAACACACACACACACACACACACACACACATACACACACACACACACACACACACACACACACACACACACACACAGAGAGAGAGCTGGTTAATAAATGTAATTCATTCCTGTCAGTAACATTGATATTCTGCCGGTTCATGAGCTATTTTGAATTTGTGGACCTTCACATATAATGACAGAATACAACAACACACAGTTTGATTAATAGTAAGCCTTATGTAGGACTCAACACATATGAAATGCTTGGAAATGGTATATTTCTATGTGCTGAATTAATTATGCCATATCAATAGTGTAATAATTTCATTATAAAGTAGATGCCATCCCTGCCTTGCAACAGATTCCCATATGTTCTACAAAGAAGACGGATTTTAATTTATGTAATGCTGCCATCAGCTGTTCAATTAGGCACACACACACACACACACACACACACACACACACACACACACACACACACACACACACACACACACACACACACACACACACACACACACACACACACACACACACACACACACACACACACACACACACACACACACACACACACACACACTTCCATGCGACAGGCGGGTGTGCGGTGATGCAGTGATGATCAGTCTGTGAGCACAGCAAGACATCATGTTCAACCAACCACAAAGTCACGCCAACCACGCCATGGCCAGAAACACGACCAGCATGCATTTCACCACACAGAGCAGAGTAGCAAGCCCCCAGGAGATGGCGTGATTCTGCTCCCCTGTAAAATACAGTGTCCCCTGTTTCTGGTTCCTGTAAAATATAGTGTCCTCTGTTTCTGGTTCCTGTAAAATATAGTGTCCTCTGTTTCTGGTTCCTGTAAAATATAGTGTCCTCTGTTTCTGGTTCCTGTAAAATATAGTGTCCTGTGTTTCTGGTTCCTGTAAAATATAGTGTCCTCGGTTTCTGGTTCCTGTAAAATATAGTGTCCTCTGTTTCTGGTTCCTGTAAAATATAGTGTCCTGTGTTTCAGGTTCCTGTAAAATATAGTGTCCTCGGTTTCTGGTTCCTGTAAAATATAGTGTCCTCGGTTTCTGGTTCCTGTAAAATATAGTGTCCTCGGTTTCTGGTTCCTGTAAAATATAGTGTCCCTTAGTTCTCTGCTCTCTGTTCATTTACCCACAATGCATGGATGTGATAGATCTTCAGTCATATCAATGATGACTATATTTTTACCATTCTACTGATGTAATACTGTACTATATTATTACCATTCTACTGATGTAATACTGTACTATATTATTACCATTCTACTGATGTAATACTGTACTATATTATTACCATTCTACTGATGTAATACTGTACTATATTATTACCATTCTACTGACTGATGTAATACTGTACTATAATATTACCATTCTACTGATGTAATACTGTACTATATTATTACCATTCTACTGATGTAATACCGTACTATATTATTACCATTTTACTGACTGATGTAATACTGTACTATATTATTACCATTCTACTGACTGATGTAATACTGTACTATATTATTACCATTCTACTGATGTAATACTGTACTATATTATTACCATTCTACTGATGTAATACCGTACTATATTATTACCATTCTACTGACTGATGTAATACTGTACTATATTATTACCATTCTACTGATGTAATACTGTACTATATTATTACCATTCTACTGATGTAATACTATACTATAATATTACCATTCTACTGATGTAATACTATGCTATATTATTACCATTCTACTGACTGATGTAATACTGTATTATATTATTACCATTCTACTGACTGATGTAATACTGTACTATAATATTACCATTCTACTGATGTAATACTGTACTATATTATTACCATTCTACTGATGTAATACTGTACTATATTGTTACCATTCTACTGATGTAATACTGTACTATATTATTACCATTCTACTGATGTAATACTGTACTATATTATTACCATTCTACTGACTGATGTAATACTGTACTATATTATTACCATTCTACTGATGTAATACCGTACTATATTATTACCATTCTACTGACTGATGTAATACTGTACTATATTATTACCATTCTACTGACTGATGTACTACTGTACTATAATATTACCATTCTACTGATGTAATACTGTACTATATTATTACCATTCTACTGATGTAATACTGTACTATATTATTACCATTCTACTGACTGATGTAATACTGTACTATATTATTACCATTCTACTGATGTAATACTGTACTATATTATTACCATTCTACTGATGTAATACTGTACTATATTATTACCATTCTACTGATGTAATACTGTACTATATTATTACCATTCTACTGATGTAATACTGTACTATATTATTACCATTCTACTGATGTAATACTGTACTATATTATTACCATTCTACTGATGTAATACTGTACTATATTATTACCATTCTACTGACTGATGTAATACTGTACTATATTATTACCATTCTACTGATGTAATACTGTACTATATTATTACCATTCTACTGATGTAATACCGTACTATATTATTACCATTCTACTGACTGATGTAATACTGTACTATATTATTACCATTCTACTGATGTAATACTGTACTATATTATTACCATTCTACTGACTGTACTATATTATTACAATTCTACTGAATTCTACTGTACTATATTGTAAGTAATTCTTGGACTTTTTTATTTTTTTACATATTTGGACAGATGGATATGTAATCTTCACTTCAACACTATTGACAGTTAAAGGTTAACCAATTTAACAAATCACAAAAAAACAAAAAACATTTACCATCACTTAAAATGGCTAAAATTAGAATTAGGTACCAAAACAAGTGCAAATGATTAGAAAACATTAGAGAGAAACTTAGGAGGGTCCAGCCTTCTATAAAGATAATAAACTTGGTCTGGTGTGGTCTTAACCATATGGGTGTGTGGTAACACATCATTCAAAGATCTAAAGACCTACCCGAGGCCCTCAGAATAAAGATTATTGATGCCCATGAGTCTGGGAGGAGTTACAGTCTGGGAGGAGTTACAGTCTGGGAGGGGTTACAAACCCATTTCCAAGCAATTCAAAGTACATCATTCCACTGTCCGATGAAAATTCCAGACCACTGGAAATCTACCTAGGACAGGTCGTCCCACCAAAGTCAGCCCAAGAGCTGACCGAAAGATGCTCATAGAAGTCTCTAAGAACCCCAGGGTAACATCAAGGGATCTACAGGCCTCTCTTGCCACAATCAATGTCAAAGTGCATGAGTCAACTGTCAGAAAGAGACTGCACAAACTTGGCCTACATGGGAGTTCAGGAAGAAAGAAGCCTCTGCTCTCCAAAAAAAATATCACGACACAACTGACTTTACCCAGGTGTTGATATTTCTTTTTGAGAGCAGAGGCTTCTTCCTTCCTGACCTCCCACGTAGGCCAAGCTTTTGCAGTCTCTTTCTGACAGTGTATCCATGCAATTCTCCAGAGGTATTTACTTGCTGTTGTAAGCATGCGTGTTTGTGTGTGTGTGTGTGTGTTTGTGCGTGTTTGTGTGTGCGTGTTTGTGTGTGTGTGTGTGCGTGTTTGTGTGTGTGTGTGTGTTTGTGTGTGTGTGTGTGTGCGTACGTGTGTGTAGGAAGGGGAAGGATACAGGTAGATGGGAGATTAAGGCAAACGTCCTAAGTATGAACACACACATACTGTAAAACCCTGTAATATGAATATCTTGGTTTATTCTCACTGAATCCCTGACTTAGTCTTTGTAATACCGTCCACACTTCCCTCTGATCAGGCTCACCATGGAGACTGGTCAACCTTGACACAAGTCAGTATTCGGCATCCATCCATGTCTGAGGACGTCGGGAGATGACGTGGAAACCGGCTACTAGGGGAAACAGTGAGCGCTGTTACCTTTAAGTAGGTTTCAGTTTAGCTAGGATGTCGTGGACGGGGATGGTGGATGGGCTGTAAGCATCTGCTTCTGGTGCTGAAGGTTGCATGTTTGTTACCATCTGCCTCGGGTGTTGAAGGTTCATGTTTGTTACCATCTGCCTCTGGTGCTGAAGGTTCATGTTTGTTACCATCTGCCTCTGGTGCTGAAGGTTCATGTTTTTTACCATCTGCCTCGGGTGCTGAAAGTTGCATGTTTGAAACCATCTGCCTCTGGTGCTGAAGGTTGCATGTTTGAAACCATCTGCTTCAGGTGCTGAAAGTTGCATGTTTGTTACCATCTGCCTCGGGTGCTGAAAATTGCATGTTTGTTACCATCTGCCTCGGGTGCTGAAGATTGCATTTTTGTTACCATCTGCCTCTGAAGGTTCCAGGTAGAACCCAAAATAGTTCTACCTGGAACCAAAAAGAGTTCTTCAAATGGTTCTCCTATGGGGACAGCCGAAGAACCCTTTTTTTCTAAGAGTGCAGAAATGGCACCTATGTACTGTAGTGCATAACCTTTCACCAGAGCCCCATGACAACAAGCATACATACCATGCATGCAACGTCTAACAGAGTCAGCCATTCTTCAACTAGCCTCTTAAGAAATAAGCTCTTTAAACATTTCTGGATTCCTATAGGTTGGTTGCACTGGAGGCTGCTGAGGGGAGGATGGCTCATAATAATGGCTGAAACAGAGCAAATGGAATGTGTTTACATGTATTTGATGCAATTCCATTTGCTCTGTTTCAGCCATTATTATGTGTTTGATGTATTTGATACCATTCCACTGATTCCACTCCAGTTATTACCACAAGCCCATCCTCCCCAATTAAGGTCCCACCAACCTCCTGTGGTTGGTTGTGTTCACTTTACATTCAGCTGCTGAAGGTCTACAAACATTGGTATGATTGGTTGTGTTCACGTTACATTCAACCAATCCAAACCATATATGACATTTTAGAGAGTTGGGCCAACTTTCGGAATGTTGAATATTGTTCTAATTAGACATTCAGCTACATAGCATAGTTTAAATATTACCCATGTAATGTTAATGGGGAGCTATAAAATGTTAAAGTGTCATGGAAATGCATCATAATGCTAGAAACCTCAATGTCCCAACTCACTGAATACGTGGCTCTTGCAACTCTCTTTATTGAAGAACAAATTCTTATTTACAATGAAGGCCTACACCGGCCAAACTCGGACGACACTGGGCCAATTGTGCACCACCCTATGGGAATCCCAATCACGGCCGGTTGTGATACAGCCAGGATTCGAACCAGGGTGTCTGTAGTGACGCCTCTAGCACTGAGATGCAGTGCCTTAGACCGCTGCACCACTCGGGAGCCCATGGCTCTGAATACATGGCTCTGCATACAATCAACAAACATGAATACAGGAACATCTAAATGCCATATGTCCTGAGTGGTAAGAAGAAACTATCCCTGTTACAGACCTCAGTGTCATTCAGCATCAATAATACTTACATAAATATCTGCACCATAAAATCCATCCTGGTAAACAACACTGCAAACAAACACAAGCAAAACAAACATCCATATTAGTGCAAGTTGACATGCAGGCACCAACCCTGTCTGTCTGTGCAGAGGTTAGTTTGTCCAATCAAAAACCACCAGATATGGGAGGGGTGGAGCCAAACAGGGAAGTTCTGCAAGCACTCTCCTCTCCCTCTCTCGCTTTGTGAATCCCAAACCACCGCCTCGCCCATACTAACTCGTTTGGAGGGCACTCTGTTATCACGTGTTGCTGAAGGTGACTTCCAGAGAGTCTCTGTGACTGGTATCTCTCTCTGTTATGACACTCTGCCTTCTGGCCTCAGACTGGTATCTCTCTCTGTAATGACACTCTGCCTTCTGGCCTCTGTGACTGTTATCTCTCTCTGTAATGACACTGTCTTCAGGCCTCTGTGACTGTTATCTCTTTCTGTAATGACACTGCCTTCTGGTCTCTGTGACTGTTATCTCTTTCTGTAATGACACAGCCTTCTGGTCTCTGTGACTGTTATCTCTTTCTGTAATGACACTGCCTTCTGGTCTCTGTGACTGTTATCCCTCTCTGTAATGACACTGCCTTCTGGTCTCTGTGACTGTTATCTCTTTCTGTAATGACACTGCCTTCTGGTCTCTGTGACTGTTATCTCTTTCTGTAATGACACTGCCTTCTGGTCTCTGTGACTGTTATCTCTTTCTGTAATGACACTGCATTCTGGTCTCTGTGACTGTTATCTCTTTCTGTAATGACACTGCCTTCTGATCTCTGTGACTGTTATCTCTTTCTGTAATGACACTGCCTTCTGATCTCTGTGACTGTTATCTCTTTCTGTAATGACACTCTGCTTTCTGGCCTATGTGACTGTTATCTCTTTCTGTAATGACACTGCCTTCTGGTCTCTGTGACTGTTATCTCTTTCTGTAATGACACTGCCTTCTGATCTCTGTGACTGTTATCTCTTTCTGTAATGACACTGCCTTCTGATCTCTGTGACTGTTATCTCTTTCTGTAATGACACTCTGCTTTCTGGCCTATGTGACTGTTATCTCTTTCTGTAATGACACTGCCTTCTGATCTCTGTGACTGTTATCTCTTTCTGTAATGACACTGCCTTCTGATCTCTGTGACTGTTATCTCTTTCTGTAATGACACTCTGCTTTCTGGCCTATGTGACTGTTATCTCTTTCTGTAATGACACTGCCTTCTGATCTCTGTGACTGTTATCTCTTTCTGTAATGACACGCTTTCTGGCCTATGTGACTAAGTTAAAAGAGACAAGGTCTCACCCAGATTAAACTGAGAGTCTCTGGGTATCGCATTTGTGTGCGTGTGTGTGTGTGTGTGTGTGTGTTGTCTGTGTGTTGTGTGTGTGCGTGTGTGTGTATGTATTGTCTGTGTGTTGTGTATGTGTTGTCTGTGTGTTGTGTGTGTGCGTGTATGTGTGTATGTATTGTCTGTGTGTTGTGTATGTGTTGTCTGTGTGTTGTGTGTGTGCGTGTATGTGTGTGTCTCAGCAGCAATTAGATGTGTTTTAGGCTGTTTGTTCTATCTCTGATAATCAATAACAACTCAAATGTCACAACATCGAAAGAGCATTATGCTTCGGACAGAGCCATTAGACTGCTCCCTGAGACTGAAGTGTGTGTGTGTGTGTGTGTGTGTGTGTCTATCCCAGCCATTTGTAATAAAAATAGACCCAGCTCTGCATGAATGATTCCAGATAGGGCTCTCATGAGAGCGGGTCAGTGTTAATGAAAATACTATCTCTGTCACCTATCTCTATGTCAGGACTCTGCTAGTGTCTATCTTCTGGAAGGGCATATAGGGAGGCAAAGGGTTGTTCATTTCCTTCCTTAATTTCCATCTGTTTTTGGGAGGGTTGTTTCATTTGTTATCTTTAGTAAATTAACTTTCAGCCAGCCTCCTTTGGCTCTCTCCAAATCCAATCTCTGCATCCCAAAGACTACAACCCCCAGAACCCCCCAGCCCAGACTGACAGTCATCTCACGAGTCTGTGCAAGGTCAAGTGCAAGTCTTTGGGCATGCACTGCTTCTATCCTCTACCCCGAAAACCCAATTACACATAATATACAGAGAGACAGAAAGAGAGAGAGAAATAGAGAGACAGAGCAAGAGAGAGACTAAGAGAGGAGAGAGACAGAGAGAGAGAGAGAGAGAGAGAGAGAGAGAGAGAGAGAGAGAGAGAAGAAAGGTAGAGAGAGAGATGGGAGTAGGAGAGAGAGAGCGAGAGAGAGAGATGGGAGGAGGAGAGAGAGAGAGTAGAAAGGGAGAGAGAGAGAGAGAGATACTCACCCTCCGTATGTGGGGATGTGAGGTGGGGGTGCAGCTGCTCTGAATGTGTTGTAGACCGTACGTCCTCGACCTCTTAGATGGGCCCCTCTGTAAGCCGCCACCGCTGCAGTGGCTGCTGGGTAGGGGAAGCCTGGTACTTGAGAGAGAAAGAGAGTAAGGGAGAGAGCGAGAGAGAGAGCGAGAGAGAGATAATTTCACAGAGAAACAGCTTTCTGCTTCAGTGACACAGAGAGAGACTCAGAGATACGCTCTTTTAATTATTTAATTATTGTAAATGTGTTTAAAAATTGCAGCAAGATGAATTGTAAATTGAGATGAGATCAATTCAACTAATTCCTGACAGCACACACACCGCTTCAGTTATAGAAGGCTGTATGTGCCCCAAATGGCACCCTCTTCCCTATAGTGTACTACTTTTGACCAGGGCTCATAGGGCACTATCTAGGGAATAGGGTGTAATTTGGGACACAGTCAGTGAAGTTAACAGGATTAGAGCTGATAGCTCCAGAATCGACCAGGCTGTCCTAAAGACATCAAGTATATTGACAGGAGAGTCACAAGGTAAACATCTTCCTATTGGTTGTATTATGCATGGGCACAACAACAACAACAACACAGACTATGATGATGGTGCAATGTTCTCATAGTCTGACAGTTAATAAACACTACAGGCTTTGTGTGACCTTGGAAATATAGGGAGAACAGTTTTCTGTGCTCTCAAGGATATCATACTCAAGCACTGTACTTAAACACTCCAAGTGGTCAGACCTTTCAACGCTCCATACAGCTAGGAGAGTTAAAGTAATGAGGGTTGTTGGAGATTACAGCTAGGAGAGTTAAAGTAATGAGGGTTGTTGGAGATTACAGCTAGGAGAGTTAAAGTAATGAGGGTTGTTGGAGATTACAGCTAGGAGAGTTAAAGTAATGAGGGTTGTTGGAGATTACAGCTAGGAGAGTTAAAGTAATGAGGGTTGTTGGAGATTACAGCTAGGAGAGATAGTAATGAGGGTTGTTGGAGATTACAGCTAGGAGAGTTAGTAATGAGGGTTGTTGGAGATTACAGCTAGGAGAGTTAGTAATGAGGGTTGTTGGAGATTACAGCTAGGAGAGTTAGTAATGAGGGTTGTTGGAGATTACAGCTAGGAGAGTTAGTAATGAGGGTTGTTGGAGATTACAGCTAGGAGAGTTAGTAATGAGGGTTGTTGGAGATTACAGCTAGGAGAGTTAAAGTAATGAGGGTTGTTGGAGATTACAGGTAGGAGAGTTAAAGTAATGAGGGTTGTTGGAGATTACAGCTAGGAGAGTTAAAGTAATGAGTGTTGTTGGAGATTACAGGTAGGAGAGTTAAAGTAATGAGGGTTGTTGGAGATTACAGCTAGGAGAGTTAAAGTAATGAGGGTTGTTGGAGATTACAGGTAGGAGAGTTAAAGTAATGAGGGTTGTTGGAGATTACAGGTAGGAGAGTTAGTAATGAGGGTTGTTGGAGATTACAGCTAGGAGAGTTAAAGTAATGAGGGTTGTTGGAGATTACAGCTAGGAGATTTAAAGTAATGAGGGTTGTTGGAGATTACAGCTAGGAGAGTTAAAGTAATGAGGGTTGTTGGAGATTACAGCTAGGAGAGTTAAAGTAATGAGGGTTGTTGGAGATTACAGGTAGGAGAGTTAGTGATGAGGGTTGTTGGAGATTACAGGTAGGAGAGTTAAAGTAATGAGGGTTGTTGGAGATTACAGGTAGGAGAGTTAAAGTAATGAGGGTTGTTGGAGATTACAGCTAGGAGAGTTAAAGTAATGAGGGTTGTTGGAGATTACAGCTAGGAGAGTTAAAGTAATGAGGGTTGTTGGAGATTACAGGTAGGAGAGTTAGTAATGAGGGTTGTTGGAGATTACAGCTAGGAGAGTTAAAGTAATGAGGGTTGTTGGAGATTACAGCTAGGAGAGTTAGTGATGAAGGTTGTTGGAGATTACAGCTAGGAGAGTTAAAGTAATGAGGGTTGTTGGAGATTACAGGTAGGAGAGTTAGTGATGAGGGTTGTTGGAGATTACAGCTAGGAGAGTTAAAGTAATGAGGGTTGTTGGAGATTACAGCTAGGAGAGTTAAAGTAATGAGGGTTGTTGGAGATTACAGCTAAAAGAGTTAAAGTAATGAGAGTTGTTGGAGATTACAGCTAGGAGAGTTAAAGTAATGAGGGTTGTTGGAGATTACAGCTAGGAGAGTTAAAGTAATGAGGGTTGTTGGAGATTACAGCTAGGAGAGTTAGTGATGAGGGTTGTTGGAGATTACAGCTAGGAGAGTTAAAGTAATGAGGGTTGTTGGAGATTACAGCTAGGAGAGTTAAAGTAATGAGGGTTGTTGGAGATTACAGGTAGGAGAGTTAAAGTAATGAGGGTTGTTGGAGATTACAGGTAGGAGAGTTAGTAATGAGGGTTGTTGGAGATTACAGCTAGGAGAGTTAAAGTAATGAGGGTTGTTGGAGATTACAGCTAGGAGAGTTAAAGTAATGAGGGTTGTTGGAGATTACAGGTAGGAGAGTTAGTAATGAGGGTTGTTGGAGATTACAGCTAGGAGAGTTAAAGTAATGAGGGTTGTAGGAGATTACAGCTAGGAGAGTTAAAGTAATGAGGGTTGTTGGAGATTACAGCTAGGAGAGTTAAAGTAATGAGGGTTGTTGGAGATTACAGCTAGGAGAGTTAAAGTAATGAGGGTTGTTGGAGATTACAGGTAGGAGAGATAGTGATGAGGGTTGTTGGAGATTACAGGTAGGAGAGTTAAAGTAATGAGGGTTGTTGGAGATTACAGGTAGGATAGTTAGTAATGAGGGTTGTTGGAGATTACAGCTAGGAGACTTAAAGTAATGAGGGTTGTTGGAGATTACAGCTAGGAGAGTTAAAGTAATGAGGGTTGTTGGAGATTACAGGTAGGAGAGTTAGTAATGAGGGTTGTTGGAGATTACAGCTAGGAGAGTTAAAGTAATGAGGGTTGTTGGAGATTACAGCTAGGAGAGTTAAAGTAATGAGGGTTGTTGGAGATTACAGGTAGGAGAGTTAGTGATGAGGGTTGTTGGAGATTACAGGTAGGAGAGTTAAAGTAATGAGGGTTGTTGGAGATTACAGGTAGGAGAGTTAAAGTAATGAGGGTTGTTGGAGATTACAGCTAGGAGAGTTAAAGTAATGAGGGTTGTTGGAGATTACAGCTAGGAGAGTTAAAGTAATGAGGGTTGTTGGAGATTACAGGTAGGAGAGTTAGTAATGAGGGTTGTTGGAGATTACAGCTAGGAGAGTTAAAGTAATGAGGGTTGTTGGAGATTACAGCTAGGAGAGTTAGTGATGAGGGTTGTTGGAGATTACAGCTAGGAGAGTTAAAGTAATGAGGGTTGTTGGAGATTACAGGTAGGAGAGTTAGTGATGAGGGTTGTTGGAGATTACAGCTAGGAGAGTTAAAGTAATGAGGGTTGTTGGAGATTACAGCTAGGAGAGTTAAAGTAATGAGGGTTGTTGGAGATTACAGCTAAAAGAGTTAAAGTAATGAGAGTTGTTGGAGATTACAGCTAGGAGAGTTAAAGTAATGAGGGTTGTTGGAGATTACAGCTAGGAGAGTTAAAGTAATGAGGGTTGTTGGAGATTACAGCTAGGAGAGTTAGTGATGAGGGTTGTTGGAGATTACAGCTAGGAGAGTTAAAGTAATGAGGGTTGTTGGAGATTACAGCTAGGAGAGTTAAAGTAATGAGGGTTGTTGGAGATTACAGGTAGGAGAGTTAAAGTAATGAGGGTTGTTGGAGATTACAGGTAGGAGAGTTAGTAATGAGGGTTGTTGGAGATTACAGCTAGGAGAGTTAAAGTAATGAGGGTTGTTGGAGATTACAGCTAGGAGAGTTAAAGTAATGAGGGTTGTTGGAGATTACAGGTAGGAGAGTTAGTAATGAGGGTTGTTGGAGATTACAGCTAGGAGAGTTAAAGTAATGAGGGTTGTATGAGATTACAGCTAGGAGAGTTAAAGTAATGAGGGTTGTTGGAGATTACAGCTAGGAGAGTTAAAGTAATGAGGGTTGTTGGAGATTACAGCTAGGAGAGTTAAAGTAATGAGGGTTGTTGGAGATTACAGGTAGGAGAGTTAGTGATGAGGGTTGTTGGAGATTACAGGTAGGAGAGTTAAAGTAATGAGGGTTGTTGGAGATTACAGGTAGGAGAGTTAGTAATGAGGGTTGTTGGAGATTACAGCTAGGAGACTTAAAGTAATGAGGGTTGTTGGAGATTACAGCTAGGAGAGTTAAAGTAATGAGGGTTGTTGGAGATTACAGGTAGGAGAGTTAGTAATGAGGGTTGTTGGAGATTACAGCTAGGAGAGTTAAAGTAATGAGGGTTGTTGGAGATTACAGCTAGGAGAGTTAAAGTAATGAGGGATGTTGGAGATTACAGCTAGGAGAGTTAAAGTAATGAGGGTTGTTGGAGATTACAGCTAGGAGAGTTAAAGTAATGAGGGTTGTTGGAGATTACAGCTAGGAGAGTTAAAGTAATGAGGGTTGTTGGAGATTACAGGTAGGAGAGTTAGTAATGAGGGTTGTTGGAGATTACAGCTAGGAGAGGTAAAGTAATGAGGGTTGTTGGAGATTACAGCTAGGAGAGTTAGTGATGAGGGTTGTTGGAGATTACAGCTAGGAGAGTTAAAGTAATGAGGGTTGTTGGAGATTACAGGTAGGAGAGTTAGTGATGAGGGTTGTTGGAGATTACAGCTAGGAGAGTTAAAGTAATGAGGGTTGTTGGAGATTACAGCTAGGAGAGTTAAAGTAATGAGGGTTGTTGGAGATTACAGCTAGGAGAGTTAAAGTAATGAGGGTTGTTGGAGATTACAGCTAGGAGAGTTAAAGTAATGAGGGTTGTTGGACATTACAGCTAGGAGAGTTAAAGTAATGAGGGTTGTTGGAGATTACAGCTAGGAGAGTTAGTGATGAGGGTTGTTGGAGATTACAGCTAGGAGAGTTAAAGTAATGAGGGTTGTTGGAGATTACAGCTAGGAGAGTTAAAGTAATGAGGGTTGTTGGAGATTACAGGTAGGAGAGTTAGTGATGAGGGTTGTTGGAGATTACAGTTAGGAGAGTTAAAGTAATGAGGGTTGTTGGAGATTACAGGTAGGAGAGTTAAAGTAATGAGGGTTGTTGGAGATTACAGCTAGGAGAGTTAAAGTAATGAGGGTTGTTGGAGATTACAGCTAGGAGAGTTAAAGTAATGAGGGTTGTTGGAGATTACAGCTAGGAGAGTTAAAGTAATGAGGGTTGTTGGAGATTACAGCTAGGAGAGTTAAAGTAATGAGGGTTGTTGGAGATTACAGGTAGGAGAGTTAGTAATGAGTTTTGTTGGAGATTACAGCTAGGAGAGTTAAAGTAATGAGGGTTGTTGGAGATTACAGCTAGGAGAGTTAAAGTAATGAGGGTTGTTGGAGATTACAGGTAGGAGAGTTAAAGTAATGAGGGTTGTTGGAGATTACAGGTAGGAGAGTTAGTAATGAGGGTTGTTGGAGATTACAGCTAGGAGAGTTAAAGTAATGAGGGTTGTTGGAGATTACAGCTAGGAGAGTTAAAGTAATGAGGGTTGTTGGAGATTACAGGTAGGAGAGTTAGTGATGAGGGTTGTTGGAGATTACAGGTAGGAGAGTTAAAGTAATGAGGGTTGTTGGAGATTACAGGTAGGAGAGTTAAAGTAATGAGGGTTGTTGGAGATTACAGCTAGGAGAGTTAAAGTAATGAGGGTTGTTGGAGATTACAGGTAGGAGAGTTAGTAATGAGGGTTGTTGGAGATTACAGCTAGGAGAGTTAAAGTAATGAGGGTTGTTGGAGATTACAGCTAGGAGAGTTAAAGTAATGAGGGTTGTTGGAGATTACAGCTAGGAGAGTTAAAGTAATGAGGGTTGTTGGAGATTACAGCTAGGAGAGTTAAAGTAATGAGGGTTGTTGGAGATTACAGCTAGGAGAGTTAAAGTAATGAGGGTTGTTGGAGATTACAGCTAGGAGAGTTAGTGATGAGGGTTGTTGGAGATTACAGGTAGGAGAGTTAAAGTAATGAGGGTTGTTGGAGATTACAGGTAGGAGAGTTAAAGTAATGAGGGTTGTTGGAGATTACAGCTAGGAGAGTTAGTGATGAGGGTTGTTGGAGATTACAGCTAGGAGAGTTAAAGTAATGAGGGTTGTTGGAGATTACAGCTAGGAGAGTTAAAGTAATGAGGGTTGTTGGAGATTACAGCTAGGAGAGTTAAAGTAATGAGGGTTGTTGGAGATTACAGGTAGGAGAGTTAAAGTAATGAGGGTTGTTGGAGATTACAGCTAGGAGAGTTAAAGTAATGAGGGTTGTTGGAGATTACAGCTAGGAGAGTTAAAGTAATGAGGGTTGTTGGAGATTACAGGTAGGAGAGTTAAAGTAATGAGGGTTGTTGGAGATTACATTTAGGAGAGTTAAAGTAATGAGGGTTGTTGGAGATTACAGCTAGGAGAGTTAAAGTAATGAATGTTGTTGGAGATTACAGCTAGGAGAGTTAAAGTAATGAATGTTGTTGGAGATTACAGCTAGGAGAGTTAAAGTAATGAGGGTTGTTGGAGATTACAGGTAGGAGAGTTAAAGTAATGAGGGTTGTTGGAGATTACAGCTAGGAGAGTTAAAGTAATGAATGTTGTTGGAGATTACAGCTAGGAGAGTTAAAGTAATGAGGGTTGTTGGAGATTACAGGTAGGAGAGTTAAAGTAATGAGGTTTGTTGGAGATTACAGCTAGGAGAGTTAAAGTAATGAGGGTTGTTGGAGTTTACAGGTAGGAGAGTTAAAGTAATGAGGGTTGTTGGAGATTACAGCTAGGAGAGTTAGTGATGAGGGTTGTTGGAGATTACAGCTAGGAGAGTTAAAGTAATGAGGGTTGTTGGAGATTACAGCTAGGAGAGTTAAAGTAATGAGGGTTGTTGGAGATTACAGGTAGGAGAGTTAAAGTAATGAGGGTTGTTGGAGATTACAGCTAGGAGAGTTAGTGATGAGGGTTGTTGGAGATTACAGCTAGGAGAGTTAAAGTAATGAGGGTTGTTGGAGATTACAGGTAGGAGAGTTAGTGATGAGGGTTGTTGGAGATTACAGCTAGGAGAGTTAAAGTAATGAGGGTTGTTGGAGATTACAGCTAGGAGAGTTAAAGTAATGAGGGTTGTTGGAGATTACAGGTAGGAGAGTTAAAGTAATGAGGGTTGTTGGAGATTACAGCTAGGAGAGTTAGTGATGAGGGTTGTTGGAGATTACAGCTAGGAGAGTTAAAGTAATGAGGGTTGTTGGAGATTACAGCTAGGAGAGTTAAAGTAATGAGGGTTGTTGGAGATTACAGCTAGGAGAGTTAAAGTAATGAGGGTTGTTGGAGATTACAGCTAGGAGAGTTAGTGATGAGTGTTGTTGGAGATTACAGATAGGAGAGTTAAAGTAATGAGGGTTGTTGGAGATTACAGCTAGGAGAGTTAAAGTAATGAGGGTTGTTGGAGATTACAGGTAGGAGAGTTAGTGATGAGGGTTGTTGGAGATTACAGGTAGGAGAGTTAAAGTAATGAGGGTTGTTGGAGATTACAGGTAGGAGAGTTAAAGTAATGAGGGTTGTTGGAGATTACAGGTAGGAGAGTTAAAGTAATGAGGGTTGTTGGAGATTACAGGTAGGAGAGTTAAAGTAATGAGGGTTGTTGGAGATTACAGCTAGGAGAGTTAAAGTAATGAATGTTGTTGGACATTACAGCTAGGAGAGTTAAAGTAATGAATGTTGTTGGAGATTACAGCTAGGAGAGTTAAAGTAATGAGGGTTGTTGGAGATTACAGGTAGGAGAGTTAAAGTAATGAGGGTTGTTGGAGATTACAGCTAGGAGAGTTAAAGTAATGAATGTTGTTGGAGATTACAGGTAGGAGAGTTAAAGTAATGAGGGTTGTTGGAGATTACAGGTAGGAGAGTTAGTGATGAGGGTTGTTGGAGATTACAGCTAGGAGAGTTAAAGTAATGAGGGTTGTTGGAGATTACAGCTAGGAGAGTTAAAATAATGAGGGTTGTTGGAGATTACAGCTAGGAGAGTTAAAGTAATGAGGGTTGTTGGAGATTACAGCTAGGAGAGTTAAAGTAATGAATGTTGTTGGAGATTACAGCTAGGAGAGTTAAAGTAATGAATGTTGTTGGAGATTACAGCTAGGAGAGTTAAAGTAATGAGGGTTGTTGGAGATTACAGCTAGGAGAGTTAAAGTAATGAATGTTGTTGGAGATTACAGCTAGGAGAGTTAAAGTAATGAGGGTTGTTGGAGATTACAGGTAGGAGAGTTAAAGTAATGAGGGTTGTTGGAGATTACAGGTAGGAGAGTTAAAGTAATGAGGGTTGTTGGAGATTACAGCTAGGAGAGTTAAAGTAATGAGGGTTGTTGGAGATTACAGGTAGGAGAGTTAGTAATGAGGGTTGTTGGAGATTACAGCTAGGAGAGTTAAAGTAATGAGGGTTGTTGGAGATTACAGCTAGGAGAGTTAAAGTAATGAGGGTTGTTGGAGATTACAGCTAGGAGAGTTAAAGTAATGAGGGTTGTTGGAGATTACAGCTAGGAGAGTTAAAGTAATGAGGGTTGTTGGAGATTACAGCTAGGAGAGTTAAAGTAATGAGGGTTGTTGGAGATTACAGCTAGGAGAGTTAAAGTAATGAGGGTTGTTGGAGATTACAGGTAGGAGAGTTAGTGATGAGGGTTGTTGGAGATTACAGGTAGGAGAGTTAAAGTAATGAGGGTTGTTGGAGATTACAGGTAGGAGAGTTAAAGTAATGAGGATTGTTGGAGATTACAGGTAGGAGAGTTAAAGTAATGAGGGTTGTTGGAGATTACAGCTAGGAGAGTTAAAGTAATGAGGGTTGTTGGAGATTACAGCTAGGAGAGTTAGTGATGAGGGTTGTTGGAGATTACAGCTAGGAGAGTTAAAGTAATGAGGGTTGTTGGAGATTACAGCTAGGAGAGTTAAAGTAATGAGGGTTGTTGGAGATTACAGGTAGGAGAGTTAGTGATGAGGGTTGTTGGAGATTACAGCTAGGAGAGTTAAAGTAATGAGGGTTGTTGGAGATTACAGGTAGGAGAGTTAAAGTAATGAGGGTTGTTGGAGATTACAGGTAGGAGAGTTAAAGTAATGAGGGTTGTTGGAGATTACAGCTAGGAGAGTTAAAGTAATGAGGGTTGTTGGAGATTACAGCTAGGAGAGTTAAACTAATGAGGGTTGTTGGAGATTACAGGTAGGAGAGTTAAAGTAATGAGGGTTGTTGGAGATTACAGGTAGGAGAGTTAGTAATGAGGGTTGTTGGAGATTACAGGTAGGAGAGTTAAAGTAATGAGGGTTGTTGGAGATTATAGGTAATAATGTGATATTAAACAGATTACGGCAGTAGGCAGATTAAACAATAGTCATGTAAACACCTTACTCTGCTCATCTTAATTGGCATAAGGCCATAATCGACGTAAGCATACGCCAGTTAAAACACCTGGTTTTCAGGTCTCTGTGACTTTCAAATTATTAGGACATGTAAACACCCTTTATATGTCCCAACTCTGAATCAAATAGGCTTCTCAAAAATAACACTGTCACGATGCGGTGTGAAGGCAGACCAAGGCGCAGCACTTTTCCAGTTTAACATATTAGCTTATTAAGTGAACTATATGCTAAACAATATCTAGTACTTGCAGGCACAAACACTCCATCTACAGGTGTTTTGTGTTGGGTCCCTAATTAGAGGCAGCTGCTAAGCGTTGTCTCTGATTGGGGATCCTACTTAAGTAGTTATGTCCCACATCTGTGTGGTTCATTGTCTCTAACGTCATTGACCATAGACATAGAAATACTAGATCTGTCAGGCTCTGACCATGGCTAAATAGAGGAGCCAAAGGCTTCCCTATGGCCAGAGCCTGACAAACACGGTCGCTGTGGTAGAACGCTTATTTTGATTGGTGAAGGTCGCCTGATTCCAGATCTGTCCATGTAAACAGAATTATTAGGGAAATGTTAACGTTTTCATCAAACGTTTATATTAATCTGACTATGTAAACGTTCTCAGTGTGTCTAAAACACAGACTACGGAGCAGGCCCAACTCCCTGTGTGTCTAAAACACAGACTACGGAGCAGGCCCAACTCCCTGTGTGTCTAAAACACAGACTACGGAGCAGGCCCAACTCCCTGTGTGTCTAAAACACAGACTACGGAGCAGGCCCAACTCCCTGTGTGTCTAAAACACAGACTACGGAGCAGGCCCAACTCCCTGTGTGTCTAAAACACAGACTACGGAGCAGGCCCAACTCCCTGTGTGTCTAAAACACAGACTACGGAGCAGGCCCAACTCCCTGTGTGTCTAAAACACAGACTACGGAGCAGGCCCAACTCCCTGTGTGTCTAAAACACAGACTACGGAGCAGGCCCAACTCCCTGTGTGTCTAAAACACAGACTACGGAGCAGGCCCAACTCCCTGTGTGTCTAAAACACAGACTACGGAGCAGGCCCAACTCCCTGTGTGTCTAAAACACAGACTACGGAGCAGGCCCAACTCCCCACCACCTCAGAACTCCAGACACAATCAGCACATGTTCATGATGCCTTCATTAATCATAGAAGACAAGTACCTGAAGTAGTTCCAACACAGACAGACAGACAGACAGACAGACAGACAGACAGACAGACAGACAGACAGACAGACAGACAGACAGACAGACAGACCGACAGACACACACACACATACACGCACTCACTCACACGGCGCACAAACATACAGACACACACACGCATACACATACACACAAAGCCTAATGGTGTTTGGGGGATTTGAAAGGTGAGACAAAGTGAATCGATACGGAGCCATCTTGTAATTAAAATAATGTGCACTAAATTAGGTAAATGAGCGTCTGGAGAAATGAAAAATATTGATTCCAATTTAAAAAATATCGTTCAGCCCTTTGATACCCTCGAAAAGACAAACAATTAGGTTTATCTCTCTCTCCCTCTCCCTCTCCCTCGCTCTCTCTCCCTCTCCCTCTCCCTCGCTCTCTCTCCCTCTCCCTCTCCCTCGCTCTCTCTCCCTCTCCCTCTTTCTCTCTCCCTCTCCCTCTCCCTCTCCCTCGCTCTCTCTCCCTCTCCCTCTCCCTCGCTCTCTCTCCCTCTCCCTCTCTCCCTCTCCCTCTCCCTCGCTCTCTCTCCCTCTCCCTCTCTCTCTCTCCCTCTCCCTCTCCCTCGCTCTCGCTCTCTCTCCCTCTCCCTCTCCCTCTCCCTCTCCCTCTCCCTCGCTCTCTCTCCCTCTCCCTCTCCCTCGCTCTCTCTCCCTCTGTCCTTCTTCCTGACTTTGTTCATATAATGATAAGTTAGGATGATATTTTTCACCATAATGAGAGAGAGGGTAATGACAGGAGAGGACGGAAGGTCAGGACTGGTACTGCCATGGTTAACACCCACACACACACACACACACACACACACACACACACCCACACACACACACACACACACACACACACACACACACACACACACACACACACACACACCCACACACACACACACACACACCCACACACCCACACACCCACACACCCACACACACACACACCCACACACCCACACACACACACACACACACACACAAACACACACACACAAACACACACACACACACACACACTTTGGTGGGCATTCAACCCGGGTTGGTCTGGCTTTGGTGGGCACAACTCAAATTGGGTTTATTATGTCATTTTCCTAGGTATCTATAACTGTGCAGCTAGCTTCGCTGATGTTACTAGTTAGACACGCCAGTCATTCTCTATCAGATTGCTAATTCAAACTAACGTCTCTACCGAGTGCTAATAATACATTAAAAAACTCCTCAACATAGAATGAATGAAGGCGAGGTCAGTACAGGTGCATCAAAGCTGGGACCGAGAGACTGAAAAACAGCTTCTATGGCAAGGCCATCAGACTGCTAAACAGCCATCACTAACACACCAGAGACTGCTGCCTATAGACACTGATTAGAAATCACAGGACACTAAGTATAAACTGCACTCTACACTATTCTATGGTATCCTAGTTACTCAAATTGTGTGCACATATGGCATCACCCATCTCATACAGTGTGGAGAACAAGTATTTGATACACTGCCGATTTTGCAGGTTTTCCCACTTACAAAGCATGTAGAAGTCTGTAATTTTTATCATAGATACTCTTCAACTGTGAGTGACGGAATCTAAAACAAAAATCCAGAAGATCACATTGTATGATTTATAAGTAATTAATTTGCATTTCATTGCATGACATAAGTATTTGATACATCAGAAAAGCAGAACTTTATATTTGGTACAGAAACCTTTGTTTGCAATTACAGAGATCATACGTTTCCTGTAGTTCTTGACCAGGTTTTCACACACTGCAGCAGGGATTTTGGCCCACTCCTCCATACAGATCCTTCAGGTTTCGGGGCTGTCGCTGGGCAATACGGACCTTCAGACTGACTAGGCCACTCCAGGACCTTGAGATGCTTCTTACGGAGCCACTCCTTAGTTGCCCTGGATGTGTGTTTCGGGTCGTTGTCATGCTGGAAGACCCAGCCACGACCCATCTTCAATGCTCTTACTGAGGGAAGGAGGTTGTTGGCCAAGATTTCGCAATATATGGCCCCATCCATCCTACCCTCAATACGGTGCAGTCGTCCTGTCCCCTTTGCAGAAAAGCATCCCCAAAGAATGATGTTTCCACCTCCATGCTTCACGGTTGGGATGGTGTTCTTGGGGTTGTACTCATCCTTCTTCTTCCTCCAAACACGGCGAGTGGAGTTTAGACCAAAAAGCTCTATTTTTGTCTCATCAGACCACATGACCTTCTCCCATTCCTCCTCTGGATCATCCAGATGGTCATTGGCAAACTTCAGACGGGCCTGGACATGCGCTGGCTTGAGCAGGGGACCTTGCGTGCGCTGCAGGATTTTAATCCATGACGGCGTAGTGTGTTACTAATGGTTTTCTTTGAGACTGTGGTCCCAGCTCTCTTCAGGTCATTGACCAGGTCCTGCCGTGTAGTTCTGGGCTGATCCCTCACCTTCCTCATGATCATTGATGCCCCACGAGGTGAGATCTTGCATGGTGCCCCAGACCGAGGGAGATTGACCGTCATCTTGAACTTCTTCCATTTTCTAATAATTGCGCCAACAGTTGTTGCCTTCTCACCAAGCTGCTTGCCTATTGTCCTGTAGCCCATCCCAGCCTTGTGCAGGTCTACAATTTTATCCCTGATGTCCTGACACAGCTCTCTGGTCTTGGCCATTGTGGAGAGGTTGGAGTCTGTTTGATTGAGTGTGTGGACAGGTGTCTTTTATACAGGTAACGAGTTCAAATAGGTGCTGTTGATACAGGTAATGAGTGGAGAACAGGAAGGCTTCTTAAAGAAAAACTAACAGGTCTGTGAGAGCCGGAATTCTTACTGGTTGGTAGGTGATCAAATACTTATGTCATGCAATAAAATGCAAATTAATTATTTAAAAATCATACAATGTGATTTTCTGGATCACACAGACCTCTACATGCTTTGTAAGTAGGAAAACCTGCAAAATCGGCAGTGTATCAAATACTTGTTCTCCCCACTGTATGTACAGTCAAAGTTGGAGGTTTACATACACCTTAGCCAAATACATTTAAATTCCTGACATTTAATAGTAAAAATTCCCTGTCTTAGGTCAGTTAGGATCACCACTTTATTTTAAGAATGTGAAATGTCAGAATTGCGTGGTCCCATGGTGTTTATACTTGCGTACTATTGTTTGTACAGATAAACGTGGTACCTTCATGCGTTTGGAAATTGCTCCCAAGAATGAACCAGACTTGTGGAGGTCTACAATTATTTTTCTGAGCTCTTGGCTGATTTCTTTTGATTTTCCGATGATGTCGAGCAAAGAGTCACTGAGTTTGAAGGTAGGCCTTGAAATACATCCACAGGTACACCTCCAATTGACTCAAATGATGACATTTAGCCTATCAGAAGCTTCTAAAGCCATGACATCATTTTCTGGAATTTTCCAAGCTGTTTAAAGGCACAGTCAACTTAGTGTATGTTAACTTCTGACCCACTGGAATTGTGATATAGTGAATTATAAGTGAAATAATCTGTCTGTAAACAATTGTTGGAAGAATGACTTGTGTCATTGTCAAGGCGTGA
>CM042397.1:40997047-41049547 GCA_023634145.1 Thymallus thymallus | reverse complement strand
GGTAAAATAAGCACCAGTCAACAGGGAACTGTAACATTGTGGGTACAGTTCATTTCCTCCTGTGTTTACACTGTGGGAATGAAGTCAGCCGTTTACTATGGAATCCCAAGTGGCGCAGTGGTCTAAGACACTGCATCTCAGTGCTAGAGGCGTCACTAGAGACAACCTGGTTCGAATCCAGACTGTATCACAACCGGCCATGATTGGGAGTCCCATAGGGTGGCGCACAATTGGCCCAGTGTCGTCCGAGTTTGGCCGGTGTAGGCCGTCACCATTTGTTCTTAACTGACTTGCCTTGTTAAATAAATTAAATAAATAAATATATTGGATACACTGTGGTCAACACATACACTGTATGAGACTGGGCCCTGAAAGCACTGTGGTCAACATACACTGTATGAGACTGGGCCCTGAGAGCACTGTGGTCAACACATACACTGTATGAGACTGGGCCCTGAACGCACTGTGGTCAACACATACACTGTATGAGACTGGGCCCTGAAAGCACTGTGGTCAACACATACACTGTATGAGACTGGGCCCTGAGAGCACTGTGGTCAACACATACACTGTATGAGACTGGGCCCTGAAAGCACTGTGGTCAACACATACACTGTATGAGACTGGGCCCTGAAAGCACTGTGGTCAACACATACACTGTATGAGACTGGGCCCTGAAAGCACTGTGGTCAACACATACACTGTATGAGACTGGGCCCTGAAAGCACTGTGGTCAACACATACACTGTATGAGACTGGGCCCTGAAAGCACTGTGGTCAACACATACACTGTATGAGACTGGGCCCTGAGAGCACTGTGGTCAACACATACACTGTATGAGACTGGGCCCTGAGAGCACTGTGGTCAATACATACACTGTATGAGACTGGGCCCTGAGAGCACTGTGGTCAACACATACACTGTATGAGACTGGGCCCTGAGAGCACTGTGGAAGTCAGCCAGTCATCAGACATCTGTGTGTGTGTGTGTGTGTGTGTGTGTGTGTGTGTGTGTGTGTTTATGCGTGAGAGAGTGTGTGTTTATGCGTGAGAGAGTGTGTGTTCTCCTCCTTACTACTAAGGAATGTGTTGATGTAAACTGCTCCCTCCATGGCCCTTACATTAGATTATGTTAAAGAGACATGTCTGGACACTTAACTAACTCACTTAACACTGAGGAGCTAGTAACAGTTCTGAGGAGATAGTTAGAGCACTGGGTCTGACAACACTAGTGGTGGGTTAGATTCAGTTCTGAGGAGATAGTTAGAGCACTGGGTCTGACAACACTAGTGGTGGGTTAGATTCAGTTCTGAGGAGATAGAGCACTGGATTTGACAACACTAGTGGTGGGTTAGATTCAGTTCTGAGGAGATAGAGCACTGGGTCTGACAACACTAGTGGTGGGTTAGATTCAGTTCTGAGGAGATAGAGCACTGGGTCTGACAACACTAGTGGTGGGTTAGATTCAGTTCTGAGGAGATAGAGCACTGGATCTGACAACACTAGTGGTGGGTTAGATTCAGTTCTGAGGAGATAGAGCACTGGATCTGACAACACTAGTGGTGGGTTAGATTCAGTTCTGAGGAGATAGAGCACTGGATCTGACAACACTAGTGTATATAGTAACTTTAAATTGCTTTCGATATGGAGACAGACAGGCAGACATACAGACAGACAGACAGACATGTGTGCACACACACACACACACACACACACACACACACACACACACACACACACACACCATCAGCAGAGAGAGAGAGAGAGAGAGAGAGAGAGAGAGAGAGAGAGAGAGAGAGAGAGAGAGAGAGAGAGAGAGAGAGAGAGGCCATGTGACTGAGTTCCCATAGACCCTACGACCCACATCTCCCACCTCCCAAACACGCACGCACGCACCCACACACACTAACACACACACCCCTCGCATCGCATGTGCTCTTAGGACTGGAGGGCCTCATTATAGATGTGGATTAATGTCACTGAGACTTTTCATGCTCCCAGAGATCTCTCTGTGTGTGTGTGTGTGTGTGTGTGTGTGTGTGTGTGTGTGTGTGTGTGTGTGTGTGTGTGTGTGTGTGTGTGTGTGTGTGTGTGTGTGTGTGTGTGTGTGTGTGTGTGTGTGTGTGTGTGTGAGAGGGTCTGTAGTGGTGAATGTGGTTCAGGGATGAAAGACTGTTCATTACAGTTTCTCTCATTCCCTTTGGTGCGTTTCTTGATACTACTTGTACTAATTCCAAACCATCTAGTCACTTGTTCACATCATTAAAGCAATGTCTTATTCCTTAGAACATATTGTAATTGATAATGTACAAGTGTCAGCTTTTTTCCACATTTCCAATTGCTCATGTCATGTTGATCAACATATAGCAGATGGTTCTCTGTTGAATAGTCAAACCCCTCAAAACATCTAGGCATTAGTTCCTTGCATAAGCCATTACATGCAAAATTGTTGAACTATTTGTCATAAACTGTCAAGCATAGTTTTACACATTTCTATTAGACCTTTTGTACAAGAACTTGAATTGATGAATGGTGCAGGTGGAACTGACCCTCACTCATTAAGGAATGTAAAGTGTTAGTTCAACCAACAATCAACCAGTTGTCTAAATTGCTCAAAGGTGCATCTCATGAACAATCAATTGGCAAGCATACAGTGGGTGAAATAAGTAATGAACACGTCACCATTTTTCTCAGTAAATATATTTCCAAAGGTGCTATTGACATGACAGTTTCACCAGATGTTGGTAACAACCCAAGTAATGCATACATACAAAGAAACCAAAACAAATAAGTTCAGGAATTAAGTTGTGTGTAATAATGTGAAATGACACAGGGAAAAAGTGTTGAACACATGAAGAAAGGGAGGTTCAAAAAGGCATGGAAAGCCAAGACAACAGCTGAAAACTATCAGCAATTAAAAAGCAATCCAGCCCCCTGTCAGTGCAAATTAATATCAGCTGGTTCAGTCCCAACTGATGGCCTACAAAAAGGTCTCATTGCCAAGGTGTCACACAAGACACATCTCATGATGGGTAAAAGCAAAGAGCTGTCTCAAGACCTTCACAACCTAATTGTTGCAACACATAATGATGGCATTGGTTATAGGGGCATTTCTCAGCTTCTGAATGTTCCAGTGAGCACTGTTGGGGCCATAATACGGAAGTGGAAAGACAATCATTTCACTATAAATTTGCCTCGACCAGTATGAAACAGCTGTACCGTGTACCATTCCAAAGGAATGAGGACAGAGTTAAGGAGCTACGGTACCAGTATGTACAGGTAAAACATATATCTATGTAACTACTTTACATCAACATTTTATAGTGATACATAGTACAGTAAGCATAAACTGCACACATTTCCATTGCTGTGGAAGGAACATGCAATATATATGTACATTTTATGTCACTCTTCCTGACCAAAACAAATTCAACTGTGTGTTCTGGGATATAGCGTATAATGGAGTTGGAATCAAGTGAACCCTCTCACAACTTTGTATACGTGGATGAGGCTGGCTTCAACCTGACAGGGTCGGAATATCATCGGTCACAGAGCTACTGTGGATTTGCCAGGCCAACAGGGAGGAAATATCACCATGTGTGCTGCTATTTCGGAGCACGGTGTCCTAACCCATATCCCCCTTATAGGGCCATACAACACCCAGCATCTACTCAACCTTTTAGAGACTCTCTACAGGGCTCTCATCCCTGATGATGAGAGGGGTCTGTTTAGAGAGGATTTGACAAAGTATGTGGTCATTTGTGATAATGTGAGTTTCCATCGATCAAACATCATAAGGCAATGGTTTGTGACCCACCCGAGGATGCTGATAGAATTCCTCCAACCTTATTCACCATTCCTTAACCCAATTGAGGAGTTCTTTTCAGCATGGAGGTGGAAGGTGTACGATCGTCAGCCACACACACAGATGACCCTGCTGGCTGCAATGGATGCAGCATGTGAGGACATCACAGTAGACGCCTGCAGAGGATGGATAAGGCATTCCAAAAGATTCTTTCCACGTTGCATTGGAAGGGAAAATATCCGGTGTGATGTGGATGAGAATATGTGGGCCGACAGACAGGAACGTCTGGATGTGTAGAGACAGCACTAGAACTGTGCTGCCGGCAGAGTTGTGCCTTAGGGGCGTTTCCTGTGTTTCTTTCTAATTTAGTTTTTTTTCCTTTGTGCCCCTTGACTTTTTCTTACTGTAAATTATTTTGTTTTTTTCTTTCATAAAGTAGCACTAGTAAAAGCTGTGAAAAACAAAATCCTGTCCAGTCTCTTTCGATCAATAACCCACATACAGTAATATGTAAATAGTACTGTTGAAATGTATATATGCCATAGAAGTGCAGCCTTGTGCATTTTCAACACAGTAACTGTCATCCAAACTGTAGCCTAAGTTTACATCAGGTAATACTGTCAAAGTACACAGTTACATTGACAACATGCCTAAACATTTTGACCACCTTGTTGGTGAACAATGATTTATTTTATTTACCTTTATTTAACGAGGCAAGTCAATTAAGAACAAATTCTTATTTACAATGACGGCCAAACTCAGACGACGCTGGGCCAATTGTGCGCCGCCCTATGGTACTCCCAATCACGGCCGGTTGTGAAACAGTCTGAATTCAAACCAGGTTGTCTGTAGTGACACCTCCAGATAGATAGATAGATAGATAGATAGATAGATAGATAGATAGATACTTTATTGATCCCAGAGGGGAAATTTCTTTGTCAAGCAGCTACAACAACAACGAAAGTACACAAAAGGCAGATACATGATACATAGAGCGGCAGTATGAAAAAGTATAGAAACACAAGATATCTGGAGTGTAAAAAAAGCTATAAAAAGACATTGCATAGTATGGGTGGTTGGCTGAATATGTACACTATACATTGGTGAATGTTGGATGGTTAACTATACTATACAGGTCGACAAAATGTGTGTATGATATAATTTGGGGTAATAATATTAATTCCCTTAAAATACAGTCTTTAGTTCGCAGGGTTTAATTACAGATAACTGCACGTATTGCACATTCGATATACTAAAAGCAATGAAAAAAGATACAACTGACAGGATACTAATATGCATTCCTGAGTGAATGACAACGTAAGTTAAGTCCAAGAATTACTTGCAATATTGCACGTGATATGATATAACAACTGTACATCAATATGTACAGTGGGGAGAACAAGTATTTGATACACTGCCGATTTTGCAGGTTTTCCCACTTACAAAGCATGTAGAAGTCTGTAATTTTTATCATAGGTACTCTTCAACTGTGAGTGACGGAATCTAAAACAAAAATCCAGAAAATCACATTGTATGATTTTTAAGTAATTAATTTGCATTTTATTGCATGACATAAGTATTTGATACATCAGAAAAGCAGAACTTAATATTTGGTACAGAAACCTTTGTTTGATTACAGAGATCATACGTTTCCTGTAGTTCTTGACCAGGTTTGCACACACTGCAGCAGGGATTTTGTCCCACTCCTCCATCCAGATCCTTCAGTTTTCGGGGCTGTCGCTGGGCAATACGGACTTTCAGCTCCCTCCAAAGATTTTCTATTGGGTTCAGGTCTGGAGACTGGCTAGGCCACTCCAGGACCTTGAGATGCTTCTTACGGAGCAACTCCTTAGTTGCCCTGGCTGTGTGTTTCGGGTTGTTGTCATGCTGGAAGACCCAGCCACGACCCATCTTCATGCTCTTACTGAGGGAAGGAGGTTGTTGGCCAAGATCTCGCGATACATGGCCCCATCCATCCTCCCCTCAATACGGTGCAGTCGTCCTGTCCCCTTTGCAGAAAAGCATCCCCAAAGAATGATGTTTCTACCTCCATGCTTCACGGTTGGGATGGTGTTCTTGGGGTTGTACTCATCCTTCTTCTTCCTCCAAACACGGCGAGTGGAGTTTAGACCAAAAAGCTCTATTTTTGTCTCATCAGACCACATGACCTTCTCCCATTCCTCCTCTGGATCATCCAGATGGTCATTGGCAAACTTCAGACGGGCCTGGACATGCGCTGGCTTGAACAGGGGGACCTTGCGTGCGCTGCAGGATTTTAATCCATGGCGGCGTAGTGTGTTACTAATGGTTTTCTTTGAGACTGTGGTCCCAGCTCTCTTCAGGTCGTTGACCAGGTCCTGCCGTGTAGTTCTGGGCTGATCCCTCACCTTCCTCATGATCATTGATGCCCCACGAGGTGAGATCTTGCATGGTGCCCCAGACCGAGGGAGATTGACCGTCATCTTGAACTTCTTCCATTTTCTAATAATTGCGCCAACAGTTGTTGCCTTCTCACCAAGCTGCTTGCCTATTGTCCTGTAGCCCATCCCAGCCTTGTGCAGGTCTACAATTTTATCCCTTACACAGCTCTTTGTTCTTGGCCATTGTGGAGAGGTTGGAGTCTGTTTGATTGAGTGTGTGGACAGGTGTCTTTTATACAGGTAACGAGTTCAAACAGGTGCAGTTAATACAGGTAATGAGTGGAGAACAGGAGGGCTTCTTAAAGAAAAACTAACAGGTCTGTGAGAGCTGGAATTCTTACTGGTTGGTAGGTGATCAAATACTTATGTCATGCAATAAAATGCAAATTAATTATTTAAAAATCATACAATGTGATTTTCTAGATTTTTGTTTTAGATTCCGTCTCTCACAGTTGAAGTGTACCTATGATAAAAAATTACAGACCTCTACATGCTTTGTAAGTAGGAAAACAACATTAATGCTGACACAGGGATCACACTGAGGACAGGGGAAACATAACAACATTAATGATACAGGGATCACACTGAGGACAGAGGAAACATAACAACATTAATGACACAGGGATCACACTGAGGACAGGGGAAACATAACAACATTAATGCTGACACAGGGATCACACTGAGGACAGGGGAAACATAACAACATTAATGACACAGGGATCACACTGAGGACAGGGGAAACATAACAACATTAATGACACAGGGATCACACTGAGGACAGAGGAAACATAACAACATTAATGACACAGGGATCACACTGAGGACAGAGGAAACATAACAACATTAATGATACAGGGATCACACTGAGGACAGGGGAAACATAACAACATTAATGCTGACACAGGGATCACACTGAGGACAGATGAAACATAACAACATTAATGATACAGGGATCACACTGAGGACAGAGGAAACATAACAACATTAATGACACAGGGATCACACTGAGGACAGATGAAACATAACAACATTAATGACACAGGGATCACACTGAGGACAGATGAAACATAACAACATTAATGATACCGGGATCACACTGAGGACAGAGGAAACATAACAACATTAATGATACAGGGATCACACTGAGGACAGAGGAAACATAACAACATTAATGATACAGGGATCACACTGAGGACAGAGGAAACATAACAACATTAATGATACAGGGATCACACTGAGGACAGAGGAAACATAACAACATTAATGACACAGGGATCACACTGAGGACAGAGGAAACATAACAACATTAATGACACAGGGATCACACTGAGGACAGAGGAAACATAACAACATTAATGACACAGGGATCACACTGAGGACAGATGAAACATAACAACATTAATGCTGACACAGGGATCACACTGAGGACAGAGGAAACATAACAACATTAATGACACAGGGATCACACTGAGGACAGATGAAACATAACAACATTAATGATACAGGGATCACACTGAGGACAGAGGAAACATAACAACATTAATGATACAGGGATCACACTGAGGACAGATGAAACATAACAACATTAATGATACAGGGATCACACTGAGGACAGATGAAACATAACAACATTAATGATACAGGGATCACACTGAGGACAGAGGAAACATAACAACATTAATGATACAGGGATCACACTGAGGACAGATGAAACATAACAACATTAATGATACAGGGATCATACTGAGGACAGATGAAACATAACAACATTAATGATACAGGGATCACACTGAGGACAGATGAAACATAACAACATTAATGATACAGGGATCACACTGAGGACAGATGAAACATAACAACATTAATGATACAGGGATCACACTGAGGACAGAGGAAACATAACAACATTAATGATACAGGGATCACACTGAGGACAGAGGAAACATAACAACATTAATGACACAGGGATCACACTGAGGACAGAGGAAACATAACAACATTAATGACACAGGGATCACACTGAGGACAGAGGAAACATAACAACATTAATGACACAGGGATCACACTGAGGACAGATGAAACATAACAACATTAATGATACAGGGATCACACTGAGGACAGATGAAACATAACAACATTAATGATACAGGGATCACACTGAGGACAGAGGAAACATAACAACATTAATGATACAGGGATCACACTGAGGACAGAGGAAACATAACAACAAATGTATTTTTTAAAACCCTGTATGGATCAACTCTCTGTGTTTAATTGGGGCGCGTTTTGTAGGACGCAAGTTTTTGGAATGTTCAGATGCCTCTCTGACATGTAGAATAAGGAATTACATCAGGTCTATTCATGGAATTTCTATCTGCAACGTTCGAGAACGTTTTGCAACTGAACGTGGCCCTGTGTTGTTGTGTGTCATGCCAACCTGTCATGTCACTGGGGTCTTGGGTGGATTGGCCATATGGCAATTCTACTTCCAGACACAAATGAGATAACTCCTCACTCTGACCATTTTACTTCCCCTAGCAGAGCTGGTTAGGCTGTTTACATGTTATCTAGAGAGTTTGTGACTGTAAATGTGATGCTGGAAACAATTTATTGTTTTTTTTTGCTGGACATTTACTGACACCAGTCATATTCAACTGTAAATTCATCAGTTATTCAGCGCTCTGGCATCCTCAGAAGGGAGTGCTCTGAAATCGGAGTAGATAGCTAGAGTGAATTTACGAACGCACCCTTTATCCAGTTAGTTTGGGTGCTTGACTGCCTTTGTGAGGTCAGAACGCTCGGATCAACCCTACAAAGCGTCCAGTGTGCGAGCTCTGAACCCTCGAAACGCTCTAAATTTACAAACTGACAATCTGACCATGCTCTAAATTTATTAACGCCCAGAGCGAACTCCGGAGTGAATTTACGAACACACCCTAAATCAAACGAGCTTCATCAACGAGAGTGAGACCCGCTCTGAGACTCTCAGATTTCAGTTTCCATGTAACCCATCTGAACAGTAGGCTAAAGTTCCCTTGACGTGCCATATGCCTATTTGAAGTCCCTGTCTTGTGACTTATCGAACTTGTAAAGCGCCTTACAATCATCACACATAACACTGACTGCTACCATCCTCTCTTACCACTGTACCTTTTCTCTTATTCAATTAGAATCCAACATTGTGATTTTTGCCTCCGTGGATCGACGTTAACGTTTTCTGCCCATTCCCAAAAGCATTAGGCGATTTAGTTAGGCACCAAAGTTTAGGCGCAATCAGTAATGACAGATAGCCTAAAATAATGAAAGACAACCTTAATGTAGCCTATAGATATGAACTGCCCAAGAATTATACATTCATGTTGTGTTCTCTTTATTCTACTCGCCCTTCATCCACACAATATTGAATGACCCTAACCTCGCCCGCACCACTGATATAACGGCGGGGACTGCGGGTTATGAGTCAACCTGTGCATCACTAGAACCCAGTCACCGGTCGGGGAAAGTGAAGGAAGGCAGCCAGTGCGAGACATTTTACTGACTCCCCATTCCAGGTGTTGCCTACAATGTCTAGGGGCTAAGTGAAACACGGAGGTCCGCCCCTCTTCTCCCTCTCCCTCTAGCCATCCCTCCATCCAGGGTAAAGCAGGCTACAGGGGGCAGGGCTCTACTCGCAGGGGAGACCAGAGGGGAGGCGCATCGCCGGAGATCCGCTCAAACGCTCTCCTGACACAGACAGACCGACCGACGGACGGAGGCAGGAGGCATATGCTGAAGCAAACAGTGGTGCGCTCGCTCTCGGATGTGAGCCGAATTCAGAAATAAGAAAGCTGAAGAAACTTTGCAAGACCCGCGGAGTTCTATTCCAATACGGTGGATACATACAATTTTCTCTGTTATGCGAGTGGATTTTCTTTGGAAGGAATAACGTTTTTATTTCGAATATATACTTTTTTAAACCTCGTTTTATCCAGCTGCAGTGAACTCCGGAAGAGTTGATACGGACTCACAGTCAGGATGTCCCATATATCCGTTAACGACCACCTGGAGGGCATTTTGTCAGACTTCGAAGGTAAGCGCCTCTCTGTCTGTCCCACTTAGACTACTACAAGTTAGAAACATAAAGCAGTAAAATCAACATAAGCATCGTTTGAAGTGAATGGGATGCATGGTTGTTAACCAGTTAGGCTACTTCCACTCTGATGTGTTCACTGCATTTCGGGGAGTAACGTGCTCTGGCTTTGAGATAGAGTCATAGAGAGGAGATGTATGATTAGTGCGTAATAATCCGAGGGTACAGGGAGTCCCAGCAGGTATAGAGCCGGGTTATGTAAACCCAGCAGTGTCGGGGAAGCTACTCTGAAAATAGTTTATCAAGCTACCAATTACTTCACAGTGGAAGAAGTTAAGCTACTCTAAAGCTACCCTTAAGAAAAATATAGTTTACTTTACTAAAGTAGTTCACTACATCCACACTACTTTGTAAAACATTATAATATGTAAATGAAATGTCATAGACTACAAATTGAAAGAAAAGAACATATTTTAACAGAATGTATAATTTAGTCTGTTAAACACAAACACGATGTTTCTAGTGAGAATCTTGCCTGCTTCACCCATATATTATTTTATTCTTGCCTGCTTCACCCATATATTATTTTATTATTGCCTAGTTCATCCACATATTATTTTATTATTGCCTGCTTCACCCATATATTATTTCATTCTTGCCTGCTTCACCCATATATTATTTTATTCTTGCCTGCTTCACCCATATATTATTTTATTATTGCCTAGTTCATCCACATATTATTTTATTATTGCCTGCTTCACCCATATATTATTTCATTCTTGCCTGCTTCACCCATATATTATTTTATTCTTGCCTGCTTCACCCATATATTATTTTATTATTGCCTGCTTCACCCATATATTATTTTATTATTGCTTACTTTACCCACATATTATTTTATTATTGCCTGCTTCATCCATATATTATTTTATTCTTGCCTGCTTCACCCATATATTATTTTATTCTTGCCTGCTTCACCCATATATTATTTTATTCTTGCTTGCTTCACCCATATATTATTTTATTCTTGCCTGCTTCACCCATATATTATTTTATTATTGCCTACTTCACCCATATATTATTTTATTCTTGCCTGCTTCACCCATATATTATTTTATTATTGCCTACTTCACCCATATATTATTATATTATTGCCTGCTTCACCCATATATTATTTTATTATTGCCTACTTCACCCATATATTATTTTATTCTTGCCTGCTTCACCCATATATTATTTTATTATTGCCTACTTCACCCATATATTATTATATTATTGCCTGCTTCACCCATATATTATTTTATTCTTGCCTACTTCATCCATATATTATTTTATTCTTGCCTGCTTCACCCATATATTATTTTATTCTTGCCTTCTTCACCCATATATTATTTTATTATTGCCTACTTCACCCATATATTATTTTATTATTGTCTGCTTCACCCATAAATTATTTTATTCTTGCCTGCTTCATCCATATATTATTTTATTCTTGCCTGCTTCATCCATATATTATTTTATTATTGCCTGCTTTACCCATATATTATTATATTATTGCCTACTTCACCCATATATTATTTTATTATTGCCTACTTCATCCATATATTATTTTATTCTTGCCTGCTTCACCCATATATTATTTTATTATTGCCTACTTCACCCATATATTATTATATTATTGCCTGCTTCACCAATATATTATTTTATTCTTGCCTGCTTCATCCATATATTATTTTTATTATTGCCTGCTTCACCCATGTATTATTTTATTATTGCCTACTTCACCCATATATTATTATATTATTGCCTGCTTTATCCATGTATTATTTTATTATTGCCTACTTCACCCATATATTATTATATTTTTGCTAAATAAGTATTGTTTAGTTCCAGTAGTTATCTACACCTCTACATGGCAGAAAAGTAATGAACTACTGAAAACACTACTCCCCTTTGCAGAAAAGCATCCCCAAAGAATGATGTTTCCACCTCCATGCTTCACGGTTGGGATGGTGTTCTTGGGGTTGTACTCATCCTTCTTCTTCCTCCAAACATGGCGAGTGGAGTTTAGACCAAAAAGCTCTATTTTTGTCTCATCAGACCACATGACCTTCTCCCATTCCTCCTCTGGATCATCCAGATGGTCATTGGCAAACTTCAGACGGGCCTGGACATGCGCTGGCTTGAGCAGGGGGACCTTGCGTGCGCTGCAGGATTTTAATCCATGACGGCGTAGTGTGTTACTAATGGTTTTCTTTGAGACTGTGGTCCCAGCTCTCTTCAGGTCATTGACCAGGTCCTGCAGTGTAGTTCTGGGCTGATCCCTCACCTTCCTCATGATCATTGATGCCCCACGAGGTGAGATCTTGCATGGTGCCCCAGACCGAGGGAGATTGACCGTCATCTTGAACTTCTTCCATTTTCTAATAATTGCGCCAACAGTTGTTGCCTTCTCACCAAGCTGCTTGCCTATTGTCCTGTAGCCCATCCCAGCCTTGTGCAGGTCTACAATTTTATCCCTGATGTCCTTACACAGCTCTCTGGTCTTGGCCATTGTCGAGAGGTTGGAGTCTGTTTGATTGAGTGTGTGGACAGGTGTCTTTTATACAGGTAACGAGTTCAAACAGATGCAGTTAATACAGGTAATGAGTGGAGAACAGGAGGGCTTCTTAAAGAAAAACGAACAGGTCTGTGAGAGACGGAATTCTTACTGGTTGGTAGGTGATCAAATACTTATGTCATGCAATAAAATGCAAATTAATTATTAAAAAAATCATACAATGTGATTTTCTGGATTTTTGTTTTAGATTCCGTCTCTCACAGTTGAAGTGTACCTATGATAAAAATTACAGACCTCTACATGCTTTGTAAGTAGGAAAACCTGCAAAATCGGCAGTGTATCAAATACTTGTTCTCCCCACTGTATATAGATATTGATTAAAGTCATTGGAACTTGATGTAGCTGAGACCATGACCAGAAAATTCAGATCTGCTCTATGTGCAGGACTTTTATGCATTCATCATGTCAGTGGCTCTGTAACTTTAACCCGTGTCATGTTCTTCTGTGCATTGGCTGAAACACAGCAGGCATCGAGAGAGCCTACCGAAATGTATAACATTTGCTAGGCTATGCCTTCGGTTGAACTTTTTGTATACTTTTTGGTAGGCTATATCTTCTATTTAACTCTTGATATAACTTGGGTGGCAATGAGTAACATGTCTAGTGGTTCATAAATCCTTGTGCTTTTCTCCAGACTGAAGGTCAGAATGTCCTTTAGCCTTCTTCTTATAGAGGTAGATTGTGGAACACAAAGTAACTGAAAAGGGATTCACGTCCTAGAGATGACAGTATGGTAGTTTAATGTGGGTGTGTAAGCTCCCTGCCTTCCATAGTCCTCATCTAACTGTAGGCCTAGTTATCTAACCCCACAAACACCCCCTCTCTAAAACCCTGTATAACTATGACTGGACATAGTCCTCATCTAACTGCTGTATGACACTACATAGGCCTTTATAACTGATTTATGACACTAAACAGGCCGTTATACATCAGTTATTATATCTGAAACAGATGTTCAAAGGGCATAGAGACACTGTGGAGAGACAGGGGAGGAGATGGAGAAACAGGGGAGGGAGAGACGGGAGGGAGAGAAGAGACAGGGTAGGGAGAGAGAGGCAGGGGAGGGAGAGAAGAGACAGGGGAGGGGAGGGAGAGACAGGAGAGGGAGAGAAGAGACAGGTTTTGGGAGGGAGAGACAGGGGAGGGAGAGAAGAGACAGGGGAGGGAGGGAGAGACAGGGGAGGAAGAGAAGAGACAGGGGAGGGAGGGAGAGACAGGGGAGGGAGAGAAGAGACAGGGGAGGGAGGGAGAGACAGGGGAGGGAGAGAAGAGACAGGGGAGGGGAGGGAGAGACAGGAGAGGGAGAGAAGAGACAGGTTTTGGGAGGGAGAGACAGGGGAGGGAGAGAAGAGACAGGGGAGGGAGGGAGAGACAGGGGAGGGAGAGAAGAGACAGGGGAGGGAGAGACAGGGGAGGGAGAGAAGAGACAGGGGAGGGAGAGAAGAGACAGGGGAGGGAGGGAGAGACAGGGGAGGGAGAGAAGAGACAGGAGGAGGCAGAGAGAGAGAGAATGAAAGGCTGATAGAGGAAGAGAGGCTGTCTCTCTCTAGGTATGTTTACTTTGCCAAAGCAAGTAGATAATAAACAAAAGTGAAATAAACAATAAAAAATAACAGTAAACATTACACTCAGTTCCAAAATAATAAAGACATTTCAAATATCATTGTATGTACAGTCGTGGTCAAAAGTTTTGAGAATGACACAAGTATTGGTCTCCACAAAGTTGGCTGCTTCAGTGTTCTTAGATCTTTATGTCAGTAGTTACTATGGTAACACTGAAGTATAATTACAAGTATTCCATAAGTGTCAAAGGCTTTCATTGACAATGATGTTCAGTTTATGCAAAGAGTCAATATTTGCAGTGTTGACCCTTCTTTTTCAAGATCTCTGCAATCCACCCTGGCATGCTGTCAATTAACTTCTGGGCCACATCCTGACTGATGACAGGCCATTCGTGCATAATCGATGCTTAGAGTTTGTCAGAAGTTGTGGGTTTTTGTTTGTCCACCCGCCTCTTGAGGACCGACCACAAGTTCTCAATGGGATTAAGGTCTGGGGAGTTTCCTGGCCATGGACAGAAAATGTTGATGTTTTGTTCCTCGAGCCACTTAGTTATCACTTTTGCCTTATGGCAAGGTGCTCCATCATGCTGGAAAAGGCATTGGTAGTCACAACTGTTCTTGGATGGTTGGGAGAAGTTGCTCTCGGAGGATGTGTTGGTACCATTCTTTATTCATGGCAAAATTGTGAGTGAGAAGCAACCCCACACACAAATGGTCTCAGGATGCTTTACTGTTGGCATGACACAGGACTGATGGTAGCGCTCACCTTGTCTTCTCCGGAAAAGGTGTTTTCCCGATGGCCCAAACAATCGGAAAGGGGATTCCTCAGAGAAAATGACTCTACCCCAGTCCTCAGCAGTCCAATCACTGTACCTTTTGCAGGATATCAGTCTGTCCTTGATGTTTTTCCTGGAGAGAAGTGGCTTCTTTGCTGCCCTTCTTGACACCAGGCCATCCTCCAAAAGTCTTCGCCTCACTGTGCGTGCAGATGCACTCACACCTGCCTGCTGCCATTCCTGAGCAAGATCTGCACTGGTGGTGCCCCGATCCCGCAGCTGAATCAACTTTAGGAGACGGTCCTGGCGCTTGCTGGACTTTCTTGGGCTCCCTGACGCCTTCTTCACAACAATTGAACCTCTCTCCTTGAAGTTCTTGATGATCCGATAAATGGTTGATTTAGCTGCAATCTTACCAGCAGCAATATCCTTGCCTGTGAAGCCCTTTTTGTGCAAAGCAATGATGACGGCACGTGTTTCCTTGCAGGTAACCATGGTTGACAGAGGAAGAACAATGATTTCAAGCACCACCCTCCTTTTAAAGCTTCCAGTCTGTTATTCTGACTCAATCAGCATGACAGAGTGATCTCCAGCCTTTTCCTCGTCAACACTCACACCTGTGTTAACGAGACAATCACTGACATGATGGCAGCTGGTCCTTTTGTGGCAGGGTTGAAATGCAGTGGAAATGTTTTTGGGGGATTAAGTTCATTTTCATGGCAAAGAGGGACTTTGCAATTAATTGCAATTCATCTGATCACTCTTTATGACATTCAACACTGAGTCAGCAAACTTTGTGGAGACCTTATTTTCCCATCTGTACCTTAAAGTACAAATGGGAAAATAAATAAACATAAATATGGGTTGTATTTACAATGGTGTTTGTTCTTCACTGGTTGCCCTTTTCTTGTGACAACAGGTCACACATCTTGCTGCTGTGATGGAACACTGTGGTATTTCACCCAGTAGATATGGGAGTTTATCAAAATTGGGTTTGTTTTCTAATTCTTTATGGATCTGTGTAATCTGAGGGAAGTATGTGTCTCTAATATGGTCATACATTTGGCAGAAGGTTAGGAAGTGCAGCTCAGTTTCTACCTCATTTTGGGGGCAGTGTGCACATAGCCTGTCTTCTCTTGAGAGCCAGGTCTGCCTACGGCGGCCTTTCTCAATAGCAAGGCTATGTTCACTGAGTCTGTACATAGTCAAAGCTTTCCTTAAGTTTGGGTCAGTCACATTGGGTCAGTCAGGTATTCTGCCACTGTGTATTCTCTGTTTAGGGCCAAAAAGCATTCTAGTTTGCTCTCATTTTTGTTAGTTTTTTCCAATGTGTCAAGTAATTCTGTTTTTGTTTTCTCATGATTTGGTTGGGTCTAATTGTGTTGCTGTCCTGGGGCTCTTTGGGGTCTGTTTGTGTTTGTGAACAAAGCCTCAGGACCAGCTCTAAACGTTCATCTCTCTGTAGGTGATGGCTTTGTTATGGAAGGTTTGGGAATCACTTCCTTTTAGGTGGTTGTAGAATTTAACCGCTCTTTTCTAGAGTTTGATCATAAGCGGGTATCGGCCTAATTCTGCTCTGCGTGCATTATTTGGTGTTTTACGTTGTACACAGAGTACTTGGTTGGTGAGCGGACCCCAGACCTCACAACCATAAAGGGCAATGGGTTCTATAACTGATTCAAGTATTTTTAGCCAGATCCTAATTGGTATGTCGAATTTTATGTTCCTTTTGATGGCATAGAAGGCCCTTCTTGCCATGTCTCTCAGATTGTTTACAGCTTTGTGGAAGTTACCTGTGGTGCTGATGTTTAGGCCGAGGTATGTATAGTGAATCCTAGCCTAGCAGTGGGCAACTGGGAGGAAGTGCTCTTATTCTCCATGGACTTTACAGTGTCCCAGAACTTTTGGGAATTAATACTACAGGATGCACATTTCTGTTTGAAAAAGCTAGCCTTTGCTTTTCTAACTGACTGTGTATATTGGTTCCTGACTTCCCTGAAAAGTTGCATATCGCGGGGGCTATTTGATGCTAATACAGTGTGCCAAAGGATGTTTTTGTGCTGGTCAAGGGCAGTCAAGTCTAGAGTGAATCAAGGGCTATATCTGTTCTTAGTTCTGAATTTTTTAATGGGGCATGCTTATTTAGGATGGTGAGGAAAGCACTTTTAAAGAACAACCAGGAATCCTCTACTGACGGGATGAGGTCAATATCCTTCCAGGATATCGAGGCCAGATCGATTAGAAAGGCCTGCTCACTGAAGTGTTTTAGGGAGCGTTTGACAGTGATAAGGGGTGGTCATTTAACCGCAGACCCATTACGGACGCAGGTATTGAGGCAGTGATCACTGAGATCCTGGTTGAAAACCGAGGAGGTGTATTTGGAGGGCAAGTTAGTCAGGATGATATCTATGATGGTGCCTATGGTTACGAATTTAGGGTTGTACCTGGTGGGTTCCTTGATAATTTGTGTGAGATTGAGGGCATCTATCTTAGATTGAAGGACGTCTGGGGTGTTAAGCATATCCCAGTTTAAGTCACTTAACAGTACAAGATAGATGGGGGGCAATCAATTCACATACAGTGTCCAGGGCACAGCTGGGGGCTGAGGGGGGTCTGTAACAAAAGGCAACAGTGAGAGACTTATTTCTGGAAAGGTTGATTTTTAAAAGTAGAAGCTCAGACTGTTTGGGCACCGACCTGGATAGTATGACAGAACTCTGCAGGTTATTTCTGCAGTAGATTGCAACTCCGCCTCCTTTGGCAGTTCTATCTTGACGGGAAATATTGTAGTTGGGGATGGAATTTTCAGAATTTTTGGTGGCCTTCCTGAGCCAGGATTCAGACACAGCTAGGACATCAGGGTTGGCGGAGTGTGCTAAAGCAGTGAATAAATCAAACTTAGGGAGGAGGCTTCTGATGTTAACATGCATGAAACCAAGGCTTTTACGGTTACAGAAGTCAACAAATGAGAGCGCCTGGGGAATAGGTGTAGTACTGGGGGCTACAGGACCTGGGTTTACCTCAACATCACCAGAGGAACAGAGGAGGAGTAGGATAAGGGTACGACTAAGGGCTTTAAAAACTGGTCGTCTAGTGCGTTGGGTATAGAGAATAAAAGGAGCAGATTCTGGGCGCGGTAAAATAGATTGATGGCATAATGTACAGACAGGGATATGGTAGGATGAGAATTCAGTGGAGGTAAACCTAGGCGTTGGGTAACGATGAGAGAGATTGTATCTCTGGAGACACCAGTTAAGCCAGGTGAGGTCTCTGTGTGTGTGGGGGGGGGGACAAAGGAGCTATCTGAGGCATGCTGAGCGGGACTGGGGGTGCTACAGTGGAATTGAACGATAAGGAATAAACTAAACAGCAACAGACGAGGCATCTTGAAATAAGGGAGAGGAATAAAACAAACACAGTTAATCAAGAGAGCTAAGACAACAACGGGTAATGGTGATGAATAGACTGAGAACATTTGGAAAAAGTTGTGCTACACACAGGACCTGAGTTCAGACCTGAGGCTTAACAGATAAACAGAACGAGGTACTGTGTAAGGGAACAGTCCAGCAGGCAACAGCAATATGGCCGAGTGATCATAAGGTCCGATGAGCAGCAAAGAGATGAGCCAGGGAGCAGTTCAGTGGGAGCTGCACTAGGCGAGCGGGAGGCACAGTGTTCAGAGTGCTAGCAGGCCGGGGCTAGCAGATGGATCTTCGGTGATGTCGCAGCAGAAAAGCCTGTTGAAACCACGCCGGACGCTTACGTCGGCAGACCAGTCGTGATGGCTCGACGGGGCTCCGTGTCGACAGTAGAAGGTCCAAGGCCGGTTGACAAAGGTACTGTAGCCCGGGAAATTAGCTAGTACATGTCGGCTAGCCGGGAGATGGGCCTAGCTAACTGGTGCAAGCTTTTGGACAGTAGTGTTAGCCAAACAACAGTAGCCACTCGTTTGCAGCTAGCTAGCTGCGATTATCCGGTGTGATGGTCCTGTGATTTCAGCAGAAATCCGGTGCAGTGGAAGGGAACGTGATCCAATATGCGCAGGGTTGGTAGCCCGCTGTGCAGACTGCCCGATATTGTCCGAACTTAAGCTGGCTGATGCAGGCAGAGCAGTGTGAGGACCGCTAGCAGTGGCAAGTAGCTAGTTAGCAAGCTAGCTAGCAGGCTAGCTTCTGTTGGAGGTTCAGTTAAATGATAAAAAAAGATAAATAAATAAATAAAATAGATAGTCATTCCACGTTGGGTGAGGCGGGTTGCAGGAAGAGTATATGAGGAATATAAAAAAAAAAGGAAAGACAGACTAATTACAGACTATTTACACGGAACATGAGACAGGACAAAAAAACACGTCCGCACTGTTATGCCATCTTGGGGTGTGTGTGTTGTAGTGTGTGTGTGTCTGTGTTGTTGTAGTGTGTGTGTGTGTTGTAGTGTGTGTGTGTGTTGTAGTGTGTGTGTGTGTGTGTGTGTGTGTGTGTTGTAGTGTGTATGTGTGTGTGAGAGCTTCTTTATGTATCTGTGTCCAGTATGAAGGAAGTTAGAGGTAGTTGTGCTTCCAGCCATTGCGCTAATGCTAGTTAGCATCTGACTCTAGGGAAGTTGATAAAGGGCCTCTAACTAAAACACTCTAATTCCTTTGCTTCAGGTAGTTAGTCAGCACAGATCTAGGACCAGACAACACTCCCTATATCCTACATTAATCAATAGGAGGTGAGATGTAAAACTGGCCTTAGATCAGTTTCTGGGGTCAACCAAGACAGTTGACCCTGCTATTCCTTAATTGATAGATGACAGTCCTTCTTCCTAACCCTGATAAGCATAGCCAGGCTAAACCTAATGAGGTTTGCTGATTTAAGATTGCTAGCCAATGTTAGCCTCTGCTAGCGTGATGCCATTAGCTAAAGAGTAAACAGATCAGAGGTCGTGTAGCAGACCAGGCTAAGGTAGGCTAGGCTAGGCTAGGCTACCCCCCTTAGTTACAACAATGCACAAGGCTACATCTGTCTCTACTGCTGGGGACTCATCTATTTGATGAGCTCACAGACTCAGAACACGGGCACTCATGTACACACAAACACACACACACACACACACTCTTTCTCTCTCTCTGTCTCTCTCTCTGTCTCTCTCTCTCTTTCTCTCGTTTCAGATCGCTTCACTTTGCCTCTTTGTTTGGTGGCCATGTTTATTTGAATGGAGAGATGCAACAAGCTCTGTCTTCATCTCAACTATCTCTTTTAGAACCATTGGAAACACACATTCTTTCTCATCTGTGTGGTGTGGTGTGTTGAGTGCTAGCTATACAACATCAGATAAGATGCGACAGCCTCAAATGAACACTGTGGTGCTGACTGCTGTGTCTGTGGCAGAGCATCTGGGGGAGTTCTGAAAGGATCAGTGTCCTGTTCTGTCTTGTGCCAACTACAATTAGTGACCTGTTCAATCGCATTTATGTCCCCAGGCAGGGCGAAACATGACTCAGGGTAGAAGTAGCAATGTTCATCAAGATTGTTCAAAGGTTTCAAAAACTATTCTAATAAATGCAACAGTTGGACAATGTTTGGTGGAAGTTCAGGTATTAATGTCACCTTTATTTCTTCTTATAATGCGCTTATATACATTTTCTTAGTATATAAGGTATTGTTTTATACTTTGTGATAAAAAAAAGAATATGATACTGTATAACGTGCCTTCAGAAAGCCCTTGACTTTTTCAACATTTTCTTGTGTTACAGCCTGAATTTAAAATGTATTAAATGGAGATGTATTGTCACATAATACCCCAGAATGTCAAAGTTTAATTATGTTTTTAGAATTTTTTACAGATTAGTTAAAAATGAAAAGCTGAAATGTCTTGAGGATTCAACTCCTTTGTAATGGCAAGCCTAAATAAACTCAGGAGTAGAAATGTGTTTAACAGGTCACATAATAAGTTGCATGGACTCACTCTGTGTGCAATAATAGTGTTTAACATGATGACTACCTCATCTCTGTATCCCACACACACAAGTATCTGTAATGCCAAGAAGGTTTTCCAATGCCTCGCAAAGAAGGGCACCTGTTGATGGATGGTTAAAAAAAAAGCAGACATTGAATATCCCTTTGAGCATGGTGAAGTTATTAATTACACTTTGGCAAAGAAATTCACTTTTTGTCCTGAATACAAAGTGTTATGTTTGGGGAGAATCCAATACAACACATTACTGATTACCACTCTCCATATTTCCAAGCATAGTGGTGGCTGCATCATGTTATGGGTATGCTTGTAATCATTAAGGACTGGGGAGTTTTTCAGGACGAAAAAGAAACGTAATGGAGATAAGCACAGGCAGCATTCTAGAGGAAAACCTGGTTCAGTCTGCTTTCCACCAGACACTGGGAGACATTCACCTTTCAGCAGGACAATAACCTACAACACAAGGCCAAATATACACCGGAGTTACTTACCAAGAAGACATTGAATGTTACTGAGTGGCCGAGTTACAGTTTGGACTTAAATATTCTTGAAAATCTATTGCAAGACCTGAAAATGGTTGTCTAGCAACGATCAACAACCAATTTGACAGAAAATAATAATGGGCAAATGTTGTACAATCCAGTTGTGGAAAGCTATAATCGCTGCCAAAGGTGCTTTTACAAAGTATTGACTCAGGGGTGTGAATACTTACTCATGTAAATGAGATATTTCTGTATTTAATTATCAATACCTTTGCATTTTGGAGTATTGTGTATAGATGGATGAGAATTCAGGCTGTAACACAGGCTTTAACACAACTAAATGTGGAATAAGTCAAGGGGTCTGAATACTTTCTGAAGGGGTGGAACAGGACCACCAAACACCTGCTCTGTCTAGACCTACCTGCACTCACCTGCTCTGTCTAGGCCTACCTGCACTCACCTGCTCTGTCTAGGCCTACCTGCACTCACCTGCTCTGTCTAGGCCTACCTGCACTCACCTGCTCTGTCTAGGCCTACCTGCACTCACCTGCTCTGTCTAGGCCTACCTGCACTCACCTGCTCTGTCTAGGCCTACCTGCACTCACCTGCTCTGTCTAGACCTACCTGCACTCACCTGCTCTGTCTAGGCCTACCTGCACTCACCTGCTCTGTCTAGGCCTACCTGCACTCACCTGCTCTGTTTAGGCCTACCTGCACTCACCTGCTCTGTCTAGGCCTACCTGCATTCACCTGCTCTGTCTAGACCTACCTGCACTCACCTGCTCTGTCTAGGCCTACCTGCACTCACCTGCTCTGTCTAGGCCTACCTGCACTCACCTGCTCTGTCTAGACCTACCTGCACTCACCTGCTCTGTCTAGGCCTACCTGCACTCACCTGCTCTGTCTAGACCTACCTGCACTCACCTGCTCTGTCTAGACTGCCTCATTAATACTGTTTTGTCACTTTCTCTTTCAACAAGTGTGTCAATAACAGGATAATCACGCAATTTAAAATCAAAACGCTTGGCTCTAGATTACACCTCTATACATATTTTACATTGTTTTCCAGATCAGACATACAGTAATATCACCATAATCCCATACAGTAATATCACCATAATCCTATACAGTAATATCACCATAATCCTATACAGTAATATCACCACAATCCCATACAGTAATATCACCATAATCCCATACAGTAATATCACCATAATCCTATATAGTAATATCACCATAATCCCATACAGTAATATCACCATAATCCTATAGAGTAATATCACCATAATCCCATACAGTAATATCACCATAATCCCATACAGTAATATCACCATAATCCTATACAGTAATATCACCATAATCCTATACAGTAATATCACCATAATCCCATACAGTAATATCACCATAATCCCATACAGTAATATCACCATAATCCTATATAGTAATATCACCATAATCCTATACAGTAATATCACCATAATCCTATACAGTAATATCACCATAATCCCATACAGTAATATCACCCTAATCCTATAGAGTAATATCACCATAATCCCATAGAGTAATATCACCATAATCCTATAGAGTAATATCACCATAATCCCATACAGTAATATCACCACAATCCCATACAGTAATATCACCATAATCCTATAGAGTAATATCACTATAATCCCATACAGTAATATCACCATAATCCTATACAGTAATATCACCATAATCCTATAGAGTAATATCACCATAATCCTATAGAGTAATATCACCATAATCCTATACAGTAATATCACCATAAACCCACACAGTAATATCACCATAATCCCGTACAGTAATATCACCATAATCCCGTACAGTGATATCACCATAATCCCATACAATAATATTACCATAATCCTATAGAGTAATATCACCATAATCCCACACAGTAATATCACCATAATCCCGTACAGTAATATCACCATAATCCCACACAGTAATATCACTATAATCCCATACAGTAATATCACCATAATCCTATAGAGTAATATCACTATAATCCCATACAGTAATATCACCATAATCCTATACAGTAATATCACCATAATCCCATACAGTAATATCACCATAATCCTATAGAGTAATATCACCATAATCCTATAGAGTAATATCACCATAATCCCATACAGTAATATCACCACAATCCCATACAGTAATATCACCATAATCCTATAGAGTAATATCACTATAATCCCATATAGTAATATCACCATAATCCTATACAGTAATATCACAATAATCCTATACTGTAATATCACCATAATCCCACACAGTAATATCACCATAATCCCGTACAGTAATATCACCATAATCCCGTACAGTGATATCACCATAATCCCATACAATAATATTACCATAATCCTATAGAGTAATATCACCATAATCCCACACAGTAATATCACCATAATCCCGTACAGTAATATCACCATAATCCCACACAGTAATATCACCATAATGCGTGCTAAACTACTGCTTAAGTAAAACTATAAGAAATCTAAGATGTGTCAAATAAATTATATCCAGCTCAGGGCTCCAGCTATGCATTTGGCTTGCTAACTTGCTAGCTAAGTAGCTAGATGTCAAGATCAAGCTTCTTGGTTACATCCAAAACACTCAATCCCTTCCTGGATCAACATCCCTGGTGCCTAAATAGCGCTCCTTGTGTGCACTTCCGGTAATACAGAATACCCCGGTATGGTACCGAAACGGTATGACGTTATGAAATCTGGGACAACCACTAATTGGGGTAGGTAACCTGATTTTAGACCTGCTGTTAGGGTCAACCTGGACCTACCACTAATTGGGGTAGGTAACCTGATCTTAGACCTGCTGTTAGGGTCCAAGATGGCGTAATCAGTGCAGATGTGTTTTTTTGTTTGTCCCGTCTCATGTTCCGTGTAAATAGTTTGTAATTAGTCTGTCTTTCCAAATATTTTATTATTCCCCATATACAGTGGGTAGAACAAGTATTTGATACACTGCCGATTTTGCAGGTTTTCCCACTTACAAAGCATGTAGAAGTCTGTAATTTTTATCATAGGTACTCTTCAACTGTGAGTGACGGAATCTAAAACAAAAATCCAGAAAATCACATTGTATGATTTTTAAGTAATTAATTTGCATTTTATTGCATGACATAAGTATTTGATACATCAGAAAAGCAGAACTTAATATTTGGTACAGAAACCTTTGTTTGCAATTACAGAGATCATACATTTCCTGTAGTTCTTGACCAGGTTTGTAGCAGGGATTTTGGCACACTCCTCCATACAGACCTTCTCCAGATCCTTCAGGTTTCGGGGCTGTCGCTGGGCAATACGGACTTTCAGCTCCCTCCAAAGATTTTCTATTGGGTTCAGGTCTGGAGACTGGCTAGGCCACTCCAGGACCTTGAGATGCTTCTTACGGAGCCACTCCTTAGTTGCCCTGGCTGTGTGTTTCGGGTCGTTGTCATGCTGGAAGACCCAGCCACGACCCATCTTCAATGCTCTTACTGAGGGAAGGAGGTTGTTGGCCAAGATCTCGCGATACATGGCCCCATCCATCCTCCCCTCAATACGGTGCAGTCGTCCTGTCCCCTTTGCAGAAAAGCATCCCCAAAGAATTATGTTTCTACCTCCATTCTTCACGGTTGGGATGGTGTTCTTGGGGTTGTACTCATCTTTCTTCTTCCTCCAAACACGGCGAGTGGAGTTTAGACCAAAAAGCTCTATTTTTGTCTCATCAGACCACATGACCTTCTCCCATTCCTCCTCTGGATCATCCAGACGGTCATTGGCAAACTTCAGACGGGCCTGGACATGCGCTGGCTTGAGCAGGGGGACCTTGCGTGCGCTGCAGGATTTTAATCCATGACGGCGTAATGTGTTACTAATGGTTTTCTTTGAGACTGTGGTCCCAGCTCTCTTCAGGTCATTGACCAGGTCCTGCCGTGTAGTTCTGGGCTGATCACTCACCTTCCTCATGATCATTGATGCCCCACGAGGTGAGATCTTGCATGGTGCCCCAGACCGAGGGAGATTGACCGTCATCTTGAACTTCTTCCATTTTCTAATAATTGCGGCAACAGTTGTTGCCTTCTCACCAAGCTGCTTGCCTATTGTCCTGTAGCACATCCCAGCCTTGTGCAGGTCTACAATTTTATCCCTGATGTCCTTACACAGCTCTCTGGTCTTGGCCATTGTGGAGAGGTTGGAGTCTGTTTGATTAAGTGTGTGGACAGGTGTCTTTTATACAGGTAACGAGTTCAAACAGGTGCAGTTAATACAGGTAATGAGTGGAGAACAGGAGGGCTTCTTAAAGAAAAACTAACAGGTCTGTGAGAGCCGGAATTCTTACTGGTTGGTAGGTGATCAAATACTTATGTCATGCAATAACATGCAAATTAATTGCCCGCACCCGCCCACTGGACTATCATCACTACTCTCGACGGGTCTGACTTAGAATACGTGGACACCTACAAATACCTAGGTGTCTGGTTAGACTGTAAACTCAACTTCCAGACTCACATTAACCATCTCCAATCCAAAATTAAATCTAGAAGCTAGAGGTTCCTATCTCCGTCACTAACTTTAAGCATCAGCTGTCAGAGCTGCTTATCGATCACTGCACCTGTATATAGCCCTTCTGTAAATAGCCCACCCTACTACCTCATCCCCATATTTATTATTTTAGCTCATTTTGCACTCCAGTATCTCTATTTGCACATCATCATTTGCACATCATCATTTGCACATCTATCACTCCAGTGTTAATTCTAATTTGTAACTTATTTCGCCACTATGGCCTATTTATTGTCCTACCTTCCTAATCTTACTACATTTTGCACTACATTTGCACTCTGTATATAGATTCTCTATTGTGTTATTGACTGTACGTTTGTTTATTCTCATGTGTAACTCTGTGTTGTTTTTTGTCGCACTGCTTTGCTTTGTCTTGGCCAGGTCGCAGTTGTAAATGAGAACTTGTTCTCAACTGGCCTACCTGGTTAAATAAAGGTGAAATAAAAAATAAAAAAAATAAAAGGGTCAACCTGGACCAACTACTAATTGGGGTAGGTAACCTGATCTTAGACCTGTTGTTAGGGTCAACCTGGATTTAGAGGGGTCAGGGGTTAAGGGTTGTCAGGGCAATGTCAGTCACTTCCTGGTACTAAACCTTAGTAGACTCCAAGACCCCTGGTGATCACAGACACACACACACACAGTCATTGTACCAGAGCACACAGAGCCAGCCCAGTCCCATGACTTACTGACCCAGTGACTGGGTAGCTTATTGAGACAACACACTATCTGTCCAGCTGCCGACCCCTCTGATGTCAAAAACTACAGATCTGTATCCCTTCTTTCTATAAAACTACAGACCTGTATCCCTTCTTTCTATAAAACTACAGACCTGTATCCCTTCTTTCTATAAAACTACAGACCTGTATCCCTTCTTTCTATAAAACTACAGACCTGTATCCCTTCTTTCTATAAAACTACAGACCTGTATCCCTTCTTCTTTCTATAAAACTACAGACCTGTATCCCTTCTTTCTATAAAACTACAGACCTGTATCCCTTCTTTCTATAAAACTACAGACCTGTATCCCTTCTTCTTTCTATAAAACTACAGATCTGTATCCCTTCTTCTTTCTATAAAACTACAGACCTGTATCCCTTCTTTCTATAAAACTACAGACCTGTATCCCTTCTTTCTATAAAACTACAGACCTGTATCCCTTCTTTCTATAAAACTACAGATCTGTATCCCTTCTGTCTTTTCATTCCAAAAAACTTGATCGTTCGGTCCCTGACCAACTCTCTCGTTATCTCAACTCAATTCAAAGGGCTTTATTGGCATGGGAAACATATGTTTAAATTGACTAAGTAAATTAAATAGACAATAAACAAAAGTGAAATAAACATCAGAAATTAACAGTAAACATTACATTCACAAAAGTTTTAAAAGAATATAAACATTTAAAATGTTAAATTATTGGCTATATACAGTGTTGTAACAATGTGCAAATAGTTGATGTATGAAAGATAAATAGCTAAATATGGGTTGTATTTACAATGTTGTTTGTTCTTCACTGGTTGCCCTTTTCTCATGGCAACGAGCCTCAAATCTTGCTATGATGAACACTGTGGTATTTCACCCAGTAGATATGGGAATTTATCAATGTTTGATTTGTTTTCAAATACATTTGGCAGGAGGTTAGGAAGTGCATCTCAGTTTCCACCTCATTTTGTGAGTAGTGTACACATAGCCTGTCTTCTCTTGAGAGCCAGGTCTGCCTACAGTGGCCTTTCTCAAAAGCAAGGCTATGCTCACTGAGTCTGTACATAGTCAAAGCTTTCCTTAAGTTTGGGTCAGTCACGGTGGTCAGGTATTCTGCCACTGTGTTCTCTCTGTTTAGAGCCAAATAGCATTCTAGTTTGCCCTGTTTTTTTGTTAATTCTTTCCAATGTGTAATTCTCTTTTTGTTTTCTCATAATTTGGTTGGGTCTAAATGTGTTGCTGTACTGGGGCTCTGTGGGGTCTGTTTGTGAACAGAGCCCCAGGACCAGCTTGCTCTTCTCCAGGTTCATCTCTCTGTAGGTGATGGCTTGGGAATCAGGTTTGGGAATCACTTCCTTTTAGGTATAGTCCTAATTCTGCTCTGCATGCATTATTTGGTGTTTTACGTTGTACACAGGATATTTTTGCAGAATTCTGCATGCTGTGTTTTTTCCCATTTAGTGAATTCTTGGTTCGTGAGCGGAACCCAGACCTCACAACCATAAAAGGACAATGGGTTCTATAACTGATTCAAGTACTTTTAGCCAGATCCTAATTGGTATGTCGAATTTTATGTTCCTTTTGATGGCATAGAATACCCTTCTTGCCTTGTCTCTCAGATCGTTCACAGCTTTGTGGAAGTTACCTGTGGCGCTGATGTTTAGGCCGAGGTATGTATAGTTTTTTGTGTGCTCTAGAGCAACGGTGTCTAGATGGAATTTGTATTTGTGGTCCTGGCAACTGGGCCTTTTTTGGAACACCATTATTTTTGTCTTACTGAGATTTACTGTCAGGGCCCAGGTCTGGCAGAATCCGTGCAGAAGATCTAGGTGCTGCTGTAGCCCTCCTTGGTTGGTGACATAAGCACCAGATCATCAGCAAACAGTAGACATTTGATTTCCGAGTCCAGTATGGTGAGGCAGACTGTTCTAGTGCCCTTGCCAATTAATTGACATACAGTAGGTTCCCTCGGCGTGGGCCCTCTAGGTGTAGGTCCGCGGGGGTCCCACAGGTGTCCCGCAGGTGTCCCGCAGGTGTCCCGCAGGTGTCCCGCAGGTCTGGGTGAGTGTCTTGCTGGTCTGGGCGGGGTGTCTATCGATCTGTTGCTCCTGTGTGAAGTGTTGGTGCTGCGGTTGAGGGCGATGTCCTTTAGGGTCTGGGCGAAGGTGGGCACTGCTGCCTTGTATAGGTGGACCTGGTCGTAAAGGCTGTTCAAGTCCAGGGTGGAGTGGTGGGCCAGGTAAACATTTGGTTTTGAGGCACAGTCATGGGAAATACTTGCGTTTACCTGCTGTATGGTGGAACTATTTTCATGGTAGCAGGGTATTTTCGTGATAGAAGCTTTTTCAATCACCCCCTTGAGTGATGTGGCCACCCTCAAGTCGTTTGTGCCTTTGTGTATTATTATGTGGCTGGGTGATCCTAGTTGGTCCTCAGACAGAAGGTCTAGGGCGCATTGGGTGTTTGGACACCAGAGTGTAGACACTGTGTGTTTGGGAAAAAGTTTATTTTCTTGTATACATTTCACATTTGAGTCCATAAGGAGTACAATCTGTGGCTTGTGTGTGTCCTCAGTGGGTGTGGGGGGGCTATCATGGGGCTGACGGGAGAGTTCTATGAGGGGGTGAGGTCCCCTGGGCTTGGGATTCTTCATTTGTTTGTCCGGCTGTGATGTCGAGGCTATGGTCAGGGTCTAGGGTGTACTGTTCTGCTGTGGTGTCGAGACTTTGGTCAGGGTCTGAGGTGGTCTGCTCTGCTGGCTTCTCTGCAGGGGTGGCCAGCTCTCTAACGGGTTGTTCTCTGTCACCCGTCATCGTTCTCATCTTCTCCTCCAGCAGTCTGATCCTCTCCTCTAGTGCTCTGTTCTTCTCCTGCTCCTGCTCTTTCTCCTGTTGATGTTGTCTCACTACAGTCCAGAGTGCAGATATGTCTCTCTCCACCTCCAGCTCTCCAGGTCTAGTTAAGGGGGTGTTGTTGTGCTGGACTGTTGTCTGGGTCTGTGCTGACTGGAGTGTGTTCACCTCCTGTTCCAGCTCCACCTGCCTTACCTCCAGCTGGGAGAATTTATCCTTCATTTCAATGAGGGAGTACTCCTCTGTGCTGGGAGGTTGACGTCCATTTAAAACTGTTTGATGTTGCCCTGTACAGAGGGGTAGGGTATCAATCACATTTATTTATAAAGCGCTTTTTACATCAGCCGATGTCACAAAGTGCTATACAGAAACCCAGCCTAAAACCCCAAACAGCAAGCAATGCAGATGTAGAAGCACGGTGGCTAGGAAAAACTCCCTAGAAAGGCAAAACCTAGGAAGAAACCTAGAGAGGAACCAGGCTCTGAGGAGTGGCCGGTCCTCTTCTGTCTGTGCCGGGTGGAGATTATAACAATTCATTTCCATTAAGGCCTGTTCTTTCTCCAAGATGTTCAAATGTTCATAGATGACCAGCAGGGTCAAATAATAATAAAAGTAGTTGTGGCGGTTGCAACAGGTAAATACTTCAGGAGTGAATGTCCCTTGGTTTTTCAGTGCAATAGAGCGCAGGTGCGGTAGAGTGAGATGAAAACAGCAGGTCTGGGACAAGAGCGAGATGAAAACAGCAGGTCTGGGACAAGGTGGCACGTCCAATGAACAGGTCAGGGTTCCATAACCGCAGGCAGAAGAGTTGAAACCGGTGCAGCAGCACGACCAGGTGGACTGGGGACAGCTAGGAGTCATCAGGGCAGGTGGTCCTGAAGCATGGTCCTCCGGGTAGGCTCAGGCCCTCCGGAAGAGGAGGTAGAGTGGGAGAGAGAGAGAATTAGAGAGAGCATACTTAAATTCACACAAGACACCGGATAATAATATCAGATTTAACAAACTGACCCTAGCCCCCCGGCACATAAACTATTGCAGCATAGATACTGGAGGCTGAGACAGGGGGGGTCAGGAGACACTGTGGCCCCCTCCGACAATACCCAGACAATACCCCCGGACAGGGCCAAACCAGGCAGGATATAACCTCACCCACTCTGCCAAGCACAGCCCCTACACCAATAGAGGGATATCAACAACCACCAACTTACTACCCTGAGACAAGGCTGAGTATAGTCCACGGTAGTGTGTTAATATAGCCCTGTGCCATGCCTTCGGATGGTCTGTGAGAAAGATTAAGTTGCTTAAATTCTCATCTTTGTAACAGTCAGGAAAAAGTGTCTCTGGATTGGTACGCCTCAGAAGGATCTTCTTGACCCTAACCAGTCAGGCTTTAAGGCGGCTCATTTTTTTTGAGACCACTCTCCTCTGTGTCACGGAGGCTCTCCTCTCTGCCAAAGCTGACTCTCTCCTCTGTTCTCATCCTCCTAGATCTGGTCTCTTAGTCCTCCCACCCTACAGGAGGACAGCTCGGCTTGGCTTACACCTCCTCTCCTCTCCTCTCCTCTCCTCTCCTCTCCTCTCCTCTCCTCTCCTCTCCTCTCCTCTCCTCTCCTCTCCTCTCCTCTCCTCCATTGTTTTGGTGATGAATCCTGTGTTGTGTTGGGGTCTGCTGTAACCCAACCCCTCTGGACCCCGCTCCCACAATCACCCCTATCCCCCACACTACGCAGAGAGAGAGGTAGGGAGGGAGGGACAAAGGGACGGAGGGAGGGACGGAGGGAGGGACGGAGGGACGGACAGAGGGAGGGAAATAGGGAGGGAGAAGATGCAGGAAGGGAGTGTTGTGTGTGTGTTCATTTGTGTGTGTGTTGGACACAGGAAGGGACACTGCTCTAACACAAAGGCAAAGGTCGAAATGGGAGAGGTTTACCCACAGATCACTTTGTGTTCAAGGAGAGAGAGAAAGGGAGAACGAGGGAGGAGCGATAAAGAGAGAGACCGATACAGAGAGAAAAAGAGAGAGAGAGAAAGAGGGAGAGAGAGCGATTAAAGAAACTCTGTCACACTTGAGAGGATCCAGGGACTTCTTTTCCTCTTCTTCTGTAGTTCCTCAGTGTTCTACAACGACACCATAACGTTCTACAACGACACCATAACTCAGTAAATGTAGATTCTCTTCTTCTTCTGTAGTTCCTCAGCGTTCTACAACAACACCATAACGTTCTACAACGACACCATAACGTTCTACAACGACACCATAACTCAGTAAATGTAGATTCTCTTCTTCTTCTGTAGTTCCTCAGCGTTCTACAACGACACCATAACGTTCTACAACGACACCATAACTCAGTAAATGTAGATTATCTTCTTCTTCTGTAGTTCCTCAGCATTCTACAACGACACCATAACTCAGTAAATGTAGATTATCTTCTTCTTCTGTAGTTCCTCAGCGTTCTACAACGACACCATAACTCAGTAAATGTAGATTATCTTCTTCTTCTGTAGTTCCTCAGTGTTCTACAACAACACCATAACTCAGTAAATGTAGATTATCTTCTTCTTCTGTAGTTCCTCAGTGTTCTACAACAACACCATAACTCAGTAAATGTAGATTCTCTTCTTCTTCTGTAGTTCCTCAGCGTTCTACAACGACACCATAACTCAGTAAATGTAGATTATCTTCTTCTTCTGTAGTTCCTCAGTGTTCTACAACAACACCATAACGTTCTACAACGACACCATAATGTTCTACAACGACACCATAATGTTCTACAACGACACCATAACTCAGTAAATGTAGATTCTCTTCTTCTTCTGTAGTTCCTCAGCGTTCTACAACGACACCATAACTCAGTAAATGTAGATTATCTTCTTCTTCTGTAGTTCCTCAGTGTTCTACAACAACACCATAACTCAGTAAATGTAGATTATCTTCTTCTTCTGTAGTTCCTCAGTGTTCTACAACAACACCATAACTCAGTAAATGTAGATTCTCTTCTTCTTCTGTAGTTCCTCAGCGTTCTACAACGACACCATAACTCAGTAAATGTAGATTATCTTCTTCTTCTGTAGTTCCTCAGTGTTCTACAACAACACCATAACGTTCTACAACGACACCATAATGTTCTACAACGACACCATAATGTTCTACAACGACACCATAACTCAGTAAATGTAGATTCTCTTCTTCTTCTGTAGTTCCTCAGCGTTCTACAACGACACCATAACTCAGTAAATGTAGATTATCTTCTTCTTCTGTAGTTCCTCAGTGTTCTACAACAACACCATAACTCAGTAAATGTAGATTATCTTCTTCTTCTGTAGTTCCTCAGTGTTCTACAACAACACCATAATGTTCTACAACGACACCATAATGTTCTACAACGACACCATAACGTTCTACAACGACACCATAACTACACCATAACAATAACAACGACACGCTTTGACTCAGATTTCTCCCTTTAAAATGTCTTCCAAACAATAAACATACAGTAGGTTTCAGTTTAACAAACCATACAACTCTAAGTACAGGGACTACTTTGAATAATCTACTCAGAAAATGTCACAAAAACACATTTATTGGTTCTGTTTAGTTTTTCAGTTAAATCTCCCTCAGTTTTTTTATGCGACCCAATTTTCTGGGTCGCATAATCCAGCAACCTTTTGGTTACAGGCCCAACACTCTAACCCAACACTCTAACCCAACACTCTAACCCAACACTCTAACCCAACAGTCTAACCCAACAGTCTAACCCAACACTCTAACCCAACAGTCTAACCCAACACTCTAACCCAACACTCTAACCCAACACTCTAACCCAACAGTCTAACCCAACAGTCTAACCCAACACTCTAACCCAACACTCTAACCCAACACTCTAACCCAACACTCTAACCCAACAGTCTAACCCAACACTCTAACCCAACACTCTAACCCAACACTCTAACCCAACAGTCTAACCACTCGGCTACCTGCCGCCCATGACATGAATGGGGTGTCATCTATGACATGAATGGGGTGTCATCTATGACATGAATGGAGTGTCATCTATATGACATGAATGGAGTGTCATCTATATGACATGAATGGGGTGTCATCTATGACATGAATGGGGTGTCATCTATATGACATGAATGGGGTGTCATCTATATGACATGAATGGAGTGTCATCTATATGACATGAATGGGGTGTCATCTATGACATGAATGGGGTGTCATCTATATGACATGAATGGAGTGTCATCTATGACATGAATGGAGTGTCATCTATGACATGAATGGAGTGTCATCTATGACATGAATGGGGTGTCATCTATGACATGAATGGGGTGTCATCTATGACATGAATGGGGTGTCATCTATATGACATGAATGGAGTGTCATCTATATGACATGAATGGGGTGTCATCTATGACATGAATGGGGTGTCATCTATATGACATGAATGGAGTGTCATCTATGACATGAATGGAGTGTCATCTATGACATGAATGGAGTGTCATCTATGACATGAATGGGGTGTCATCTATGACATGAATGGGGTGTCATCTATGACATGAATGGGGTGTCATCTATATGACATGAATGGAGTGTCATCTATATGACATGAATGGAGTGTCATCTATATGACATGAATGGAGTGTCATCTATATGACATGAATGGAGTGTCATCTATGACATGAATGGGGTGTCATCTATGACATGAATGGGGTGTCATCTATGACATGAATGGGGTGTCATCTATGATATGAATGGGGTGTCATCTATATGACATGAATGGAGTGTCATCTATATGACATGAATGGAGTGTCATCTATATGACATGAATGGAGTGTCATCTATGACATGAATGGGGTGTCATCTATGACATGAATGGGGTGTCATCTATGACATGAATGGGGTGTCATCTATGACATGAATGGAGTGTCATCTATATGACATGAATGGAGTGTCATCTATAAGACATGAATGGAGTGTCATCTATGATATGAATGGGGTGTCATCTATGACATGAATGGAGTGTCATCTATGATATGAATGGGGTGTCATCTATGACATGAATGGAGTGTCATCTATGACATGAATGGGGTGTCATCTATATGACATGAATGGGGTGTCATCTATGATATGAATGGGGTGTCATCTATGACATGAATGGGGTGTCATCTATATGACATGAATGGGGTGTCATCTATATGACATGAATGGAGTGTCATCTATGATATGAATGGGGTGTCATCTATGACATGAATGGAGTGTCATCTATGACATGAATGGGGTGTCATCTATATGACATGAATGGGGTGTCATCTATGATATGAATGGGGTGTCATCTATGACATGAATGGGGTGTCATCTATATGACATGAATGGGGTGTCATCTATATGACATGAATGGGGTGTCATCTATGACATGAATGGGGTGTCATCTATGACATGAATGGGGTGTCATCTATGACATGAATGGAGTGTCATCTATATGACATGAATGGAGTGTCATCTATAAGACATGAATGGAGTGTCATCTATGACATGAATGGAGTGTCATCTATATGACATGAATGGAGTGTCATCTATAAGACATGAATGGAGTGTCATCTATGACATGAATGGGGTGTCATCTATATGACATGAATGGGGTGTCATCTATAAGACATGAATGGAGTGTCATCTATGACATGAATGGGGTGTCATCTATATGACATGAATGGGGTGTCATCTATGATATGAATGGGGTGTCATCTATATGACATGAATGGAGTGTCATCTATATGACATGAATGGGGTGTCATCTATGACATGAATGGGGTGTCATCTATATGACATGAATGGAGTGTCATCTATGACATGAATGGAGTGTCATCTATGACATGAATGGAGTGTCATCTATATGACATGAATGGAGTGTCATCTATGACATGAATGGGGTGTCATCTATGACATGAATGGGGTGTCATCTATGACATGAATGGGGTGTCATCTATGACATGAATGGAGTGTCATCTATATGACATGAATGGAGTGTCATCTATAAGACATGAATGGAGTGTCATCTATGATATGAATGGGGTGTCATCTATGACATGAATGGAGTGTCATCTATGATATGAATGGGGTGTCATCTATGACATGAATGGAGTGTCATCTATGACATGAATGGGGTGTCATCTATATGACATGAATGGGGTGTCATCTATGATATGAATGGGGTGTCATCTATGACATGAATGGGGTGTCATCTATATGACATGAATGGGGTGTCATCTATATGACATGAATGGAGTGTCATCTATGATATGAATGGGGTGTCATCTATGACATGAATGGAGTGTCATCTATGACATGAATGGGGTGTCATCTATATGACATGAATGGGGTGTCATCTATGATATGAATGGGGTGTCATCTATGACATGAATGGGGTGTCATCTATATGACATGAATGGGGTGTCATCTATATGACATGAATGGGGTGTCATCTATGACATGAATGGGGTGTCATCTATGACATGAATGGGGTGTCATCTATGACATGAATGGAGTGTCATCTATATGACATGAATGGAGTGTCATCTATAAGACATGAATGGAGTGTCATCTATGACATGAATGGGGTGTCATCTATATGACATGAATGGGGTGTCATCTATGTGACATGAATGGAGTGTCATCTATGACATGAATGGGGTGTCATCTATGTGACATGAATGGTGTCATCTATGACATGAATGGGGTGTCATCTATGTGACATGAATGGAGTGTCATCTATGACATGAATGGGGTGTCATCTATGACATGACACCTTGAGTTTGCGACCAAATTTTCCAAAATCTCTGTTAAATATCCGCCCCCAAACAAGAATGCATTTGGTTGGTCCATCCCAAAACTAGATGTCAAGTCTGGACATCACAGCACAGCACAGCACAGTACTATAGTGTTGATATTAGTTGTCAGCGGTCTTTACTTCAACATTACAGTGTTGATATTAGTTGTCAGGGGTCTTTACTTCAACATTACAGTGTTGATATTAGTTGTCAGGGGTCTTTACTTCAACATTACAGTGTTGATATTAGTTGTCAGGGGTCTTTACTTCAACATTACAGTGTTGATATATACATTTTTGGGTTTTGATGTATTACTTTTCCTGGTAGATGTTTTTTAAGACTTTTTCCATTTCACCAGAAATCAAATCCTTGACTTATTCCTAATGTAGTATATATATCCCTTAATTTCTTTAAAATATAGACTTTTAGCTTTTGACACCTAATTTGAAATGCTCCTATGAACTTCACATGTTGGTGCTCATGGGTCCTTAACATGGAAATGCCCTGTATAGGAGTTCTGTGGTAAATTGACACATTTGGTTCAGACAGAGAGATAGTAAAGAGAGTGGGATTTATCAAGTCAACTATTCTTCTGTGGTTCTTTCATGATCCCTAACTGCATCGCCCATGTTGTATTAGCAGCCTATATCAGGTTTGTGTGTTGCTTTAGGAGAAAGACATTGACCCATCACAGTAATGAGTGGTAAGAAAACCTCTATGATGACATCCGGTGTATTGATACATCTGGTGTAACGATACACCCTATGATGACATCCGGTGTATTGATACATCTGGTGTAACGATACACCCTATGATGACATCCGGTGTATTGATACATCTGGTGTAACGATACACCCTATGATGACATCCGGTGTATTGATACATCTGGTGTAACGATACACCCTATGATGACATCCGGTGTATTGATACATCTGGTGTAACGATACACCCTATGATGACATCCGGTGTATTGATACATCTGGTGTAACGATACACCCTATGATGACATCCGGTGTATTGATACATCTGGTGTAACGATACACCCTATGATGACATCCGGTGTATTGATACATCTGGTGTAACGATACACCCTATGATGACATCCGGTGTATTGATACATCTGGTGTAACGATACACCCCATGATGACATCCGGTGTATTGATACATCTGGTGTAACGATACACCCTATGATGACATCCGGTGTATTGAGAGGTGGCATTTTGCGAAGCCTCTATGTTATACTGATCACACTATACGTTTGTGCGCATGTAGATATGGTTGTCCATGTTCTAAAGAGACAAGTCTTTCATTGATGTTTCTATCGGCAGAATCTTTGCTAAATGTACAAGGTGACAAAAACATTTGATTCTCTGAAAGACTACAACTCGTGCGGGTCTGTGCTTCGTGATCTGGCCGCCCCTTACAGCGTCTTTTAACTAGGTTGTACAGAACATTCCATTAATGCTGTAAGTATGTTGACAGAACACCTGGTCTAAGTTCATTAAAGGTTCCCACATTTCATTCAGTTATGGAAGTTGTTTAGGATGTTGCAAGAATATTCTTGTGATATTCAAATTGGTTGCACAGAACATTCCCACAATGTTGCACAATGTTCCACAATTTCCAAATACAGTAAGTCAGTTTTTATGACGTGCATAGCATATTTGTTTTAGGTTTAACATAACATTCCATTGATGTTCACGCAATACGCATGTACATTTTAGCGTGTTTTGGAGGTCCTCAGAACATTTAGAAAATGTTATATTTAAGGTTTACCAAATATTACCCCAACATTCTTAACGTGCAAATTTGTAGCTCCTTTAACAATGCTACGTTCTTTTGTCGAAACATCAAAAATCTTTTCACCACAAGCAAGAACGAGCACATTTTAATTTCACCTGTAGAATCAGGAACTTTCCACTTCCTGTCTATTCGTCTGCTCATAGTGAACCACAAGGTCCAGCATTCATTGCAAATGCCCGATACTGCCACACAAGGTAGACTTGGACTTTGAAGGAACAACACACAGAGTAGCTAGCTAGTGAACGTTACGGCTAGGAGATTATCAGAGTGATTTTCAGTCTGAACTGATGATGTTGTACTAACTGTGTTGCAGAGCTTGGTGAAATGTCCCTTTAACTCCTGGCCTCTGCTGACGGGGGAGGGGTGTGTGTCCTGGCCTCTGCTGACGGGGGAGGGGTGTGTGTCCTGGCCTCTGCTGACGGGGGGAGGGGTGTGTGTCCTGGCCTCTGCTGACGGGGGGAGGGGTGTGTGTCCTGGCCTCTGCTAACGGGGGGAGGGGTGTGTGTCCTGGCCTCTGCTGACGGGGGAGGGGTGTGTGTCCTGGCCTCTGCTGACGGGGGAGGGGTGTGTGTCCTGGCCTCTGCTGACGGGGGAGGGGTGTGTGTCCTGGCCTCTGCTGACGGGGGAGGGGTGTGTGTCCTGGCCTCTGCTGACGGGGGAGGGGTGTGTGTCCTGGCCTCTGCTGACGGGGGGAGGGGTGTGTGTCCTGGCCTCTGCTGACGGGGGAGGGGTGTGTGTCCTGGCCTCTGCTGACGGGGGAGGGGTGTGTGTCCTGGCCTCTGCTGACGGGGGAGGGGTGTGTGTCCTGGCCTCTGCTGACGGGGGAGGGGTGTGTGTCCTGGCCTCTGCTGACGGGGGAGGGGTGTGTGTCCTGGCCTCTGCTGACGGGGGAGGGGTGTGTGTCCTGGCCTCTGCTGACGGGGGAGGGGTGTGTGTCCTGGCCTCTGCTGACGGGGGAGGGGTGTGTGTCCTGGCCTCTGCTGAGGAGGACGAGTGTGTGTGTGTGTGTGTGTGTGTGTGTGTGTGTGTGTGTGTGTGTGTGTGTGTGTGTGTGTGTGTGTGTGTGTGTGTGTGTGTGTGTGTATAGATTGACATTTTACTGCTAGCTTCAAAATAACAGTTCTTTAATAACAATCTTTATCTGTAAATGGATTGACTTGGTTTTGCCTGATAAACTAAACTAAACTAACTTCAATAAGATTGAACAGTTAATAAGTGTATTCATTGTTCTCATGTTATAACTATTCAACTCAACTGTTAGTTAATAACTTCAACTCTCCCCCTCCTCCTTCTTCCTCCCTCTTCCTCTCTTCCTTCCTCCCTCCCTCCCCCTCCCTCTCTTCCTCTCTCCTCTCCCCCCCTCCCTCTTTCTCCCTCTCCCTCTCTCCCCTTCCTCTGCCCATATCTCCCTCTCTCTCCTCTACAGCTTTGAAAAGATCCTTTGACGTTGATGATGTGGACGAGCTTCCTCCCTTCTCCCCCTCCTCCCCCGTTCCCTCCCCCCTCTCCTCCACCTCCCTCCTCAACAAGACCAATGAGGGTAGAGGGTTCCCCACCCCCAACCACGGCTCCCCTGCCTTCTGCTCCCGGATCAGTCTTGGTACCAACCCCAGCCCTGCCCAGAGCCCTGTATTCAAGTCCCGCATGGTCTCCAGCCTCTCCTTCAACCGAGCCATGAACAGACCCACCATCAACAACAACGGAGGGAGCTCTGGAGGCATCACCAGGGTCTCTTCCTTCCAGAACAAGTTCAACCCTAAGGGTTTCTCCTCCTCTCTCTCCGGCCCAGGCAGTGATAATGATAGTCTCCATAGCTCCTCTTCTAGTCTGGAGTATTCCATCCAGGGAGGTGGAGGAGAAGGGGGAGGATGGATACCTCCAGTCAAGCCAGGGTCTCTGTCCTACTCCACTAGCCCACAGATGGAGCAGCGTCCTGGGCAGCAGTGTGGGGCAGGCATGGGGATGGGGATGGGGCTGGGCAGCCCAGCCCTGAAGAAGTTCTCTTCCCATGGGAGTGTGTTTCACTCTGAGCTGGAGGGGCCCATGGTGCAGGGAGCGCCAGAGCCCAGGGGGGTCAGCCACGGATCTATGCCCAGTCTGGACCTCCAGATTGGGGAAGGGGGAGGCGGGCTGATGGGGGTGCGGGGGGCTGCAGGTGGAGGGTTCAGGTATGGCAACGCCAATGTGGGTTTGAATGGCGGATCCCAGCACCATTATAACACCAGTCCCTTTGGGAAGGAAGGCTGCTACTCTACCAATCAGAACCACAACAGCTACCAGACCCAGACCCAGGCCCAGCCCAAACCCAAAGAGGCCCAGCGTCTCAACAAGTTTCCCCTGGATCTAGACAGTCTGGTGGGGGTGAAGACGCCCCAGTCCAGCCCCCGTCCTCCCCCCTCCTCTGACCCCCCTAAACCTCCCCCCAGAGCCCACTATCCCAGCAGCCTCTCTGTCTCTGCTAGCCCGTCCCTCAGCAGTCTGGACAGCTCTGGTGGTGATCTCTCTCCTCTTCCACCCACCAACCACCACCTCTCCTACAACAACAACCCCTCCCTCCCCCGCTCTCCCACAACTACCTCCCCCCCGGGGGCCAAGCCTGTCCCTAAGGTGAGCCAGTCCCCTGTCTCCCTGTCCCCCGCCCAGACCCCCCAGCTCAACCTGCTCTCCCCCAGACCTCAGGTAGGACACCTGGCCCCCTCCATCCCCTCCACCCCACCGCCACTGGAGCGCACCCAACCACCGCTGGGCCCCGCCCAACCACCGCTGGGCCCCGCCCAACCACCGCTGGGCCCCGCCCAGCCACCGCTGGTCCCCGCCCAGCCACAAGAAATTATGTCAGAAAGAGAAAGCGTGGGTTCCATCCTGCAGAGGATCGCTTCCTTCTCCCGTCCCGACGCCATGACGACTATCAGGGTTCCAAGCGCTGCCAGGGTTCTGAACGGGGTTGCCCTTAGCAACGGGGTGAAGAAGGAGAGCCCATCACCGATGATGATGCGTCAGGAACGTTTTTCCTCACCTCCACCTGTGGCGGTGCAGAGACAGAGAGTGCAAGGTAAGCATTTTACATTGACATTTTACTTATTTATCAGACGCTCTTATAGGAGCAATTAGGGTTAAGTGCCTTGCTCGAAGGCACATCAACACATTTTTCATTTAGTCGGCTCAGGGATTCGAACCACCAACCTTTAGATTACTGGCCATGCTAATGTTTTAGACACATTTGAAGAATATTAATGAGTTCAGTTTTCTGAGGGTGAGGAGAATATTCCGTCAACGTCCCACTAAACATACACACAACATGGCTGCTGTGTTCTCAGAATATGAGATATTAATGTCCTAGACACATTTCATGGGAACGTTGATGTGTCTATATTGGAGACATATTCATTAAGGCCCTGATTGGTGAACCACTGAACCACTCATAGCTCTTTGTCTGTTTGCAAGGTTAGGTATGCTCACACACAGTGCTTTTTTTGTTGTTGTATTTTTAGCCCTTTTTCTCCCCAATTGGTAGTTAGTCTTGTCCCATCGCTGCAACTCCCGTACGGACTCGGGAGAGGCGAAGGTCGAGAGCCGTGCGTCCTCCAAAACACAACCCTGCCAAACCGCACTGCTTCTTGGCCAAACCCACCGCCTCATGGGTCTCCCGGTTGCGAACCAGGATCTGTAGTAACACAGCTAGCAAGAGCCTTAGACCACTGCACCACTCAGGAGGCCCACACACAGTACTTTAAACAGTGTTTTCAACTAACATATTTGACTTACATGATTACATTGTGCATGTTCATTTATACAGTCATTATTATTCAACATGTCCTCACTTGGGATTTGAATTCACAACCTCTTGGTTCATGGTACTCAGATCTTCCTGCTACGCCACCATGTCTGTGTCAAGTATCATTTAATCTGACTAATCTTATCATTAAATTTTTTATTGACTTATTTTAGCAATGTAAGGGCTTTCTGTATAGTTGTCTAATGTTGGTGAGGCATATGAACCTGTTTCAATGATACTCCTGAATCACTATGATCAATACAATATTTTCTTGAGTGTTCTGTTAACAGAGCTGAGATTGACTCTATTGCTGACACCTGTCAAGTTATTCAGAGCTACACAAGTGGAGGAGGGTTAGGGTTTATTCTGGACAGGGCCTGACTATACTGGCCCAATAAGACATAAAAAAAAAAAAAAAATGTTTTCAATGTTTTCAATGAAATATGCACAACCTGTAACAACCACCACCACAGAGCATTTCCCCAAAGTTATCATTATGTTTACAGGTAATGTAATAACACAATGTACTGTGTACCAGTAATGTTTTCCCAGCAAACCAAATTAGTTCTGGAAAATTCCTAGAACATTTGTTGCGGCAGATCATAGCACAAAAACTGTCCAGTCATGCTGATGATTTTACAATGTTTGTATAAAATATTTGCCAGATGTTGCAAGAACGTTGCCAGAACACATTTGTCTGTTCATTAAAGGTTCCCAGAATGTTTCATTAGGTTGTGGGAACTGTCTGGTGCGAACATTGTGGGGACATCACAAAATATATGTTCCCAAAACACAAAAACTGTCCATTTGCGCTGATTATTAAAATTTTTATTTTAGGGTGCAAAAAACATTTGCCTGGTTTTGAAGAATGTTCCAGAACACATTCAGATGTTATTTAAAAGTTCCTAAAACGTTTCTTTAGGTTTTGGGGACATTGTGGGGATATGACAAGACATACAGTCGTGGCCAAAAGTTTTGAGAATGACACAAGTATTGGTCTCCACAAAGTTTGCTGCCTCAGTGTTGATGATGGCAATTTGCATATACTCCAGAATGTCATGAAGAGTGATCAGATGAATTGCAATTAATTGCAAAGTCCCTCTTTGCCATGAAAATGAACTTAATCCCCCAAAAACATTTCCACTGCATTTCAGCCCTGCCACAAAAGGACCAGCTGCCATCATGTCAGTGATTGTCTCGTTAACACAGGTGAGAGTGTTGATGAGGAGAAGGCTGGAGATCACTCTGTCATGCTGATTCTGTCAGAATAACAGACTGGAAGCTTTAAAAGGAGGGTGGTGCTTGAAATCATTGTTCTTCCTCTGTCAACCATGGTTACCTGCAAGGAAACACATTGCTTTGCACAAAAAGGGCTTCACAGGCAAGGATATTGCTGCTGGTAAGATTGCAGCTAAATCAACCATTTATCGGTGTGAGGGCTTGGTTGTGGTAAGGCCTCTTACTCCCACCTAGGGGAGGAGAGAGGCACACAACCAAGTCCTCACACTCCTATTAGGGAGATTATGATCCCCAATCAGAGACAGCTGTCTAGCGTTGTCTCTGATTGGGGATAGTATTTAAGAGCAACCCAAATCCACCTGTGGGTGGATCATTGTTCGTTTGTGTTTGTCTGCACTGCCAGCAGCGTCACAAAGTAAGTCACCGTGTTTTTGTGTTTTTCGACATTTTGGGTCCGTGGCCAGGAAACTCCCCAGACCTTAATCCCATTGAGAACTTGTGGTCGATCCTCAAGAGGCGGGTGGACAAACAAAAACCCACAACTTCTGACAAACCTGCATTGATTATGCAAGAATGGCCTGTCATCAGTCAGGATGTGGCCCAGAAGTTAATTGACAGCATGCCAGGGCGGATTGCAGAGGTCTTGAAAAAGAAGGGTCAACACTGCAAATATTGACTCTTTGCATAAACCGAATGTCATTGTCAATGAAAGCCTTTGACACTTATGGAATACTTGTAATTATACTTCAGTGTTACCATAGTAACTACTGACATAAAGATCTAAGAACACTGAAGCAGCAAACTTTGTGGAGACCAATACTTGTGTCATTCTCAAAACGTTTTGCCACGACTGTAGTTTCCCAAAACACTAAAACTGTCCAGTTGTGCTGACATTGATATAATGTTTAAGTTGCACAGGACATTCCTTTAATGTTGTAATGATATTGTCATAACACCTGCACAGAACATTCCCACAATGTTGCACAATTTTCCAAGTCCATTTTAGGTTTAACTTAATATTCCATTGATGTTAATGTAATATACATTTTACCTTGTTTTGGACTCAAAACATTTTATGAACATTTAGAAAATGTTATATTTACGTTTGACCTAATATTACCACAACATTCTTAACATGAGAAAGCAGACTGTCCCCAAATGTGTAGCTCCTTAAAGCATGAGAAAGCAGACTGGAATACGTCCCCATTGTGTTTCTCTAGATTCATTCTCATTTGAAGACGTAGAGACACATGGCATTTTAATTTCATTCATATGACATTTATCCTTGCATTTAATCATACACACACAACCATAACCAAGACTGGACAGTTTTTGTGTTTTGGGAACATATATTTTGTGATGTCCACACAATGTTCTCATCAGACTGTTCCCACAACCTAATGAAACATCCTGGGAACCTTTAAAGAACAGATTAAATGTGTTCTTGCAACACCAGACAAATGTTTTAAACAAACATTCTCTAATCATCAGTACGACTGGGCAGTTTTTGTGTTATGAGAACATTTTCCGCGACCTATCAATTGGATGCCATTGGGAGGCAGCCTATGTATACATACAGTGGGGAGAACAAGTATTTGATACACTGCCGATTTTGCAGGTTTTCCCACTTACAAAGCATGTAGAAGTCTGTAATTTTTATCATAGGTACTCTTCAACTGTGAGTGACGGAATATAAAACAAAAACCCAGAAAATCACATTGTATGATTTTTAAGTAATTAATTTGCATTTTATTGCATGACATAAGTATTTGATACATCAGAAAAGCAGAACTTAATATTTGGTACAGAAACCTTTGTTTGCAATTACAGAGATCATACGTTTCCTGTAGTTCTTGACCAGGTTTGCACACACTGCAGCAGGGATTTTGGCCCACTCCTCCATACAGATCCTTCAGGTTTCGGGGCTGTCGCTGGGCAATACGGACTTTCAGCTCCCTCCAAAGATTTTCTATTGGGTTCAGGTCTGGAGACTGGCTAGGCCACTCCAGGACCTTGAGATGCTTCTTACGGAGCCACTCCTTAGTTGCCCTGGCTGTGTGTTTTGGGTCGTTGTCATGCTGGAAGACCCAGCCACGACCCATCTTCAATGCTCTTACTGAGGGAAGGAGGTTGTTGGCCAAGATCTCGCGATACATGGCCCCATCCATCCTCCCCTCAATACGGTGCAGTCGTCCTGTCCCCTTTGCAGAAAAGCATCCCCAAAGAATGATGTTTCCACCTCCATGTTTCACGGTTGGGATGGTGTTCTTGGGGTTGTACTCATCCTTCTTCTTCCTCCAAACACGGCGAGTGGAGTTTAGACCAAAAAGCTCTATTTTTGTCTCATCAGACCACATGACCTTCTCCCATTCCTCCTCTGGATCATCCAGATGGTCATTGGCAAACTTCAGACGGGCCTGGACATGCGCTGGTTGAGCAGGGGGACCTTGCATGTGCTGCAGGATTTTAATCCATGACGGCATAGTGTGTTACTAATGGTTCTTTGAGACTGTGGTCCCAGCTCTCTTCAGTTCATTGACTAGGTCCTGCCGTGTAGTTCTGGGCTGATCCCTCACCTTCCTCATGATCATTGATGCCCCACGAGGTGAGATCTTGCATGGTGCCCCAGACCGAGGGAGATTGACCGTCATCTTGAACTTCTTCCATTTTCTAATAATTGCGCCAACAGTTGTTGCCTTCTCACCAAGCTGCTTGCCTATTGTCCTGTAGCCCATCCCAGCTTTGTGCAGGTCTACAATTTTATCCCTGATGTCCTTACACAGCTCTCTGGTCTTGGCCATTGTGGAGAGGTTGGAGTCTGTTTGATTGAGTGTGTGGACAGGTGTCTTTTATACAGGTAACGAGTTCAAACAGATGCAGTTAATACAGGTAATGAGTGGAGAACATGAGGGCTTCTTAAAGAAAAACTAACAGGTCTGTGAGAGCCAGAATTCTTACTGGTTGGTAGGTGATCAAATACTTATGTCATGCAATAAAATGCAAAATAATTATTAAAAAATCATACAATGTGATTTTCTGAATTTTTGTTTTAGATTCCGTCTCTCACAGTTGAAGTGTACCTATGATAAAAATTACAGACCTCTACATGCTTTGTAAGTAGGAAAACCTGCAAAATCGGCAGTGTATCAAATACTTGTTCTCCCCACTGTAACTGTCTGATATCCCTGATATTGAAGCCTCCTTGTGTGTAGCCATACAATGAGGTCCAGATCTTAATGGCACAGGAGGTAGTGCTGGTTCAAGTCCCTCTTAGCTGGTCCCTTTCCATCACTATTATACTATCTGTAATTGTCCCAGAGGACAGAGATGACAGATTTTAGGTCAGTGGTGCTTGTAATAGTGTGGAAACTCTGAAACAAATCAAAACAGGCTAGCCTGGAAAGTACGTGTCAGCTCCATAACACCCACTACATAACATGATTCTGATAGAACACTAGTACACACTGGTCACAGCATGGAACAACAACATCCTCTGTTTAGACAAACGATCATGTTGAAGAGTTTAGTCCTTTTCCACATGGATCATGTTATCTCTCCTCTTCCTTTTTCTCTCTCTTTTTCTATTCCTCCCCTGTTCTCTACTCCACTCTCTTCTTCCCTCCTTCCTCTCTCCTCTGTTTTCATTCTCCTCTCTGTTTCTCCTCTCTCCTCTACTCTGTTTCCCCTCTCTCCTCTACTCTGTTTCCTCTCTCTAATTTACTCTGTTTCCCCTCTCTCCTCTACTCTGTTTCATCTCTCTAATCTACTCTGTTGCCTCTCTCTCCTCTACTCTGTTTCCCCTCTCTAATTTACTCTGTTTCCCCTCTCTCCTCTACTCTGTTTCATCTCTCTAATCTACTCTGTTGCCTCTCTCTCCTCTACTCTGTTTCCCCTCTCTAATTTACTCTGTTTCCCCTCTCTCCTCTACTCTGTTTCATCTCTCTAATCTACTCTGTTTCCTCTCTCTAATCTACTCTGTTTCCTCTCTCTAATCTACTCTGTTTCCCCTCTCTCCTCTACTCTGTTTCCCCTCTCTCCTCTTCCTTTTCTCTCTCTTTCTCTATTCCTCCCCTGTTCTCTACTCCACTCTCTTCTTCCCTCCTTCCTCTCTCCTCTGTTTTCATTCTCCTCTCTGTTTCTCCTCTCTCCTCTACTCTGTTTCCTCTCTCCTCTACTCTGTTTCCTCTCTCTAATCTACTCTGTTTCCTCTCTCTAATCTACTCTGTTTCCCCTCTCTCCTCTACTCTGTTTCCCCTCTCTCCTCTACTCTGTTTCCCCTCTCTCTAATCTACTCTGTTTCCTCTCTATAATCTACTCTGTTTCCCCTCTCTCCTCTACTCTGTTTCCCCTCTCTCCTCTACTCTGTTTCCCCTCTCTCCTCTACTCTGTTTCCCCTCTCTCCTCTACTCTGTTTCCCCTCTCTCCTCTACTCTGTTTCCCCTCTCTCCTCTACTCTGTTTCCCCTCTCTCCTCTACTCTGTTTCCCCTCTCTCCTCTACTCTGTTTCCCCTCTCTCCTCTACTCTGTTTCCTCTCTCTCCTCTACTCTGTTTCCCCTCTCTCCTCTACTCTGTTTCCCCTCTCTCCTCTACTCTGTTTCCTCTCTCTCCTCTACTCTGTTTCCCCTCTCTCCTCTACTCTGTTTCCCCTCTCTCCTCTCCTGAGTGTGGTTTAACAGATGGATACCAAGCTATTACAGTTAGTCTTTGTTTGTGTGTGTGTGTTCTTGTGTGCGTGTTTGTGTGTGTGTGTGTGTGTGTGTGTGTGTGTGTGTGTGTGTGTGTGTGTGTGTGTGTGTGTGTGTGACAGATCCTGGTCAGTGTACCATGCCTGACTGAATAGAGAACATGTTGAGAGGGGAAGGTAAAGACAGAGAGACAGAGGGAGAGTAAGGTGGACTTCACACACAATGTAAAGGACATGACTCTGCTTGCTAAGCGAGTACCAGTTCCTCCCAATCCAGCCCATATCTGACGCCAACTTGGGAACTCTGCCTCACAACCACACCTGACCGCCCTCCTCAAGCGTCTTAGCCGATTGTTCTACCTCAAAAGCGAGACACATAAGGCTGAGGAGTACGTTTCACACATCCCCTAGTGGTCCTGCCCTGCAGCCCTGTCTCTGTACTCTATCATGCCCATGTGTTTCCTCTAGTGGTCCTGCCCTGCAGCCCTGCCGCCCTGCCTCTGTATTGTATGTCAGATATCTGATGCTGTCAGAAAGGGGGGTGCTGATTGGTGGATGGTATTGGCGGTGGTGATTGGTGGATGGCTGTGCTGAATGCTAGATGGTATTGGAGGTAGTGATTGGTTGATGGCTGTGCTGAATGCTAGATGGTATTGGAGGTAGTGATTGGTGGATGGCTGTGCTGAAGGCTAGGTATTGGTGGATGGCTAGATGAGGTGTTGATCTTCCTCAAAGCTTAGATACCCAACACAGACGCTATATTCCGGACTGTGACATTTCTCGTTCAGAGTTGTGTTTATTGTTTGGTAGGGTTGGGTATTACTGCAACAATCCCTGTTGTATTTATCATTTTACTGCAGTGGGCTAAATCAGGGTCATACAGAGTGTTTCTTGGTAGTCTTAAACAAATCTACTTTGAAAAAAATTACATACCTCACACACATGGTTATGGGCTTAAAAAAAGCAGACCCCTGTACCATGTCAGATATAGAGTTGAAATGTATTCAGTGTTGAGTTTGTACACTTTATATACATCACAGAAGACTGAATTATAACTGTTTAACATAGAAACACTGGATTTTCGGCAAAAATTGAATTTATTAATTAATAATGAAATTATGAAAAATATGAATAACATTCATCCAATGAGGCCACTAGGTCATTTGACTGCAGGAAAGGGTTACACCCATTATTACAGACCGATGTTGACGCCACACCAGAGGGTCACGCCCAGCTGAATGACTTCTAATCACATGGTTTCATCATGTACAGTACACACACACACACTTCTGGCATATGTCCTCCCGTGTTTTATGGCTTGTTATGACCTTTCAGAGGGGGGTATTTTTAGTTCTTACACCCCTGGCTCTGTGTGTAGTCCTGTTCCTGACTGTTTCCTGCTTCCTGTTATAACAAACAGACAGGTTCACTGTTCTGCCTTGACACCACAGCCTGTTGGGACACACACACAAACACAAAACCCCTCAATCTCTTCTCCTCAAACCTACTGAAGGTTAGGATGGTTTCTGGGTAGTTTGGAGCACTCCGAGGGATTCTATCATTCTGTTGTGAAGCATTGAAGCACCGCTGAATAGTTTGAGACACTGAGATAAATGTTTTTTTACATTTCAGATAAAGTGTAACCAGTAACCACTGGGTTTTCCCCTCAGCTCTTACTGCAGACAAAGGCTGCCTCCCAAATGACACCCTATTCCCTGCATAGTGTGTTAATCTGTCTCCTCATATCCACTACTACCTAATTCATTCTGTTAATCTCTCAATCAGTTAAAACCTGAACCTCACCTCTCAATCAGTTAAAACCTGAACCTCACCTCTCAATCAGTTAAAATCTGAACCTCACCTCTCAATCAGTTAAAATCTGAACCTCACCTCTCAATCAGTTAAAACCTGAACCTCACCTCTCAATCAGTTAAAGTCTGAACCTCACCTCTCAATCAGTTAAAACCTGAACCTCACTTCTCAATCAGTTAAAACCTGAACCTCACCTCTCAATCAGTTAAAACCTGAACCTCACCTCTCAATCAGTTAAAATTTGAACCTCACCTCTCAATCAGTTAAAACCTGAACCTCACCTCTCAATCAGTTAAAACCTGAACCTCACCTCTCAATCAGTTAAAACCTGAACCTCACCTCTCAATCAGTTAAAATTTGAACCTCACCTCTCAATCAGTTAAAACCTGAACCTCACCTCTCAATCAGTTAAAACCTGAACCTCACCTCTCAATCAGTTAAAACCTGAACCTCACCTCTCAATCAGTTAAAACCTGAACCTCACCTCTCAATCAGTTAAAACCTGAACCTCACCTCTCTGTCAGTTAAAACCTGAACCTCACCTCTCAATCAGTTAAAACCTGAACCTCACCTCTCAATCAGTTAAAACCTGAACCTCACCTCTCAATCAGTTAAAACCTGAACCTCACCTCTCAATCAGTTAAAACCTGAACCTCACCTCTCAATCAGTTAAAACCTGAACCTCACCTCTCAATCAGTTAAAACCTGAACCTCACCTCTCAATCAGTTAAAACCTGAACCTCACTTCTCAATGCGCCAAATACAACAGCTGTAGACCTTACCGTGAAATGCTTACAAACCCTTAACCAACAATGCAGTTTTAATAAAATACATATCAGATATCTGTCTATGTGACCGGGTCGTTTCTTACATATCAGATATCTGTCTATGTGACCGGGTCGTTTCCTACATATCAGATATCTGTCTATGTGACCGGGTCGTTTCCTACATATCAGATATCTGTCTATGTGACCGGGTCGTTTCCTACATATCAGATATCTGTCTATGTGACCGGGTCGTTTCTTACATATCAGATATCTGTCTATGTGACCGGGTCGTTTCTTACATATCAGATATCTGTCTATGTGACCGGGTCGTTTCTTACATATCAGATATCTGTCTATGTGACCGGGTCGTTTCCTACATATCAGATATCTGTCTATGTGACCGGGTCGTTTCCTACATATCAGATATCTGTCTATGTGACCGGGTCGTTTCCTACATATCAGATATCTGTCTATGTGACCGGGTCGTTTCCTACATATCAGATATCTGTCTATGTGACCGGGTCGTTTCCTACATATCAGATATCTGTCTATGTGACCGGGTCGTTTCCTACATATCAGATATCTGTCTATGTGACCGGGTTGTTTCCTACATATCAGATATCTGTCAATGTGACCGGGTCGTTTCTTACATATCAGATATCTGTCTATGTGACCGGGTCGTTTCCTACATATCAGATATCTGTCTATGTGACCGGGTCGTTTCCTACATATCAGATATCTGTCTATGTGACCGGGTCGTTTCCTACATATCAGATATCTGTCTATGTGACCGGGTCGTTTCCTACATATCAGATATCTGTCTATGTGACCGGGTCGTTTCTTACATATCAGATATCTGTCTATGTGACCGGGTCGTTTCTTACATATCAGATATCTGTCTATGTGACCGGGTCATTTCTTACATATCAGATATCTGTCTATGTGACCAGGTCGTTTCCTACATATCAGATATCTGTCTATGTGACCGGGTCGTTTCCTACATATCAGATATCTGTCTATGTGACCGGGTCGTTTCCTACATATCAGATATCTGTCTATGTGACCGGGTCGTTTCCTACATATCAGATATCTGTCTATGTGACCGGGTCGTTTCCTACATATCAGATATCTGTCTATGTGACCGGGTCGTTTCCTACATATCAGATATCTGTCTATGTGACCGGGTTGTTTCCTACATATCAGATATCTGTCAATGTGACCGGGTCGTTTCTTACATATCAGATATCTGTCTATGTGACCGGGTCGTTTCCTACATATCAGATATCTGTCTATGTGACCGGGTCGTTTCCTACATATCAGATATCTGTCTATGTGACCGGGTCGTTTCTTACATATCAGATATCTGTCTATGTGACCGGGTCGTTTCCTACATATCAGATATCTGGATGTGTCCCAATTGGAAACCTATTCCCTATATCAGGCACTATGGGCCCTGGCCAAAAGTAGTGCACTACATGGAGAATAAGGTGCCATTTGGTCATAAGCCTGGTTGAATCAAATTAGAGTGTGAGTTTGGAGGAAAGAAGAGGACTGCTGTTCTGGTGGAAGACTCCAGACAATCAGAGAAGTTGACATTTGTTGATGAAACGTTGTTAGTGAATTAGATATACCTGTCATACACACCTAGATGTCTGTTTCTCTCCCTTAGTCTCCTCATCCCTCTCTTCCTCTCTCATTCTCTCTTCCTCTCTCCTTCTCTCTTCCTCTCTCCTTCTCTCTCCCTCTCTCCTTC
>CM042397.1:40964547-40992047 GCA_023634145.1 Thymallus thymallus | reverse complement strand
CAGATGTAGTAGTAGTAGTAGTAGTAGGAGGAGGAGGAGATGTAGTAGTAGTAGAAGCAGATGTAGTAGTAATAGTAGTAGTAGTAGTAGTAGTAGATGTAGTAGTATTAGTAGTAGTAGTAGCAGCAGATTTAGTAGTATTAGTAGTGGTAGTAGTAGTAGTAGTAGTAGTAGTAGTAGTAGTAGTAGTAGTAGTAGTAGTAGTAGTAGTAGTAGTAGTAGTAGTAGTAGGAGGAGGAGGAGATGTAGTAGTAGTAGTAGTAGTAGTAGCAACAGATGTATTATTATTATTAGTAGTAGTAGTAGTAGTAGCAGTAGAAGATGTAGTAGTAGTAGTAGTAGTAGTAGCAGCAGTAATAGTAGCTGTAGTAGTAGCAGTAGTAGTAGCAGCAGATGTAGTAGTGGCAGTAGTAGTAGTAGTAGTAGTAGTAGTAGTAGTAGTGGCAGTAGTAGTAGTAGTAGTAGTAGTAGTAGTAGGAGATGTAGTAGTAGTAGTAGTAGTAGTAGTTGTAGTACTATTATCAGCAGCAGCAACTGTGGTAGTAGTAGTAGGATACGTTCTCAGCAGCTGATCCTACTGCGTGCTGTTTGCTGTTCTATAACCTGATTATTCCTACTGGGTGCTGCTTGCTGCTCTATAAGCTGAATATTCCTACTGGATGCTGCTTGCTGTTCTATAACCTGATTATTCCTACTGGGTGCTGTTTGCTGTTCTATAGCCTGATTATTCCTACTGGGTGCTGTTTGCTGTTCTATAACCTGATTATTCCTATTGGGTTCTGTTTGCTGTTCTATAACCTGATTATTCCTACTGGGTGCTGTTTGCTGTTCTATAACCTGATTATTCCTACTGGGTGCTGTTTGCTGTTATATAACCTGATTATTCCTACTGCGTTTTGTTTGCTGTTCTATAACCTGATTATTCCTATTGGGTTCTGTTTGCTGTTCTATAACCTGATTATTCCTACTGGGTGCTGTTTGCTGTTCTATAACCTGATTATTCCTACTGGGTGCTGTTTGCTGTTCTATAACCTGATTTTTCCTACTGGGTGCTGTTTGTTGTTCTATAACCTGGTTATTCCTACTGGGTGCTGTTTGCTGTTCTATAACCTGATTATTCCTACTAGGTGCTGCTTGCTGTTCTATAACCTGATTAATCCTACTAGGTGCTGCTTGCTGTTCTATAACCTGATTAATCCTACTGGGTGCTGTTTGCTGCTCTATAACCTGATTATTCCTACTGGGTGCTGTTTGCTGTTCTATAACCTGATTATTCCTATTGGGTTCTGTTTGCTGTTCTATAACCTGATTATTCCTACTGGGTGCTGTTTGCTGTTCTATAGCAATGGATAGAGACTCTATTAGAGAGGGAGAGAGAAAGGGGAGGAAGATGAGAGAAAAAGAGAGACAGATGGAGATAAAGGAGAGATGGTGATAAGGGAGAGATAGAGATAAGGGAGAGATGGAGATAAGGGAGAGATGGAGATAGGGGAGAGATGGAGATAAGGGAGAGATGGTGATAAGGGAGAGATGGAGATAAGGGAGAGATGGAGATAAGGGAGAGATGGAGATAAGGGAGAAAGACAGACGGCGATAAGGGAGAGAGATGACGAGAAGGGACACGTATCGTTGTGAGATGCACTGTCACAGGTCCCTTCTGTTTACCCTAGCCTAACGCCTCCATCACACCGACAGTTATCACTGATAACACACATTCCTTCTGTTTACCCTAGCCTAACGTCTCCATCACATCGACAGTTATCACTGATAACACACATCCCTTCTGTTTACCCTAGCCTAACGCCTCCATCACACCGACAGTTATCACTGATAACACACCACGCAGCGTTCCATTGGAAATGAATGTACTTCTGTTTTACCAAAACACAATGAGTGCCTCTTTGCTTGACATCATGGTAAAATCTAAAGAAATCAGCCAAGACCTCAGAAAAACAATTGTAGACCTCCACAAGTCTGGTTCATCCTTGGGAGCAATTTCCAAATGCCTGAAGGTACCACGTTCATCTGTACAAACAATAGTACGCAAGTATAAACACCATGGGACCACGCAGCCGTCATAGCGCTCAGGAAGGAGACACATTCTGTCTCCTAGAGATTAACGTACTTTGGTGCGAAAAGTGCAATTCAATCCAAGAACAGCAGCAAAGAACCTTGTGAAGATGCTGGAGGAAACAGGTACAAAAGTATCTATATCCACAGTAAAACAAGTCCTATATCGACATAACCTGAAAGGCCGCTCAGCAAGGAAGAAGCCACTGCTCCAAAACCGCCATAAAAAAGCCAGACTAGGTTTGCAACTGCACATGGGGACAAAGATTGTACTTTTTGGAGAAATGTCCTCTGGTCTGATGAAACAAAAACAGAACTGTTTGGCCATAATGACCATCGTTATGTTTGGAGGAAAAAGGTGGAGGCTTGCAAGCCGAAGAACACCATCCTAACCGTGAAGCACGGGGGTGGCAGCATCATGTTGTGGGGGTGCTTTGCTGCAGGAGGGACTGGTGCACTTCACAAAATAGATGGCATCATGAGGAAGTTATGTGGATATATTGAAGCAACATCGCAAGACATCAGTCAGGAAGTTAAAGCTTGGTCGCAAATGGGTCTTCCAAATGGACAACGACCCCAAGCATACTTCCAAAGTTGTGGCAAAATGGCTTAAGGACAACAAAGTCAAGGTATTGGAGTGGCCTTCACAAAGCCCTGACCTCAATCCTATAGAGGATTTGTGGGAATAACTGAAAAGATGTGTGTGTGCGAACAAGGAGGCCTACAAACCTGACTCAGTTACACCAGTTCTGTCAGGAGGAATGGGCCAAAATTCATCCAACTTATTGTGGGAAGCTTGTGGAAGGCTACCTGAAACGTTTGACTAAAGATAAACAATTTAAAGGCAATGCTACCAAATACTAATTGAGTGTATGTAAACTTCTGATCCACTGGGAATGTGATGAAAGAAATAAAAGCTGAAATAAATCATTCTCTCTCCCTCCCTCCCTCCCTCTCTCTCCCCCTATCTCCCTCCCTCTCCCCCACACTCCCTCCCTCCCTCCCTCTCTCTCCCCCACACTCCCTCCCTCCCTCTTTCTCTCTCCCCCACCCTCCCTCCCTCTCTCTCCTTCTGGGAAGTGGAAAGTGATGAGAGAAAAGTAGGAAAAGATTGCAGTGTGTTTTCCTGAGGACCAACTAACTTCCTTGTGATCCAACCATACATACACACACACACACACACACACACACACACACACACACACACACACACACACACACACACACACACACACACACACACACACACACAAGGGGGGGGGGGGTGAATCTGGGGTAAATCCAACAACATCCCATTATGTAAAATGAGACTCCTCCATTAGTTAATGAAGAATGAAGGGGTCTGGGAATGCAACAGGTCTGGGCTTGGTGTGTGTGTGATGCTGGGCGTTGAGACGTCTGATTTTATCCACATGCTTTGCTGATGGTTTATTTTTGTGTCAGAGATAGTGTGTGTTTATCTCTGCTTCTATCACTACCGTCTGAGATAGTGTGTGTTTATCTCTGCTTCTATCACTACCGTCTGAGATAGTGTGTGTTTATCTCTGCTTCTACCACTACCGTCTGAGATAGTGTGTGTTTATCTCTGCTTCTACCACTACCGTCTGAGATAGTGTGTGTTTATCTCTGCTTCTATCACTACCGTCTGAGATAGTGTGTGTTTATCTCTGCTTCTATCACTACCGTCTGAGATAGTGTGTGTTTATCTCTGCTTCTATCACTACCGTCTGAGATAGTGTGTGTTTATCTCTGCTTCTATCACTACCGTCTGAGATAGTGTGTGTTTATCTCTGCTTCTATCACTACCGTCTGAGATAGTGTGTGTTTATCTCTGCTTCTATCACTACCGTCTGAGATAGTGTGTGTTTATCTCTGCTTCTATCACTACCGTCTGAGATAGTGTGTGTTTATCTCTGCTTCTACCACTACCGTCTGAGATAGTGTGTGTTTATCTCTGCTTCTATCACTACCGTCTGAGATAGTGTGTGTTTATCTCTGCTTCTATCACTACCGTCTGAGATAGTGTGTGTTTATCTCTGCTTCTATCACTACCGTCTGAGATAGTGTGTGTTTATCTCTGCTTCTATCACTACCGTCTGAGATAGTGTGTGTTTATCTCTGCTTCTACCACTACCGTCTGAGATAGTGTGTGTTTATCTCTGCTTCTATCACTACCGTCTGAGATAGTGTGTGTTTATCTCTGCTTCTATCACTACCGTCTGAGATAGTGTGTGTTTATCTCTGCTTCTATCACTACCGTCTGAGATAGTGTGTGTTTATCTCTGCTTCTATCACTACCGTCTGAGATAGTGTGTGTTTATCTCTGCTTCTATCACTACCGTCTGAGATAGTGTGTGTTTATCTCTGCTTCTATCACTACCGTCTGAGATAGTGTGTGTTTATCTCTGCTTCTATCACTACCGTCTGAGATAGTGTGTGTTTATCTCTGCTTCTATCACTACCGTCTGAGATAGTGTGTGTTTATCTCTGCTTCTACCACTACCGTCTGAGATAGTGTGTGTTTATCTCTGCTTCTACCACTACCGTCTGAGATAGTGTGTGTTTATCTCTGCTTCTACCACTACCGTCTGAGATAGTGTGTGTTTATCTCTGCTTCTACCACTACCGTCTGAGATAGTGTGTGTTTATCTCTGCTTCTATCACTACCGTCTGAGATAGTGTGTGTTTATCTCTGCTTCTATCACTACCGTCTGAGATAGTGTGTGTTTATCTCTGCTTCTATCACTACCGTCTGAGATAGTGTGTGTTTATCTCTGCTTCTATCACTACCGTCTGAGATAGTGTGTGTTTATCTCTGCTTCTATCACTACCGTCTGAGATAGTGTGTGTTTATCTCTGCTTCTATCACTACCGTCTGAGATAGTGTGTGTTTATCTCTGCTTCTACGACTACCGTCTGAGATAGTGTGTGTTTATCTCTGCTTCTACCACTACCGTCTGAGATAGTGTGTGTTTATCTCTGCTTCTACCACTACCGTCTGAGATAGTGTGTGTTTATCTCTGCTTCTACCACTACCGTCTGAGATAGTGTGTGTTTATCTCTGCTTCTATCACTACCGTCTGAGATAGTGTGTGTTTATCTCTGCTTCTATCACTACCGTCTGAGATAGTGTGTGTTTATCTCTGCTTCTACCACTACCGTCTGAGATAGTGTGTGTTTATCTCTGCTTCTACCACTACCGTCTGAGATAGTGTGTGTTTATCTCTGCTTCTACCACTACCGTCTGAGATAGTGTGTGTTTATCTCTGCTTCTACCACTACCGTCTGAGATAGTGTGTGTTTATCTCTGCTTCTATCACTACCGTCTGAGATAGTGTGTGTTTATCTCTGCTTCTATCACTACCGTCTGAGATAGTGTGTGTTTATCTCTGCTTCTATCACTACCGTCTGAGATAGTGTGTGTTTATCTCTGCTTCTATCACTACCGTCTGAGATAGTGTGTGTTTATCTCTGCTTCTATCACTACCGTCTGAGATAGTGTGTGTTTATCTCTGCTTCTATCACTACCGTCTGAGATAGTGTGTGTTTATCTCTGCTTCTATCACTACCGTCTGAGATAGTGTGTGTTTATCTCTGCTTCTATCACTACCGTCTGAGATAGTGTGTGTTTATCTCTGCTTCTATCACTACCGTCTGAGATAGTGTGTGTTTATCTCTGCTTCTATCACTACCGTCTGAGATAGTGTGTGTTTATCTCTGCTTCTACCACTACCGTCTGAGATAGTGTGTGTTTATCTCTGCTTCTATCACTACCGTCTGAGATAGTGTGTGTTTATCTCTGCTTCTATCACTACCGTCTGAGATAGTGTGTGTTTATCTCTGCTTCTATCACTACCGTCTGAGATAGTGTGTGTTTATCTCTGCTTCTATCACTACCGTCTGAGATAGTGTGTGTTTATCTCTGCTTCTATCACTACCGTCTGAGATAGTGTGTGTTTATCTCTGCTTCTATCACTACCGTCTGAGATAGTGTGTGTTTATCTCTGCTTCTATCACTACCGTCTGAGATAGTGTGTGTTTATCTCTGCTTCTATCACTACCGTCTGAGATAGTGTGTGTTTATCTCTGCTTCTATCACTACCGTCTGAGATAGTGTGTGTTTATCTCTGCTTCTATCACTACCGTCTGAGATAGTGTGTGTTTATCTCTGCTTCTATCACTACCGTCTGAGATAGTGTGTGTTTATCTCTGCTTCTATCACTACCGTCTGAGATAGTGTGTGTTTGGGGTTGGAGTAGGGTGACACAAATCTGATCTGAGGTCAGTTTTGAGGTATTCCTAAAAGTTAGGACTCAGTTAGGACTGAGCAGGTTAGCTGATCCTAGGATTGTGCCTGCCGGCCTCTTCTACCCAGAGCAGAATAGCACTGACAGTGTTTTTGAATGGCAGTAGATAGCAGGGCTGTAGTAGAGGTTCATGTCCAGCAGGGGGCAGCAACAGTAGGTCTATGAGTGTTTCAGTTACACTATAATATGTTATCGGTAATTAAGTATGTTGAGCTGACAATCACATTACAAACATGAGACTGTGGGCCATGCATGTTTAGAGTTACATTAGATAGGCCTAATGTTGGATTCTACCATTATATACTATCACCATAGTCTTTATTGTGATGTCAGTGTGGAAATCATTTAAAAACTTTGGTGTTTGAAGTTGTCTTCCTTGAGTAACACACATGCTGTTCTTCAGTGATGGAATTACTGTTTACTGTTATACTGAAGAGATTTCTCAATGCATTTACTCTGTCATTAACAGACTATTAGAGAAAGAGGGAGGGAGAGGGGGGGAGGGTAGAGACAGACAGACAGACAGACTGACTCACTGACTGACTGACTGACTGACTGACTGACTGACTGACGGGTAAAGAGCGAGAGTGAGAGTGAGTGAGATGTCTATCCTCTGTGATGTTGTTAGTCCTGGCCTGTCTGTGTGTGTCTGTGTGTCCATGTTGAAACTCGCTGCACACCAAATGCCATAGGAGTGTACAGTCGTGGCCAAAAGTTTTGAGAATGACACAAGTATTGGTCTCCACAAAGTTTGCTGCTTCAGTGCTTCCTTTTATTCTATGTAGCCAACGTACTAGACGTCCAGTTCTGAAAGCCCTCAGCCGAACACTGATTCTATTACTCCTCTGTTCCTCTGGTGATGTAGAGGCAAACCCAGGCCCTATAACCCCCAGTACTACACCTATTCCCCAGGCGCTCTCATTTGTTGATTTCTGTAACCGTAAAAGCCTTGGTTTCATGCATGTTAACATTAGAAGCCTCCTCCCTAAGTTTGATTTATTCACCGCTTTAGCACACTCCGCCAACCCGGATGTCCTAGCTGTGTCAGAATCCTGGCTTAGGAAGGCTACCAAAAATTCGGAAATTTCCATCCCCAACTACAACATTTCCCGTCAAGATAGAACTGCCAAAGGTGGCGGAGTTGCAATCTACTGCAGAGATAACCTGCAGAGTTCTGTCATACTGTCCAGGTCTGTGCCCAAACAGTTTGAGCTTCTACTCTTAAAAATCCACCTTTCCAGAAATAAGTCTCTCACTGTTGCAGCCTGTTACAGACCCCCCTCAGCCCCCAGCTGTGCCCTGGACTCCATATGTGAATTGATTGCCCCCCATCTATCTTCAGAGTTTGTACTGTTAGGTGACTTAAACTGGGATATGCTTAACACCCCGGCTGTACTTCAATCTAAGATAGATGCCCTCAATCTCACACAAATTATCAAGGAACCCACCAGGTACAACCCAAAATCCGTAAACATGGGTACCATTATTGATGTCATTCTGACTAACTTGCCCTCCAAATACACCTCCTCTGTTTTCAACCAGGATCTCAGCGATCACTGCCTCATCGCCTGCATTCGCAATGGGTCAGCGGTCAAACGACCACCCCTTATCACTGTCAAACGCTCCCTAAAACACTTTTGCGAGCAGGCCTTTCTATTAGATCTGGCCCAGGTATCCTGGAAGGATATTGACGCCTGGTTGTTCTTTAAAAGTGCTTTCCTCACCATCCTAAATAAGCATGCCCCTTTCAAAAAACGTAGAACTAAGAATAGATATAGCCCTTGGTTCACCCCAGACTTGACTGCACTAGACCAACACAAAAACATCCTGTGGCGCACTGCATTAGCATCGAACAGCCCCCGCGATATGCAGCTATTCAGGGAAGTCAGGAACAAGTACACACAGTCAGTTAGAAAAGCAAAGGCCAGCTTTTTCAAACAAAAATTTGCTTCCTGTAGCACTAACTCCAAAAAGTTCTGGGACACTGTAAAGTCCATGGAGAATAAGAGCACCTCCTCCCAGTTGCCCACTGCATTGAGGCTCGGAAACACTGTTACCACCGATAAATCCACGATTATCGAAAATTTCAATAAGCATTTTGCTACAGCTGGCCATGCTTTCCACCTGGCTACCCCTACCCCGGCCAACAGCTCTGCACCCCCGGCAGCTACTTGCCCAAGCCCCCCCCGCTTCTCCTTCACCCAAATCCAGACGGCTGATGTTCTGAAAGAGCTGCTAAGTCTGGACCCCTACAAATCTGCTGGGCTAGATAATCTGGACCCTCTCTTTCTGAAATTATCAGCCAAAATTGTTGCAACACCTATCACTAGCCTGTTCAACCTCTCTTTCGTATCGTCTGAGATCCCTAGAGATTGGAAAGCTGCCGCGGTCATCCCCCTATTCAAAGGAGGAGACACTCTAGACCCAAACTGTTATAGACCAATATCCATCCTGCCCTGCCTTTCTAAAGTTTTCGAAAGCCAAGTTAACAAACAGATAACTGACCACTTCGAATCCCACCGTACCTTCTCTGCTATGCAATCTGGTTTCCGAGCTGGTCATGGGTGCACCTCAGCTACGCTCAAGGTACTGAACGATATCATAACCGCCATCGATAAAAGACAGTACTGTGCAGCCGTTTTCATCGACCTGGCCAAGGCTTTCGACTCTGTCAATCACTGCATTCTTATTGGCAGACTTAACAGCCTTGGTTTCTCAAGTGACTGCCTTGCCTGGTTCGCTAACTACTTTGCAGACAGAGTTCAGTGTGTCAAATCGGAGGGCCTATTGTCCGATCCTCTGGCAGTCTCTATGGGGGTGCCACAGGGTTCAATTCTTGGGCCAACCCTTTTCTCTATATACATCAACGATGTCGCTCTCGCTGCTGGTGACTCTCTGATCCATCTCTACGCAGATGACACCATTCTGTATACATCTGGCCCCTCTTTGGATACTGTGTTTACTAACCTTCAATCAAGCTTCAATGCCATACAACACTCCTTCCGTGGCCTCCAACTGCTCTTAAACGCTAGTAAAACTAAGTGCATGCTTTTCTATCGAACGCTGCCAGCACCCGCCCACCGGACTATCATCACTACTCTCGACGGATCCGAATTAGAATACGTGGACACCTACAAATACCTAGGCATCTGGTTAGACTATAAACTCAACTTCCAGACTCACATCAACCATCTCCAATCCAAAATTAAATCCAGAATTGGCTTCCTATTTCGCAATAAAGCCTCCTTCACTCATGCTGCCAAACATGCCCTTGTAAAACTGACTATCCTACCGATCCTTGATTTCGGCGATGTCATTTACAAACTAGCCTCCAATACTCTACTTAGCAAATTGGATGTAGTCTATCACAGTGCCATCCGTTTTGTCACCAAAGCCCCATACACTACCCACCACTGCGACCTGTATGCTCTCGTTGGCTGGCCTTCATTATATATTCGTCGCCAAACCCACTGGCTCCAGGTCATCTATAAGTCTTTATTAGGTAAATCCCCGCCCTATCTCAGCTCACTGGTCACTATAGCAACACCCACCCGTAGCATGCGCTCCAGCAGGTATATCTCACTGGTCACCCCCAAAGCCAACACCTCCTTTGGTCGCCATTCCTTCCAGTTTGCTGCTGCCAATGACTGGAACGAATTGCAAAAATCATTGAAGCTAGAGGTTCCTATCTCCCTCAATAACTTTAAGCATCAGCTGTCAAAGCTGCTTATCGATCGCTGCACCTGTATATAGCCCTTCTGTAAATAGCCCACACTACTACCTCATCCCCATATTTATTTTTTGTTTATTTTCACTAATCTTGCACTCCAGTATCTCTATTTGCACATCATAATTTGCACATTTTTCATTCCTGTGTTAATAATGATAATTCTGTAATTTATGTCACCACTATAGTCTATTTATTGTTCTACCTCTTAACCTTACTGCATTTTTGCACTACATTTTGCACTCTGTATATAGATTTTTCTATTGTGTTTTTGACTGTTTGTTTAATGTGTAACTCTGTGTTGTTATTTGTCACACTGCTTTGCTTTGTCTTGGCCAGGTCGCAGTTGCAAATGAGAACTTGTTCTCAACTGACCTACCTGGTTAAATAAAGGTGAAATAAAATAAAATAAAAAAAAGTGTTCTTAGATCTTTATGTCAGTAGTTACTATGGTAACACTGAAGTATAATTACAAGTATTCCATAAGTGTCAAAGACTTTCATTGACAATGACATTCAGTTTATGCAAAGAGTCAATATTTGCAGTGTTGACCCTTCTTTTTCAAGACCTCTGCAATCCGCCCTGGCATGCTGTCAATTAACTTCTGGGCCAAATCCTGACTGATGACAGGCCATTCTTGCGTAATCAATGCTTGGAGTTTGTCAGAAGTTGTGGGTTTTTGTTTGTCCACCTGCCTCTTGAGGACCGACCACAAGTTCTCAATGGGATTAAGGTCTGGGGAGTTTCCTGGCCACGGACCCAAAATGTTGATGTTTTGTTCCCCGAGCCACTTAGTTATCATTATGGCAAGGTGCTCCATCATGCTGGAAAAGGCATTGGTCGTCACCAAACTGTTCTTCGATGGTTGGGAGAAGTTGCTCTCGGAGGATGTGTTGGTACCATTCTTTATTCATGGCTGTGTTCTTAGGCAAAATTGTGAGTGAGCACACTCCCTTGGCTGAGAAGCAACCCCACACATGAATGGTCTCAGGATGCTTTACTGTTGGCATGACACAGGACTGATGGTAGCGCTCACCTTGTCTTCTCCGGACAAGGTGTTTTCCGGATGGCCCAAACAATCGGAAAGGGGATTCATCAGAGAAAATGACTCTACCCCAGTCCTCAGCAGTCCAATCCCTGTACCTTTTGCAGAATATCAGTCTGTCCCTGATGTTTTTCCTGGAGAGAAGTGGCTTCTTTGCTGCCCTTCTTGACACCAGGCCATCCTCCAAAAGTCTTCACCTCACTCACACCTGCCTGCTGCCATTCCTGAGCAAGCTCTGCACTGGTGGTGCCCCGATCCCGCAGCTGAATCAACTTTAGGAGACGGTCCTGGCGCTTGCTGGACTTTCTTGGGCGCCCTGACGCCTTCTTCACAACAATTGAACCTCTCTCCTTGAAGTTCTTGATGATCCAATAAATGGTTGATTTAGCTGCAATCTTACCAGCAGCAATATCCTTGCCTGTGAAGCCCTTTTTGTGCAAAGCAATGATGACGGCACGTGTTTCCTTGCAGATAACCATGGTTGACAGAGGAAGAACAATGATTTCAAGCACCACCCTTCTTTTTAAAGCTTCCAGTCTGTTATTCTGACTCAATCAGCATGACAGAGTGATCTCCAGCCTTGTTCTCGTCAACACTCTCACCTGTGTTAACGAGACAATCACTGACATGATGGCAGCTGGTCCTTTTGTGGCAGGGAGGGATTAAGTTCATTTTCATGGCAAAGAGGGACTTTGCAATTAATTACAATTAATCTGATCACTCTTCATGACATTCTGGAGTATATGCAAATTGCCATCATCAACACTGAGGCAGCAAACTTTTTGTAGACCAATACACACACATGCACGCATACACACACACACACACACACACACACACACATAGGGCCGACACACCCCTCCACGCACACACACACAGGGCCGACACACCCCTCCACGCACAAACACACAAATGCATACACACACACACACAGGCGGACACACCTATCCACATACACACACTCTGGCAGTCTGCTAACTGAACTGAGATCGTGAGTACTTCTCTGTTTGTTGAATACCAGTAGCATTATCAGCACAGGGTTTCCAGACTTCTCCTGTCTTCACTAGAGGTAAAGAAGAACTAGTTCCATTATTCTGAGGGGGAGGAGAGGAGAGTGTGAGGGGGAGGAGAGGAGAGTGTGAGGGAGAGGAGAGGAGAGTGTGAGGGGGAGGAGAGGATAGTGTGAGGGGGAGGAGAGGAGAGGAGAGTGTGAGGGGGAGGAGAGGAGAGTGTGAGGAGGAGGAGAGGAAAGGAGAGTGTGAGGGGGGAGGAGTGGAGAGTGTGGGGGGGAGGAGAGGAGAGTGTGAGGGGGGAGGAGAGGAGAGTGTGAGGGGGAGGAGAGGAGAGTGTGAGGGGGAGGAGAGGAGTGTGTGAGGGGGAGGAGAGGAGAGTGTGAGGGGGAGGAGAGTGTGAGGGGGAGGAGAGGAGAGTGTGAGGGGGAGGAGAGTGTGAGGGGGGAGGAGAGGAGAGTGTGAGGGGGAGGAGAGGAGAGTGTGAGGAGAGGAGAGTGTGAGGGGGGAGGAGAGGAGAGTGTGAGGGGGGAGGAGTTGAAGGGCTAGGGGCCCTCGGTGCTTCAATAATGGCCACCGTCCCAAAGGAATCACAACAGGTCTGCTTTCCTCTCTCTCTCTCTCTCGCTCTCTCTCTCTCTCTCTCTCTCTCTCTCTCTCAATTTAATTTCAATGTAAGGGCTTTATTGTCATGGGAAACATATGTTAACTTTGCCAAAGCAAATGAAGTAGATAATAAACAATAAACATTAACAGTAAACATTACACTCAGAAGTTCTAAAAGAATAAAGACATTTCAAATGTCATATCATGTCTATATACAGTGTTGTAACGATGTGTAAATAGTTAAAGTACAAAAGGGAAAATAAATCAACATAAATATGGCCCTTTTCTTGTGGCAACAGGTCACACATCTAGCTGTTGTGAAATACAAAATTGAAAATCTCTCTCTCTCTCTCTCGCTCTCTCTTTTCTCCATCTCTCTTTATGTAACCATACAGCTATGCAACCATGTAACCATACAGCTATGTAACCATGTATCCATACAGCTATGTAACCATACAGCTATGTAGCCATACAGCTATGTAGCCATACAGCTATGTAGCCATACAGCTATGTATTCATATATCGTGTATCTGTCTAATGTGTATTTTCTATCTATCTATCTATCTATCTATCTATCTATCTATCTATCTATCTATCTATCTATCTATCTATCTATCTATCTATCTATCTATCTATCTATCTATCTATCTATCTATCTATCTATCTATCTATCTATCTATCTATCTATCTATCTATCTATCTATCTATCTATCTATCTTACTATCTATCTGTGTAGGCATACAGCTATGAGGATGGGGGGGGGGGGGCGCTGGCTACTTTCTTCAAAGCATGGCTGCGTTTTGTACTCATTGATTTTATAGGTCAATTACTTATACGCTTCAATCTGCAGTCGGCAGGGAGCTCTCCTCTCTCGCTAGACACACACACACACACACACACACACACACACGCATAGACATTCAAATCCACAGGTATTCACACACTTGCCAGAGCTCTGACGACCCAGCTACTGGTGGGTAAATTAGTCTTAGATAGGAGGGATGGGGGAGGAGTGCTAGGCGGCAGAGAGGTGAAGCCCTCTGTGGGATTAGTGGAAGCTGCTTGGGCCAATCTGCATGTGAATGGCTGTGAGCTGCTTTAGCCATCACCCCCACTCTCACACACAGAGAAAGAGAGACAGCGAAGTAGCGCAAGAGAGAGGGAGAAACTCAGTCAGAGAAAGAGAGAGAGAGAGACAGCGAGGTAACGCAAGAGAGAGGGAGAAACTCAGTCAGAGAAAGAGAGAGAGAGAGACAGCGAGGTAACGCAAGAGAGAGGGAGAAACTCAGTCAGAGAAAGAGAGAGAGAGACAGCGAGGTAACGCAAGAGAGAGGGAGAAACTCAGTCAGAGAAAGAGAGAGAGAGACATCGAGGTAACGCAAGAGAGAGGGAGAAACTCAGTCAGAGAAAGAGAGAGAGAGAGAGACATCGAGGTAACGCAAGAGAGAGGGAGAACGAGAGAGAGAGAGGAATTAGAGGCATCAGCTCCAACCCTCCCCATCGCCTCTCCAGCTCAGGAAAGCGAGTGAGTGGATAAACTGAGTAAAAGAAGAAGCAATTTCATCTTGTCTTTGGAGGACTAACGTACTGCCGGTCGGTCAGCCTGCCGGGTGGGTGGGTAGGCAGCTGTATGGTTGAGGACTGGAGCGTTGAGAGAGAGAACGGGAATTGGACTGGCTTTTGTGAATGAGAGAAGGTAGGAATCTTCTATATCCTCCCCTGCTGCCTCTACGGGCCAATCTAAATTTTTTGGTCTGAGTTTTGATGAGAAATGTTTAGTAGGAAGGTTTGTTTTTTTAGTGAATGATTAGTGAATGTTTGTGGTTGTGGCCACATGTGAAGTGATGCAGCACGTTGCTGAATCTCACTACTCTTTCATATGGAAAGTGGGACACCATTTTAGCAATGTGGAGCTAACTGTTGCTCAACACTGTGTGTGTGTGTGTGTGTGTGTGTGTGTGTCTTCTTATGAGGCAGGAAGTGTGTTATCACATTTTGGTAATCTTTGGTAATTCTCTGAGAAGCATGCTGAATACAGAGATATGAATACAGTATTGATCCAGTAACAATGTAGAGCTGCGTTCAACATCTAATGAGTTCATGGTTCAATCAGATGCAAAATTCATTGATTCCCTTTTTCAAAGTGGAAATTATAAACTTTAGAAGCCCTTTTAAAACTCAAATACACTACACATTTGCATCTCAGAAACAAATTGGTGATCATATTAAGAGCCTACATCTGTATGTTCAGAACAGAATAGAACAGTCCATATACTGTATATTCAGAATAGAACAGTCCATATACAGTATATTCAGAATAGAACAGTCCATATACAGTATATTCAGAATAGAACAGTCCATATACTGTATATTCAGAATAGAACAGTCCATATACAGTATATTCAGAATAGAACAGTCCATATACAGTATATTCAGAATAGAACAGTCCATATACAGTATATTCAGAATAGAACAGTCCATATACAGTATATTCAGAATAGAACAGTCCATATACTGTATATTCAGAATAGAACAGTCCATATACTGTATATTCAGAATAGAACAGTCCATATACAGTATATTCAGAATAGAACAGTCCATATACAGTATATTCAGAATAGAACAGTCCATATACTGTATATTCAGAATAGAACAGTCCATATACTGTATATTCAGAATAGAACAGTCCATATACAGTATATTCAGAATAGAACAGTCCATATATAGTATATTCAGAATAGAACAGTCCATATACAGTATATTCAGAATAGAACAGTCCATATACTGTATATTCAGAACAGAACAGTCCATATACAGTATATTCAGAATAGAACAGTCCATATACAGTATATTCAGAATAGAACAGTCCATATACTGTATATTCAGAATAGAACAGTCCATATACAGTATATTCAGAATAGAAGAGCCCATATACTGTATATTCAGAATAGAACAGTCCATATACAGTATATTCAGAATAGAACAGTCCATATACAGTATATTCAGAATAGAACAGTCCATATACAGTATATTCAGAATAGAACAGTCCATATACTGTATATTCAGAATAGAACAGTCCATATACTGTATATTCAGAATAGAACAGTCCATATACAGTATATTCAGAATAGAACAGTCCATATACAGTATATTCAGAATAGAACAGTCCATATACAGTATATTCAGAATAGAACAGTCCATATACTGTATATTCAGAATAGAACAGTCCATATACAGTATATTCAGAATAGAACAGTCCATATACAGTATATTCAGAATAGAACAGTCCATATACAGTATATTCAGAACAGAACAGTCCATATATGTTCACAACAGAACATATCTGTTCATCACCTGTTCTTCTTCTCCTCTCTAAGGCCCCTTCATATGACTTGTTGTCTCTCCTCCAAATTGCCTGGACAAAATGTTCTGTCTCTCCTTCTCAACTGCTCCTTCTCTCTGTCTCCTTCTCTCTGTCTCCTTCTCTCCGTCTCCTTCTCTCTGTCTCCTTCTCTCCTACTTCGTCTCCTTCTCTCCATCTCCTTCTCTCCGTCTCCTTCGTTCCGTCTCCTTCTCTCCGTCTCCTTCGCTCCGTCTCCTTCTCTCCATCTCCTTCTCTCCGTCTCCTTCTCTTTGTCTCCTTCTCTCTGTCTTCATCTCCTTCTCTCCGTCTCCTTCTCTTCGTCTTCTTCTGTCTGTGTCCTTCTCTCCGTCTCCTTCTCTCCGTCTCCTTCTCTCCGTCTCCTTCTCTCCGTCTCCTTCTCTCTCTCCTTCTCTCTGTCTCCTCTCTGTCTTCGTCTCCTTCTCTCCGTCTCCTTCTCTTCGTCTCCTTCACTCCGTCTCCTTCTCTCTGTTTCCTTATCTGGCTCCTCTCCGTCTCCTTCTCTCTGTTTCCTTATCTGGCTCCTCTCCGTCTCCTTCTCCCGTCTCCTTCTCTCTGTCTCCTCTCCATCTCCTTCTCTCCTTCTCCCTCTCCTTCTCTCCATTCTCCTTCTCTCCGTCTATTTTTCTCCCTGTCCAGCATACTCAACACTTCTGCTGTTCTGTTTGCTTTTCTCATGCATCCCAGAGATGTGTGTCTACTCTCTGTTTGTCTTGGACCCCACAGTAGACAGGGCTTTCCTACGTCCATGTCTACATCTCTCTAGCTGTACAGGGCTTTCCTACGTCCATGTCTATATCTCTCTAGCTGTACAGGGCTTTGCTACGTCCATGTCTATATATCTCTAGCTGTACAGGGCTTTGCTACGTCCATGTCTATATCTCTCTAGCTGTACAGGGCTTTGCTATGTTCATGTCTATATATCTCTAGCTGTACAGGGCTTTACAACGTCCATGTCTATATATCTCTAGCTGTACAGGGCTTTACAACGTCCATGTCTATATATCTCTAGCTGTACAGGGCTTTACAACGTCCATGTCTATATATCTCTAGCTGTACAGGGCTTTGCTACGTCCATGCCTACATCTCATTAGCTGTACAGGGCTTTGCTACGTCCATGTCTATATCTCTCTAGCTGTACAGGGCTTTGCTACATCCATGCCTATACGTCCATGCCTATATGTAACCATGTAGCCATACAGCTATGTAGCCATACAGCTATTTAGCCATGTAGCCATACAGCTATGTAGCCATGTAGTCATAGAGCTATGTAACCATGTAGCCATGCAGCTATGTAACCATGTAGGCATACAGCTATGTAATCATGTAGCCATACAGCTATGTAACCATGTAGCCATACAGCTATATAACCATGTATCCATACAGCTATGTAACCATGTAGCAATACAGCTATGTAGCCATTAAGCTATGTAGTAATGTAGCCATACAGCTATGTAACCAGGTAGCCATATAGCTATGTAACCATGTAGCCATACAGCTATGTAACCATATATCTATACCGCTATGTAACCATGTAGTTATACAGCTATGCAACCATGTAGCAATACAGCTATGTAACCATGTAGCCATAGTGCTATGTAGCCATGTAGCCATACAGCTATAGAACCATACAGCTATGTAACCATACAGCTATGTAACCATGTAGCCATACAGCTATGTAACCATGTAGCCATACATCTATGTAGCCATATAGCCATACAGCTATGTAACCATGTAGCCATACAGCTATTTAGCCATGTAGACATACAGCTATGTAAAACATTCAGCTATGTAGCCATGTAACCATTCAGCTATGTAACCATGTAGCGATACAGCTATGTAGCCATGTAGCCATACAGCTATGTAGCCATACAGCTATTTAACAATACAGCTATTTAACCATGTAGCCATACAGCTATGTAACCATGTAGCCATACAGCTATGTAGCCATACAGCTATGTAGCCATACAGCTATGTAACCATGTAGCCATGCAGCTATGTAACCATGTAGTTATACAGCTATGCAACCATGTAGCCATACAGCTATGTAACCACGTACCCATAGGGCTTTGTAGCCATGCAGCCATACAGCTATATAGCCATACAGCTATGTAACCATCCAGCTATGTAACCATGTAGCCATACAGCTATGTAACCATGTAGCCATTCAGCTATGTAGCCATACAGCTATGTAAACATTCAGCTATGTAACCATATATCTATACAGCTATGTAACCATGTAGTTATACAGCTATGCAACCATGTAGCCATACAGCTATGTAACCATGTAGCCATAGGGCTATCTAGCCATGTAGCCATACAGCTCTATAACCATACAGCTATGTAACCATACAGCTATGTAACCATGTAGCCATACAGTTATGTAAACATTCAGCTATGTAACCATGTAGCCATGCAGCTATGTAACCATGTAGCCATACAGCTATGTAACCATGTAGCCATACAGCTATGTAGCCATACAGCTATGTAACAATGTAGCCATACAGCTATGTAGCCATACAGCTATGTAGCCATGTAGCCATACAGCTATGTAAACATTCAGCTATTTAACCATGTAGCCATACAACTATTTAGCCATGTAGCCATACAGCTATGTAACCATGTAGCCATACAGCTATGTAACCTTGTAGCCATACTGCTATGTAACCATGTAGCCATACATCTATATAACCATGTAGCCATACAGCTATGTAACCATGTAGCCGTACAGCTATGTAACCATGTAGCCATACAGCTATGTAATAATATATCTATACAGCTATGTAACCATGTAGGTATACAGCTATGCAACCATGTAGCCATACAGCTATGTAACCATGTAGCCATAGGGCTATGTAGCCATGTAGCCATACAGCTATATAACCATACAGCTATGTAACCATGTAACCATACAGCTATGTAACCATGTAGCCATACAGCTATGTAGCCATACAGCTATGTAACCATGTAGCCATACAGCTATGTAGCCATGTAGCCATACAGCTATATAAACATTCAGCTATTTAACCATGTAGCCATACAGCTATATAAACATTCAGCTATTTAACCATGTAGCCATTCAGCTATTTAACCATGTAGCCATACAGCTATGTAGCCATACAGCTATGTAACCATGTAGCCATGCAGCTATGTAACCATGTAGTTATACAGCTATGCAACCATGTAGCCATACAGCTATGTAACCACGTACCCATAGGGCTTTGTAGCCATGCAGCCATACAGCTATATAGCCATACAGCTATGTAACCATCCAGCTATGTAACCATGTAGCCATACAGCTATGTAACCATGTAGCCATTCAGCTATGTAGCCATACAGCTATGTAAACATTCAGCTATGTAACCATATATCTATACAGCTATGTAACCATGTAGTTATACAGCTATGCAACCATGTAGCCATACAGCTATGTAACCATGTAGCCATAGGGCTATCTAGCCATGTAGCCATACAGCTATGTAACCATACAGCTATGTAACCATGTAGCCATACAGTTATGTAAACATTCAGCTATGTAACCATGTAGCCATGCAGCTATGTAACCATGTAGCCATACAGCTATGTAACCATGTAGCCATACAGCTATGTAGCCATACAGCTATGTAACAATGTAGCCATACAGCTATGTAGCCATACAGCTATGTAGCCATGTAGCCATACAGCTATGTAAACATTCAGCTATTTAACCATGTAGCCATACAACTATTTAGCCATGTAGCCATACAGCTATGTAACCATGTAGCCATACAGCTATGTAACCTTGTAGCCATACAGCTATGTAACCATGTAGCCATAGGGCTATGTAACCATGTAGTCCCCCCCCCTCTCTCTATCTGTCAATTCAGTAGGTCTTTATTGTCATGGGAAACATATGTTAACGTTGCCAAAGCAAGTGAAGTAGATAATAAACAAAAGTGAAATAAACAATTAAAATTAACAGTAAACATTACACTCAGAAGTTTCAAAAGAATAAAGACATTTCAATTGTCATATTATGTCTATGTACAGTGTTATAACGATGTGCAAATAGTTCAAGAACAAAAGGGAAAATAAATAAACATAAATATAGGTTGTATTTTCAATGGTGTTTGTTCTTCACTGGTTGCCCTTTTCTTGTGACAACAGTTCACACATCTTGCTGCTGTAATGAAACACTGTGGTATTTCACCCAGTAGATCTCTCTCTGTCTGTGTCCTACTGCTGTGATGGCACACTGTGGTATTTCACCCAGTAGATCTCTCTCTGTCTGTGTCCTACTGCTGTGATGGCACACTGTGGTATTTCACCCAGTAGATCTCTCTCTGTCTGTGTCCTACTGCTGTGATGGCACACTGTGGTATTTCACCCAGTAGATCTCTGTCTGTGTCCTGAGTGAACTGATAGCTGTTCCGCATTAGTTCCATTCTGGTGGGTGTGGGGTCAGATATTTATAGCTGATTAAATCAGGAGGACTATCCATCACCAACGGCCACTGCACTCTCTTTCTGTGTGTCTTTGTGTCTGTGTGTGTGTGTGTGTGTGTGTGTGTGTAAGTGTCTGTGTGTCTGTGTATGTGTGTATGTGTGTGTGTGTGTGTGTGTGTGTGTGTGTGTGTGTAAGTGTGTGTGTGTGTGTGTGTGTGTGTGTGTGTGTGTGTAAGTGTGTGTGTGTGTGTGTGTGTGTGTGTTTGGGGACTTACTTTCACTTTCAGTCCAGTTTGCTTACTAACAGTGTTGTTAAATGTAGAACCCAGGTTATCATGTCAGTGTGTGGTGTGTTAGGTTGAAGAGATCCATGTATGGCACACACACACACACACACACACACACACACACACACACACACGTTGTGGCCTGCTAGTCTCTGGTTTGACATGCTGGGTTAGCTGACACATGCTCTGTGGCTCAGAGTGCCAGACTTCCAGTAAAGACACATTACCGCCCACAGCCTGGCCACAGAGTTTCTAAACCCAGAGGTGCAACATCGCAAGACCATACAGACCAGGCCGGGGTTTGGGGTTTGAGAAGTCAATGAGAGAAGTTATTATTGTGTTATTTCTTAGTTGTTAATTTTCTCAAAATCTGAAGGCACAACCTAGATTTGAGCGAATGTCTTAAGGAGTTGAACATGTTATTACGCCAACCTCTTGAAAGTGACATGTTTTCGTTTACATAAAAAACTACTTTATTTCGAAGGAGTGCCTTTGATTTGATGGCCTGCACATGCGCAGTGATCTTAGCTAACCAACGTCACCATGATATCACCTACAAGTGTGATCAGGGATTTCTATTGGAGAAGCAGTTTCTGCCTATCTTCATACTGTACTGTCTTTGGTCTGGCAGTCAGTGTGTGTGTGTCCATCTCTCTATTACCTCGTTTCCACGAAAAAATAACTGGTTCGGAACTGGTGCTGGTTCAAAGTTGGTTCAATGTTGGTTCAACTTGCGAACCTTCTCAGAACCTGTTTGTTTTTCCACTGACTAGAGAGCCCAGCGAACGACGTCATTACGTCACTGTGTACGTCGCCATACGTCTTAGCTTTCCCAGAAACGCTTGCGCCAACTTCAAGCATAACAATTACAATGGCGGACTACATGGTCTTTCTGCAGATGTTTCTCCTGGCTTTAGAATCCATCTTTCTTCAATCGTTGTACTATCTTTCTACTAGCGCTGTGTTTTTAGCAATGGCGGTCACAACCTTTCCCGTCATGTTGTTGGTCACAATAACCCCGCCCCCCAGCCCCCGACGTAAGCATGACGTGGTAAAAGAACGGTTCTAGTCCAGCAAAGAGTTGGTGCTGCTTTGGAACGAATTTTCCTGGCCGAGAACCGGTTCTTTGGCTGTCGAAACACAAAGAACTGGTTCGCGAGTAGGCACCGGCTCCGAACCGGCTCTCAAAATGCTTTGGTGGAAAAGGGGTATATGTGGTCCAGATTGGGCCCAGCTTTAGAATGCTGGATGGGATCGGTCCCATCATCCTCTCTGAAGGTAACTATATACCCCTACCAGAATACATATTATATACCTACCAGAATACCCATTATATACCTACCAGAATACATATTATATACCTACCAGAATACATATTATATACCTACCAGAATACATATTATATACCTACCAGAATACCTGTTATATACCTACCAGAATACCCGTTATATACCTACCAGAATACCCGTTATATACCTACCAGAATACATAATATATACCCACTAGAATACATATTATATACCTACCAGAATAAATATTATATACCTACCAGAATACATATTATATACCTACCAGAATACTTGTTATATACCTACCAGAATACATATTATATACCTACCAGAATGCCCGTTATATACCTACCAGAATACAGATGATATACCTACCATAATACACATTATATACCTACCAGAATACACATTATATACCTACCAGAATACCTGTTATATACCTACCAGAATACATATTATATACCTACCAGAATACACGTTATATACCTACCAGAATACACGTTATATACCTACCAGAATACCCGTTATATACCTACCAGAATACATAATATATACCTACCAGAATACATATGATATACCTACCAGAATACACATTATATATCTACCAGAATACACATTATAGATAGATAGATAGATAGATAGGTATATACCTACCAGAATACACATTATATACCTACCAGAATACTTATTATATATCTACCAGAATACACATGATATACCTACCAGAATACACATTATATACCTAGGAGAATACACACTATATCTATCTATTAGAATACACATTATATATCTACCAGAATACACATTATATCTACCAGAATACACATTATATACCTACCAGAATACACATTATATACCTACCAGAATACACATTATATACCTACCAGAATACATATTATATACCTACCAGAATACATATTATATACCTACCAGAATACACATTATATACCTACCAGAATACATATTATATACCTACCAGAATACACATTATATACCTACCAGAATACATATTATATACCAACCAGAATACATATTATATACCTACCAGAATACATATTATATACCTACCAGAATACACATTATATACCTACCAGAATACAGATGATACAGTATTCAACACAGACACATTATATACCTACCAGAATACAGATGATACAGTATTCAACACAGACACATTATATACAGGGACAGTAGAGAGTTGGAACAGAGACACAGTATATACAGCTAGAGGGGATGGGTGAGGGAGCTAGAGAGGATGGGTGAGGGAGCTAGAGAGGATGGGTGAGGGAGCTAGAGAGGATGGGTGAGGGAGCTAGAGAGGATGGGTGAGGGAGCTAGAGAGGATGGGTGAGGGAGCTAGAGAGGATGGGTGAGGGAGCTAGAGAGGATGGGTGAGGGAGCTAGAGAGGATGGGTGAGGGAGCTAGAGAGGATGGGTGAGGGAGCTAGAGGGGATGGGTGAGGGAGCTAGAGGGGATGGGTGAGGGAGCTAGAGAGGATGGGTGAGGGAGCTAGAGAGGATGGGTGAGGGAGCTAGAGAGGATGGGTGAGGGAGCTAGAGAGGATGGGTGAGGGAGCTAGAGAGGATGGGTGAGGGAGCTAGAGGGGATGGGTGAGGGAGCTAGAGAGGATGGGTGAGGGAGCACACACACACACACACACACACACACACACACACACACACACACACACACACACACACACACACACACACACACACACTCTCTCTCTCGTAGATCAGGTAATAAAAGAGCAGACATGTCAGAGGGCTGATGTTAGCTGGAGCAGATTAGTGGGGCTGTGTCACTGGGTTAATACAGGACTAAGTCCCTCCTCATGGTTGCGTGTGTCTGTGTTAGGCTATAGGTTTATTTGTGCAGGTGTGAGGGCGCAACCCTCAAAGACTTGGATGTCCACACATGGTATAAGACCATAACATAAGGTTTTCTCGCTCCATTCATCGCTGTATATATGTGTGTCTGTCTCCTACACGTGCTGTCTGTCAATCAAACTGATCTCCACCTGATAATGATGAGTCATAACAACAGAGATAATGCAGGAAGTCTCATATAAACCTCAGTATTGTAGTGTTAAATTAACTGTATTGTGTATAAGTATATAGATTGTGGGAGCTGTTTTGACATTATCGATCCTTATCGATCATAGTCTGCTGCTGGGAAAACATATGTGTTATGGCTTTACACCCCCTGCTATATTGTGGATAAAGAGTTACCTGTCTAACAGAACACTGAGGGAACACAGAGGGTCCAGGTAGAATCAGGCATTCCCCAGGGCAGCTGTCTGGGCCCCTTACTTTTTTCTATCTTTACTAATGACCTGCCACTGGCCTTGAGTAAAGCCAGTGTGTCTATGTATGCTGATGACTCAACACTATACATGCCAGCTACTACAGCAAGTGAAATCACTGCAACACAGATTGGGTGACAAGAAATAAACTACTACTAAATATTTAAAAAACTAAAAGCATTGTATTTGGGACAAATCCTTAACTTAACCCTTAACCTCAACTAAATATTGTAAGGAATAATGGGGAAATTGAGCAAGTTGAGGAGACTAAACTGCTTGGAGTAACCCTGGATTGTAAACTGTCATGGTCAAAACATATTGATACAACAGTAGCTAAGATGGAGAGAAGTCTGTCCATAATAAAGCGCTGCTCTGCCTTCTTAACAGCACTATCAACAGGGCAGGTCCTACAGGCCCTGGTTTTGTCGCACCTGGACTACTGTCCAGTCCAGTCGTGTGGTCAGGTGCCACAACGAGGGACTTAGGAAAATTACATTTGGCCCAGAACAGGGCAGCACGGCTAGTACTTAAATGTACATGGATAGCAAACATTAATAAGATGCATGTAAATCTCTCATGGCTCAAAGTGGAGGAGAGATTGAGTTCATCACTACTTGTTTTTGTGAGAGGTATTGACATGTTGAATGCAGACACATTGTGACGGCCCTGAATTCTTCTGAACCGTTTCAGTGCTTCTCCTGCCAACAGGGCACTTCCCCTTTAAATCCCTATTAAATAGCCAGCAGCAGAGGTGATTGGGTTGTGACAGTGGCGCGAGAGAGGAAGTGTTCTACCCTCAGCTTGGAAGCGCGTTGAGACCCAGTTTGTTTAGTTTGTAGTAAAAAGTGTGTAATGTAGCCGTGTCGCAGGATCAACCAGTACTGGATCTACTGTCTATTTTTGGACTACTGATCTACGTTGGTCTCCAGGATCAACCAGTACTGGATCTACTGTCTATTGTTGGACTACTGATCTACGTTCTCCGCTGTTTCTTCGTGACCTTTCCCCCCTGGAGATCTGTTGGCAGATTGGATTGTCTGACTGACCGACTGACTACAACGTTTTACATACGGTATTTTGTTTGTTTTGGTGTGCTGTACATCGTGATGATTTATGTGTTCATTTGTAGTGAAGAATACCGAGATGTGACACTCTTTATAGTGTGGTAAAATAGTTTTATTGCAATCTGACTGTATTAATGAGACTGGGTTTACGCATCACTTTATGAACAGACAATTGCGTGACTAAGGTCACTTGGGTTCACTGTCACGGTACGAGGCGCAGAGCTGGAGTTGACAGACATTCCTTTATTTTCTATAATATAAACAAAAACCGAAAATAAAGGAGAGGTACTGACCGTGAACTGGCCTGACCAAAAACAAGGAACAACACACAAGAATCCACACACAGGAGGAAAACAGTGAAACATAAATAGACCAATTAGAGACAACTCGAGACAGCTGCCTCTAATTGGGGATTGAAATTAATTATAAACTAAAATCACCCCAGTCCATTGTCAGGTCCCAACTGTGGCCCTACAGCTCCCCTAGAGGGAGCCAGAGAGCTGGCCTCAGTCAGAACCTGACAGTACCCCCACCCTAAGGCGCGGGATCCCGACCACTGGGGCGGTTGTTGGTGGAGGCTCTGGACCCGGTGCCGGACGTGGCACCAGCTCAGGCGGGGGCTCCGGCTCAGGGGCAGGACTGTAGCCCCTACCTGGACTGGGCACCAGTGGAATGGACCGCTCCGGCACTGGATCGGGGCTGACGACCGGTCCCGGACTGGGACCCGGTGGAGCGGACTGCTCCGGCACTGGAGCGGGGCAGACGACCAGTCCCGGAATGGGACCCGGTGGAGCGGACTGCGCCGGCACTGGAGTGGGGCAGACGACCGGTCCCGGACTGGGACCCGGTGGAGTGGATGGCTCCGACCCTGTAGAGGAGCAGACGACCGGTCCCGGATTGGGCACCGGTGGAGCGGACTGCTCCGGCACTGGAGCGGGGCAGACGACCGGTCCCGGACTGGGCACCAGTGGAGCGGACTGCTCCGGCACTGGATCGGGGCTGGACAGTAGGTCCTGTCGAGCCCCCAGTCCAGTGGACAGCCCCAACTTTGGAGCAGGGCAGAACGCTGTGTCCAGCCTGGGCACCGACGCAGAGGAGGGTTTCAGCCACGTAGCTGAGCTGGCTGCTGCCCCCGGACTGGGCACCGGCACGCTGAGGAGCTCCGGCTCCAAAGAGGGTCTGAACGCCGTGCCCAGCCTGGGCACCAGTGCAGAGAAAAGTTCCAGCCACGTAGCTGGGCTGGCTACCGGCCCCGGACTGGACAGCTGCCTCTAATTGGGGTTTGAAATTAATTAAATTAATTCAAAACTAAAAACACCCCAGTCCATTGTCAGGTCCCAACTGTGGCCCTACAGCTCCCCCTAGAGGGAGCCAGAGACCTGGCCTCAGTCAGAACCTGACATTCACAGAACTCATTTACCGTGCTGGACTCTTTTTAGGTCCGAGGTACGGGACTTTTCTTGAGGAACCAGAGCTCAGTGTTTGTTATATTATTGTGTGTGATCACTTATTTTGGTAATACATCCAACACAAAAGAACACAGTTGTTTTGAAGTTATTTCCAATGTTTTAAGGGTTTATGAAAAGAGCATTTCCAGACTGACTTTTACATGAGTCCTTTGTATTGGTGTAGACTTGATGGACCAGACAGGACTCATTCCCTCCCAAACAACCTACCTGGCACCCCTACAAAACCGTTACAACATGCATACACATGATAAAGTACGCACTATACACACGTACACATGGATTTTGTGTTGTAGATATGTGGTAGTAGAGTAGTGGCCTGAAGGAAAAAAACTGAATGTGTTGTGAAATCTGTTGTGAACTAATGGGGATCCATAATAAACCCCAGGAAGAGTAGCTGCTGCCTTGGCAGGAACTAATGGGGATCCATAATAAACACATAGAGCCCTAGCCTGTTGAATGGACACATACAGTACAGTACCCACGTGTGTCTGTGTGTGTGTTCATCCACCACTGT
>CM042397.1:40957047-40959547 GCA_023634145.1 Thymallus thymallus | reverse complement strand
TGTGGCCAAGCAGGAGAGGAGAGGAGAGGAGAGGAGGCTCCTGTCTCTCTCTCTCTCTGTGTCTCTCACTCCCTCCTTCTCTCTCTCTCTCTCTCTCTCCTTCTCTCTCTCTCTCTCGCTCCTTCTCTCTCTCTCTCTCGCTCCTTCCCTCTCTCTCTCTCTCTCTCCTTCTCTCTCTCTCGCTCCTTCTCTCTCTCTCTCTCGCTCCTTCTCTCTCTCTCCCCTTCTCTCTCTCTCTCTCTCTCTCTCCCCTTCTCTCTCTCTCTCTCTCTCTCTCTCTCTCTCTCTCTCTCTCTCTCTCTCTCTCTCCCCTTCTCTCTCTCTCTCTCTCCCCTTCTCTCTCTCTCTCTCTCCCCTTCTCTCTCTCTCCCCTTCTCTCTCTCTCCCGTTCTCTCTCTCTCCCCTTCTCTCTCTCTCTCTCTCTCTCTCCCCTTCTCTCTCTCTCTCTCTCTCTCTCCCTTCTCTCTCTCTCTCTCTCTCTCTCTCTCTCTCTCTCTCTCTCTCTCTCTCTCCCTTCTCTCTCTCTCACTCTCTCTCTCTCAACTTTAATTGTCTATCTTCTCTCCTATATGTTGATCAACAGACATGGGGGTTATAGACAAAGTGGACTGTCAGTCAGATGAAACAGGAAGAAAAGCTAGTCCACAACAGGAAGGAGGTGACAGGACCAACACACACTTCCTGTTCACAACAATCCACTTCCCTTATTACCATCATGACTGAAATTGCTACCAAACACACGGTACACACACATCTATAGAGCTACAGCGGGTGAAATAAGTATTGAACACGTCACCATTTTTCGCAGTAAATATATTTCCAAAGGTGCTATTGACATGAAATTTTCACCAGATGTTGGTAACAACCCAAGTAATCCATACATTCAAAGAAACCAAAACAAATACGTTCAGAAATTAAGTTATGTGTAATAATGTGAAATGACACAAGGAAAAAGTATTGAACACATGAAGAAAGGGAGGTGCAAAAAGGCTTCGAAAGCCAAAACAACAGCTGAAAACTATCTGTAATTAAAAAGCAATCCAGCCCCCTGTCAGTGCAAATTAATATCAGCTGGTTCAGTCCCAACTGATGGCCTACAAAAAGGTCTCATTGCCAAGGTGTCACACAAGACACATGTCATGATAGGTAAAAGCAAAGGGCGGTCTCAAGACCTTCGCAACCTAATTGTTGCAAAACATAATGATGGCATTGGTTATAGGCACATTTCTCAGCTTCTGAATGTTCCAGTGAGCACTGGGGCCATAATACGGAAGTGGAAAGACAATCATTTCACCATAAATTTGCCTCGACCAGGTGCTCCTCGCAAGATTTCTGACAGAGGAGTGAAAAGAATAATCAGAAGAGTTGTCCAAGAGCCAAGGACCACTTGTGGAGAGCTTCAAAAAGACCTGCAATTAGCAGGTACTGTTGTCTCAAAGAAAACAGTAAGTTATGCACTCCACCGCCATGGCCTGTATGCACGCTCACCACGCAAGACTCCATTGCTGAAAAAAAGCATGTTGAAGTTTGTTTAAAGTTTGCTGCACAACATTTGGAAAAGCCAGTGAAATACTTGAAGAATATAGTGTGGTCAGATGAGAGCAAATGAACTGTTTGGATGTCATAATACACACCATGTTTGGAGGAGAAATGGCACTGCACATCACCCTAAAAACACCATACCAACAGTGAAGTTTGGAGGTGGGAACATCATGGTGTGGGGCTGCTTTTCAGCAAATGGTACTGGCAAACTTCACATCATTGAAGGAAGGATGAATGGGCAAATTTACCGAGACATTCTTGACAAAAATATGCTGCCATCTACCAGGATGATGAAGATGAAACGAGGGTGGACATTTCAGCAAGACAATAATCCCAAACACACAGCCAAGGAAACTCAATTGGTTTCAAATAAAGAATATAAAGCTGCTAGAATGGCCCAGCCAATCACCTGACTTAAATCCCATTGAAAATCTATGGAAAGAACTGAAGATCAAGATTCATAGAAGAGGCCCACGGAACCTTCAAGATTTGAAGACTGTTTGTGTGGAAGAATGGGCCAAAATCACACCAGAGCAATGCATGCGACTAGTTTCTCCATACAGGAGGCGCCTTGAAGCTGTCATTACCAACAAAGGCTTTTGTACAAAGTATTAAATAAATATCAGTAAGTGTGTTCAATACTTTATCCCTGTGTCATTTCACATTATTAGACATAACTTAATTTCTGAACTTATTTGTTTTGGTTTCTTTGAATGTATGGATTACTTGGGTTGTTACCAACATCTGGTGAAAATTTCATGTCAATAGCACCTTTGGAAATATATTTACTGAGAAAAATGGTGACGTGTTCAATACTTATTTCACCCGCTGTATATTGTAAGTCCCAGTAAGTAGTCCACCATATATTTTAACCCTGACAGTAGATGTGGGACTCAAACAGCTCCTGACAGCTAGCCACCCGTGTGGGTGACATGAGAGAGAGAGAGATGAGAGAGGG
>CM042397.1:40947047-40952047 GCA_023634145.1 Thymallus thymallus | reverse complement strand
CACCAGCCATGTTCAGAACCATGAGGGCTGCTGCTACACAATGGAATATTATGGGCTAGCAAATATGTTAACCTTGTTTTAGCGCCACTGCGTCTGTGTGTGTGTGTGTGTGTGTGTGTGTGTGTGTGTGTGTGTGTGTGTGTGTGTGTGTGTGTGTGTGTGTGTGTGTGTGTGTGTGAATCTGGGTCCTGTTCAAATGGTCACCTCCATGTTACCATGTTCCTCTCACAGTGAAACCATGTGACCATGTACACGTTCAGAAGTCCACAGTCACCAGAAATGAGGGGAAACTAGCATGTATTTATACATTAACCAAACACAGAAAGTAAATGGTATATGTACTGTATATATCAAATATATCAGAATACTGAGTAAAGCAGGAAGGTTGTAGCTACAGTAGTTCTTAAGTACTAGACCATAACCCCAGGCCTGAGGTAAAATCATCTTAAGTACTAGACCATACCCCCAGGCCTGACGTAAAATCATTGGGTCAGTAGAGCTTACCTGACCAGAGCGGAGACATAGTTCCCAGGTAGGTAGGTGTAGCTCACTGCCAGAGTGTTAGCTAGGTAGGTGTAGCCCACTGCCAGAGTGTTAGCTAGGTAGGTGTAGCCCACTGCCAGAGTGTTAGCTAGGTAGGTGTAGCCCACTGCCAGAGTGTTAGCTAGGTAGGTGTAGCCCACTGCCAGAGTGTTAGCTAGGTAGGTGTAGCCCACTGCCAGAGTGTTAGCTAGGTAGGTGTAGCCCACTGCCAGAGTGTTAGCTAGGTAGGTGTAGCCCACTGCCAGAGTGTTAGCTAGGTAGGTGTAGCCCACTGCCAGAGTGTTAGCTAGGTAGGTGTAGCCCACTGCCAGAGTGTTAGCTAGGTAGGTGTAGCCCACTGCCAGAGTGTTAGCTAGGTAGGTGTAGCCCACCGCCAGTGTTAGCTAGGTAGGTGTAGCCCACCGCCAGTGTTAGCTAGGTATGTGTAGCTCACAGCCAGAGTGTTAGCTAGGTATGTGTAGCCCACTGCCAGAGTGTTAGCTAGATAGGTGTAGCCCACTGCCAGAGTGCTAGCCAGCCAACACGTGCTTCATGCATGATACTGGACTCTATCTAACTAACACATAGCCAACATCTTTACCAGTCTTCAACCACCCATTCACTCAATCACTATCCAGCTGTTTTAGGCCTGTATTCATAAATAATATCAGCGTAGGAGGGCTGATCTACGTATAATCAGTGTAGCCTTTTAGATCATAATGAATAAGATCACAGGAAAGGGGGACCTGATCCTAGATCAGCTAAGATGCTTTATAATATGGGCGTTGGTCCACCCCTTGTAGGACACTACACCAGGGGTGGGACTCTGGAGGGAATCGTGTCTAGACAGCCCCCCACACATCTGCACCCCTCTGGGTCCCCATGAGCAGGATTGGGAAACACTGGGTTAGGGTGACCTCTGACTGACCTCTACCTCCTGAACTCACAGCCCGGGGAGGGGGGGGGGGGGTTGCACAACACTTGTCCCCATGGATACTGTAAATATTTAGAGCTAGATGTCGCTCCAAGCTACAGATCAAGGATCAGATTTCCTCCTTCTGTACTAACCTCTGACCCTGTGTCACTGGTTAGGGAACAGCTTCTAACTTCTTCCTGTAAATGTCAGAACCTTGGGGAAGAGAAAGAGCCTCACATCCTCTGTCCCCTGGCTACTATAAAGCACACAGAGAGATGCAGTAAAACAGACAGGAAAACATCTGGGGCCCCTCAGGGGTGTGTGCATAGTCCCCTCCTGTACTCCCTATTCACCCATGACTGCATGGCCAGGCACGACTCCAACACCATCATTACGTTTGCCCAGTACATCACTGGAGCCAAGCTTCCTGCCATCCAGGACCTCTATACTAAAAATGGTAAAAGACTCCCGTCACCCCAGTCATGGACTGTTCTCTCTGCTACCGCATGGCAACCGGTACCGGAGCGCCAAGTCTAAGTCCAAAAGCCTTCTCAACAGCTTTTACCCCCAAGCCATAAGACTCCTGAACAGGTAATCAAATGGCTACCCGCACATTGACTCTGTACCGGTACCACCTGTATATAGCCTTTTATTTTTACTGTCATTTTACTGTTTTTTATTTATTTCTTTACTTATCTATTCTTTACTTAAATACTGCACTGTTGGTTAGGGCTTGTAAGTAAGCATTACACTGTAAGGTCTACACCTGTTGTATTCGGCGACAAATAAACTTTGATTTGGTTTGAAAACAGACAGGAAAACAGACAGATGCTGGAAAACAGACAGTAAAAACAGACAGAGATGCTGTAAAACAGACAGTAAAAACAGACAGAGATGCTGTAAAACAGACAGTAAAAACAGACAGCGAGATGCTGGAAAAACAGACAGATGCTGGAAAACAGACAGTAAAAACAGACAAAGAGATGCTGGAAAAACAGACAGATGCTGTAAAACAGACCATAAAAACAGACAGAGAGATGCTGTAAAACAGACCGTAAAAACACAGATGCTGTAAAACAGACAGGAAAACAGACAGATGCTGGAAAACAGACAGTAAAAACAGATAGAGAGATGCTGGAAAAAACAGACAGATGCTGTAAAACAGACAGAGATGCTGAAAAACAGACAGAGATGATGGAAAACAGCCAGAGATGCTGGAAAACAGACAGAGAGATGCTGGAAAACAGACCGTAAAAACAGACAGACAGATGCTGGAAAACAGACCGTAAAAACAGACAGAGAGATGCTGTAAAACAGACAGTAAAAACAGACAGAAAGATGCTGTAAAACAGACCGTAAAAACAGACAGAGAGATGCTGTAAAACAGACAGGAAAACAGACAGCGATGCTGTAAAACAGACAGGAAAAATAGACAGAGAGATGCTGTAAAACAGACAGGAAAACAGACAGAGATGCTGTAAAACAGACAGTAAAAACAGACAGAGAGATGCTGTAAAACAGACTGTAAAACAGACAGAGATGCTGTAAACAGACCGTAAAAACAGACAGAGAGATGCTGTAAAACAGACAGGAAAACAGACTGAGAGATGCTGTAAAACAGACAGGAAAACAGACAGCGATGCTGTAAAACAGACAGGAAAAATAGACAGAGATGCTGTAAAACAGACAGGAAAAACAGACAGAGAGATGCTGTAAAACAGACAGTAAAAACAGACAGAGAGATGTTGTAAAACAGACTGTAAAACAGACAGAGATGCTGTAAACAGACCGTAAAAACAGACAGAGAGATGCTGTAAAACAGACAGGAAAACAGACTGAGAGATGCTGTAAAACAGACAGGAAAAACAGACAGATGCTGTAAAACAGCCAGTAAAAACAGCCAGAAATATGCTGTAAAACAGACAGGAAAAACAGACAGAGATAGATAGATAGACAGCCAGACAAGTGAGGCTGTTGCCAGGCTACATAGATAGTGGTTATAGAGACAGGTTATAGACAGTCAGTTGTAACAGGTTTCAGGTCATCTTAATGATAATGCACCAGAAGGCCATTTCCGTCTAGAGGAGATTCCTGAATGCTTACACAACATCACAGGCCTCAAATTATAGTCTTTATAGTCTTTAGGGTTTAGTGCTTAACACACAAACACGTACACACACACAAAAAAACATACACAAACACATGCATGCACTCATTCAGGCTAAAATACACATACTGTAGGACAGAGGTATTCTACCTGTCTTTATCTCATCATCTCTGCCTCTTATAAACACACACACACACACACACACACACACACACACACACACACACACACACACACACACACACACACACACACACACACACACACACACACACACACAGTACACACACACACACACACACACAGTACACACACACACACACACAGTACACACACACACACACAGTACACACACACACACACACACAGAGTACACACACATACACACAGTACACACACAGTACACACACACACACACAGTACACACACAGTACACACACACACAGTACACACACACACACACACAGTACACACACAGTACACACACACACAGTACACACACACACACACACAGTACACACACACACACACACACACAGTACACACACACACAGTACACACACACACAGTACACACACGCACAGTACACGCACAGTACACACACACACACAGTACACACACACACAGTACACACACACACACACAGTACACACACACACAGTACACACACACACACACAGTACACACACATACACACACACACACACACACACACACAGTACACACACACACCCAGTACACACACACACACACACACACACACACACACACACACACACACACAGTACACACACACACACACACACACGCACAGTACACACACGCACAGTACACACACACACACACACACACACACACACACACACACACACACACACACACACACACACACACACACACACACAGTACACACACACACACACACACATACACACACACACACAGTACATACAGTATGTACTAGGAATGGAATTCCTAGTAAGCACACTCAAATGCTATGCCATTTCCATTCTTTCTTGCTCGCTTGGGCACACACACATTTTAACAACTGTTTTTGTAACAAAATAACAGAGATTTCTAGAACTAACATTTGCACTGTTAGTCTCTCTGTGTCTCTCTGTGTCTCTCTCAGTGTCTCTCTGTCTCTCTCTCTCTGTGTCTCTCTCTGTCTCTCTCTGTGTGTGTCTCTCTCTCTCTCTCTGTCTCTCTGTGTCTCTCTCTCTCTGTCTCTCTCTCTGTGTCTCTCTCTCTCTCTGTCTTTCACTCTCTCTCCTCTCTCTGCGTCATCTCTCCTCTCTCTGCGTCATCTCTCCTCTCTCTGCGTCATCTCTCCTCTCTGTGTCATCTCTCCTCTCTCTGTGTCATCTCTCCACTCTCTGTGTCATCTCTCCTCTCTCTGTGTCATCTCTCCTCTCTCTGTGTCATCTCTCCTCTCTCTCTGTCATCTCTCCTCTC
>CM042397.1:40834547-40942047 GCA_023634145.1 Thymallus thymallus | reverse complement strand
GGTATTTCTCTCCTGCCTTTCCCCTGTCTGGTCCTCTCCTGATATTCCTCTCCTGCCTTTCCCCTGTCTGGTCCTCTCCTGGTATTCCTTTCCTGCCTTTCCCCTGTCTGGTCCTCTCCTGGTATTCCTCTCCTGCCTTTCCCCTGTCTGGTCCTCTCCTGGTATTCCTCTCCTGCCTTTCCCCTGTCTGGTCCTTTCCTGGTATTCCTCTCCTGCCTTTCCCCTGTCTGGTCCTCTCCTGGTATTCCTCTCCTGCCTTTCCCCTGTCTGGTCCTCTCCTGGTATTTCTCTCCTGCCTTTCCCCTGTCTGGTCCTCTCCTGGTATTCCTCTCCTGCCTTTCCCCTGTCTGGTCCTCTCCTGGTATTTCTCTCCTGCCTTTCCCCTGTCTGGTCCTCTCCTGGTATTTCTCTCCTGCCTTTCCCCTGTCTGGTCCTCTCCTGGTATTTCTCTCCTGCCTTTCCCCTGTCTGGTCCTCTCCTGGTATTCCTCTCCTGCCTTTCCCCTGTCTGGTCCTCTCCTGGTATTTCTCTCCTGCCTTTCCCCTGTCTGGTCCTCTCCTGGTATTTCTCTCCTGCCTTTCCCCTGTCTGGTCCTCTCCTGATATTCCTCTCCTGCCTTTCCCCTGTCTGGTCCTCTCCTGGTATTTCTCTCCTGCCTTTCCCCTGTCTGGTCCTCTCCTGGTATTTCTCTCCTGCCTTTCCCCTGTCTGGTCCTCTCCTGGTATTCCTTTCCTGCCTTTCCCCTGTCTGGTCCTCTCCTGGTATTCCTCTCCTGCCTTTCCCCTGTCTGGTCCTCTCCTGGTATTCCTCTCCTGCCTTTCCCCTGTCTGGTCCTCTCCTGGTATGCCTCTCCTGGTATTCCTCTCCTGGTATTCCTCTATTACCTTTCTATTCTGTATGCAGGAAAACATTCCGTTTGCGGTGGTGGGGACAGACAAGGAACACCAGGTAAACGGGAACAAGGTCCTGGGCAGGAAAACCAAATGGGGCATCATAGAGGGTGAGTGCGTTTACATTATCAATACATTATCATAGAGGGTGTGTGTGTTTACATTATCAATACATTATCATGGAGGGTGAGTGTGTTTACAATATCAATACATTATCATAGAGGGTGAACGTGTTTACTTGATCAATGCATTACCATAGAGGGTGAACGTGTTTACATTATCAATGCATTACCATAGAGTGAGTGTGTTTACATTATCAATTCATTACCATAGAGGGTGAACGTGTTTATATTATCAATGCATTACCATAGAGTGAGTGTGTTTACATTATCAATGCATTACCATAGAGTGAGTGTGTTTACATTATCAATGCATTACCATAGAGTGAGTGTGTTTACATTATTGAGTATGTGTTTCAGGTTTTCCGTTTATTTGCCATATGTAATACATCAACCAAAATCTTACAGTGGGGATTTATTTAGTTTGGTTTCTGAACACCTAATAATAATAATATGATGCTGGTATATGCAGCACTGTTGTACATAAAATAATCATATCGCTATACAGTTATATTCTATAGTCATGGACTCAACTGCCCTCTAGTGTTAGTAATGAGGAAGTTGCAGAGCAGGAAGGATACATTTATTGAGTGGGAGAGGGGTTCCATGGATCTGGTGAAATGACTGGTTTTAACCACTTTTAGTCAACCTATCTTTATTCTGTCTGTCCATAGTTGAAAACGTGGCACATTGTGAGTTTTCCAACTTGAGAGATCTGCTGATTAGGTGAGTTACAGTTACACGTACAACCACTCACCCACCCACACATGCATGTACACACGTGGCCTGGGGTGGTCTAGAGGGCCAAGCTGCTGCCTCTGGAGCACATTCAGCTGTCTATCCTTCATCATCCGTCATATCAGCTGTCTATCCTTCATCATCCGTCATATTAGCTGTCTATCCTTCATCCGTCATATCAGCTGTCTATCCTTCATCATCCATCATATCAGCTGTCTATTCTTCATCATCCGTCATATTAGCTGTCTATCCTTCATCCATCATATCAGCTGTCTATTCTTCACAATTCGTCATATCAGCTGTTTTTCCTTCATCATCCATATCAGCTGTCTATTCTTCATACTGATGCTCTATGTATCATGTATCGTGTATTTGTCTTTTGTGTATTTTCGTTCTGGCATTTTGCACCTGCCCTGTGTTTTGTTTAAGCTGCTTGACAAAGACATTTCCCCCCGGGGATCAATAAAGTATCTATCTATCTATCTATCTATCTATCTATCTATCTATCTATCTATCTATCTATCTATCTATCTATCTATCTATCTATCTATCTATCTATCTATCTATCTATCTATCTATCTATCTATCTATCTATCTATCTATCTATCATCCATATCGGCTGTCTATCCTTCATCATCTGTCATATCAGCTGTCTAGCCTTCATCATCTGTCATATCAGCTGTCGATCCTTCATCATCCATCATATCAGCTGTTAATCCTTCATCATCCGTCATATCAGCTGTCTAAATTTCACCAGCTGTCCATACTTCACCATCCATTATATCAGCTGTCTAGTCTTCACCATCCATTATATCAGCTGTCTATCCTTCATCATCTGTCGTTCAGCTGTGTATTCTTCATCATCTGTCATTCAGCTGTCTATCCTTCATCATCATATCAGCTGTCGATCTTTCATCATCCGTCATATCAGCTGTCTATTCTTCATCATCCGTCATATCAGCTGTCTATACTTCATCATCATATCAGCTGTCTATCTTTCATCATCCGTCATATCAGCTGTCTATCCTTCATCATCCGTCATATCAGCTGTCTGTACTTCATCATCATCTCAGCTGTCTATCCTTCATCATCCGTCATATCAGCTGTCTGTACTTCATCATCCGTCGTTCAGCTGTCTAGCCTTCATCTGTCATATCAGCTGTCCAGCCTTCATCCATCATATCAGCTGTCGATCCTTCATCATCCGTCGTTCAGCTGTCTATCTGCCCTGATGTAGTTTTTTTTTATTCTACAACATTGTGTATTTTAACCTATTTACATAAATAAACATGCAAATAAATGACTGTTTCTGTGTTTGTCTGTGTGTCCCTAAAGGTCCCACCTGCAGGACCTGAAGGACGTGACCCACAACATCCACTATGAGACATTCCGCGTGAGGAGGCTGAACGAGAGTAACCTGACCGTCCACGGTCTGGCCTTGTCCTGCTTTCCCATGGAGAACGGGACCCACGGAACCAACGGAACCTCGGACAGGAGCGAATCAGAGAGCCACCTCTGAGGGGGACCACAGAGTGCGTTGCACACAGCAGCAGCAGCCGCTCCAGCTTCCTGCTCACAGCTTCCTGTTTCCACTGCAAAATGATTGGTCGACTGTTTCCCCCAATCGGAACACACGAAAAAGAGAGCAAATGAAAGAAAGAGGATTTTTTAAAACAAAGGACAGCTTTTTTCGGTGGCCACCAAACCTTGGATTTTGAAAGAACATTTTATTGAGTTTTACTAAAGACATTATTGATAAGAAATGCATTTAAACTTCATATATGAATATATTTACTGAGAATGAGTTTATATTTCCTGGAAGCAGGGTCACATAGGGCTGGAAGAGCAGCGAGAGGGAGAGAGGGAGAGGGAGAGGGAGAGGGAGGGACAGAGAGAGACGCGCTATGTGCTCAGACAATGTTATTTCTCTCTGGGTTGTATTCAATCAAACCTGCAATACAGATGTTTATACAGTATCATTGTTTACACTGGAATTCAGAAAACTAGAATCACCTGTCTGAGAGTGAAATACAGTATAGTGTAGCTAACACTGCTACAGCCTCCTGTATTTTATAGTACCCACATCATTCAGCTCCAGCCTCCTGTATTCTACAGTACCCACATCATTCAGCTCCAGCCTCCTGTATTTTATAGTACCCACATCATTCAGCTCCAGTCTCCTGTATTCTACAGTATCCACATCATTCAGCTCCAGCCTCCTGTATTCTATAGTACCCACATCATTCAGCTCCAGGCTCCTGTATTTTATAGTACCCACATCATTCAGCTCCAGCCTCCTGTATTTTATAGTACCCACTTCATTCAGCTCCAGCCTCCTGTATTCTACAGTACCCACATCATTCAGCTACAGCCTCCTGTATTCTATAGTACCCACATCATTCAGCTCCAGCCTCCTGTATTTTATAGTACCCACTTCATTCAGCTCCAGCCTCCTGTATTCTATAGTACCCACATCCATTCAGCTCCAGCCTCCTGTATTCTATAGTACCCACATCATTCAGCTCCAGCCTCCTGTATTCTACAGTACCCACATACATTCAGCTCCAGCCTCCTGTATTCTACAGTACCCACATCATTCAGCTACAGCCTCCTGTATTATATAGTACCCACATCCATTCAGCTCCATCCTCCTGTATTCGACAATACCCACATCCATTCAGCTCCAGCCTCTTGTATTCGACAGTAACCGCATCCATTCATCTCTAGCCTCCTGTATTCTACAGTACCCACATCCGTTTTGGGTGTTATTTGGCAGTATAAATGATATGGTCTATATCAGGGCTGTCAAACTCATTCCACTGAGGGACAAGTGTCTGTGGGTTTTTGTTTTTTCCTTTCAATTAAAACCTGGACAACCAGGTGAGGGGAGTTCCTTACTAATTAGAGACCTTAATTAATCAATCAAGTAGAAGGGTGGAGTGAAAAACTGCAGACGCCCCCGGCCCTCCTGTTTCTCCATCTCTCAGCCTTCTAACACTGTATGAATACCGGCAGAGCCCTAGCCTAGCCTATGTATGACTTATGAACCTCTCTCTATAACACAGGCATATGCCTGTAACTTATTCAGACGCTTCATTTAATTCCCATGTTGACTTAAAAAAAGACAATATATTTTTTTAAATTTTCTTTAGCCCTTTCCACCTGCTGTAAACGTTGACACACACACACACACACACACACACACACACACACACACACACACACACACACACACACACACACACACTGGGGGCCAAATGTTTGGAATATTACTCATTCAAGGGTTTTTCTTTATTTGCACTATTTTTTACATTGTAGAATAAAATGGAAGACATCAAAACTATGACATAACACATATGGAATCATGTAGTAACCAAAAAAGTGTTAATTCTAAATATATTTTATATTTGAGATACTTCAAAGTAGCCACCTTTTGCCTTGATGACAGCTTTGCACACTCATGGCATTCTCTCAACCAGCTTCATGAGGACCGCCACAGGAATGGAAGACCCAGAGTTACCTCTGCTGCAGAGGATAAGTTCATTAGAGTCACCAGCCTCAGATTGCAGCCCAAATAAATGCTTCACAGAGTTCAAGTAACAGACACATCTCAACATCAACAGTTCAGAGGAGACTGCGTGAATCAGGCCTTCATGGTCAAATTGCTGCAAAGAAACCACTACTAAAGGACAACCAATAAGAAGAAGAGACTTGCTTGGGCTAAGACCGGTGGAAATTTGTCCTTTGGTCTGGAGTCCAAATTTGAGATTTTTGGTTCCAACCTCAAGTGACCGAAGTGAAGGAAAAGCAGCCATCAAGTGCTCAGCATATGTGGGAACTCCTTCAAGACTGATGGAAAAGCATTCCAGGTGAAGCTGGTTGAGAGAATGCCAAGAATGTGCAAAGCTGGCATCAAGGCAAAGGGTGGCTATTTGAAGAATCTCAAATATAAAAAATATGATATTATGGTTACTACATGATTCCATATGTGTTATGTCATAGTTTTAATGTCTCCCTTTTATTCTACAATGTAAAAAATAGTGCAAATAAAGTAAAACCCTTGAATTAGTAATATTCCAAACTTTTGGCCCCCAGTGTACATATCCATACACACTTGTCCATCCATACGTGCACAGTCCAGTTAACCTCCAAGGGCCTTTCTGTGTTGTGTGTAGAGGGACTCTACCCATATGTCTCCTTCCCCGATGGTGAGCTGTGCTGTTTGTAGAAAGGGCTCCACCTAGAGGCCAAGTGGGGGGATGACTGGCGTCAGACAGGAGAGGGTCCAACCGTACTCTCTCACCAAAGTGTCTAGGGTCGCAAAATTCCCAGTAGCTCTCAATGATACTATGTTATGGGAGAGATCAGACATGATGCAGACAAGATTAGACTAGTCCATTGCAAGTTTACCCTCCTCTGTAGTATGGCTTTGGATGTGCCTAACTGTAACTTAGTGACCTAAACTTCCTGTTTAACGTTAACATGTAAATGTGATGCTAGGGGCCTTTTTCCGGACACAGACACTTCTCCATTGAAAGTGGTTCTTAGTCCAAGACTGGGCTTAATCTGTGTTGAGGAAACTGGCCCTATGATAACCATGTATGTTTGCCCCAATCAAAGCCTGTCCTGTCTTCACAGACTGACCGCCACTTCTTTAACTGCTGATCAGCTGTCTGCTACACTTTAGATCACATCATTAGATCATCATCCATGGCTCTCCATTGAAGGTACAATACCCTCTCATTTACATACGTAGTATTGACATTATACACCGCCTCTTCAGCTGTGGACAGCCTATGGCTTACAGGCATCTTGTACACACACACACACACACACACACACACACACACACACTCATGACGTGATAATGTTTGTGTTGTCATTGATCTCCTGCCTGTTTTATACTTGCTGTAGCCTAATGTTCTGTACTAAGAGCTGCATAATAGACCTTGTTTTACATATTAATAAACCCTGTTGATTTACCATTAAATGATTGTCACTGTTACCCGTCTGAGTGGTGGGCTGACTCACTATGACCCAGACAGGGAGAACCTCAATTGCATTTCCTTGATTCCACCAGTCCTTTCTCCTCGCATCCTTCTCAAAACCCATTGGATGAGAAGGCCAAAAGGAGGGACCTCTGACCTTCTCATCCAATGGGTTTTGAGAAGGAGGAATCAAGGAAATACAATTGAGGTTCTCCCTGCAAGGCCCTGTACAGAAGTTGTACAGCTGATGTACAATGCATTTGGCACAACAGTTGTGATACAGTGGACAGTTTATCTGCATTAAAATAATTACAGTGTTGGAGACAGCGCTCAATGGTTGTGTAAACATTTTTGTGCAGACAAACTTTCGCATAAATATCAGTTGCATCACAACAACCATTGTTGTGAAATGTGTATGAAATGCAGGCAGGCACAACTGAATTGCTTTGAATTAAAGCATTTGCTGAATGTAGGAGGAGAAGAGGAAATGAGATGAGGCAGGCGGTTTAGTTTTGTACAACTTTTACTAAACCATGTCAAAAACAAATACTGCTCTCTAACAAGGCACTGAAGCCATCCATTAGATTCACCACATCACCTCTCCTGTCCAATCAAATCCATTCGATTCACCACACCACCTCTGCTGTCCAATCAAATCCATTAGATTCACCACACCACCTCTCCTGTCCAATCAAATCCATTCGATTCACCACACCACCTCTGCTGTCCAATCAAATCCATTAGATTCACCACACCACCTCTCCTGTCCAGTCAAATCCAGTAGATTCACCACACCACCTCTCCTGTCCAATCAAATCGATTAGATTCACCACACCACCTCTCCTGTCCAATCAAATCCATTAGATTCACCACACCACCTCTCCTGTCCAATCAAATCCATTAGATTCACCACACCACCTCTCCTGTCCAATCAAATCCATTAGATTCACCACACCACCTCTCCTGTCAAATCAAATCCATTAGATTCACCACACCACCTCTCCTGTCCAATCAAATCCATTAGATTCACCACACCACCTCTCCTGTCCAATCAAATCCATTAGATTCACCACACCACCTCTCCTGTCCAATCAAATCCATTAGATTCACCACACCACCTCTCCTGTCCAATCAAATCCATTAGATTCACCACACCACCTCTCCTGTCCAATCAAATCCATTAGATTCACCACACCACCTCTCCTGTCCAATCAAATCCATTAGATTCACCACACCACTTCTCCTGTCCAATCAAATCCATTAGATTCACCACACCACTTCTCCTGTCAAATCAAATCCATTAGATTCACCACACCACTTCTCCTGTCCAATCAAATCCATTAGATTCACCACACCACCTCTCCTGTCAAATCAACCCCATTAGATTCACCAAAACACCGGTTCTCCTGTCAAATCAAATGTTTCATATCATTACCACAGTATCAGTATTTACAGAAAACAATAAGCAAAACACAATAAAAGAAACAACCCCCCAAAACATCTTCATATGACTTCTGTGTCACAAATAATACACAGATAGGAGCCAAAGTACCCATTATATAGGAATGTAGGTAAGGGAGTGGCAGACAGACAGATGTAGTTGTTCCTAAGAGTAACATTGGTCTTTAGGGATTGAATCCCGGCCCTAAATACCCCACAATGTCCCATAGACTACTGTCCCTCCCAAGCCACCGTACAGTATTGGCAGATCACTGTAAACTCAGTTGAACTTAAACAGTTTAATTGAAACAGTTGAACTGATGCCAATGGAGACCTGGATAGAAGTAACATGTTAAGTCAGGAACTATCTTCCCTTTAATACTCCATAGACATTTTGAATACCATGTTTCTGTCCTCTCTTTAGACGCTCTTTGTGCCAGATCAGTGCAAACCAGTGGTGAATTCAACACAGTGTTCTGAAGACTGATGTACAGTGTCTTAATCAGTAGAGAGTTAACCTGTTGGGTTTTCTCCATGTGAAGGAATACATCAAAAATGCCCCTGGACACTTCCTCTCCCTGTCTGTCTGTGTGTGTGTGTGTGTGTGTGTGTGTATGTGTGTGTGTGTGTGTGTGTGTGTGTGTGTGTGTGTGTGTGTTTGAGAAAGAGAGAGAGACCTTAACATAGGTACAGTAAGTCCAGTGTACAGTAGGGCTGTACAGGGTTGAGGTTGGGGAGTAATGGTGTCTTAGCTAACCGGACAGTATGCAGCAAGCTATGCTAACCAATCCAGCTATACTAGCTAAACTGACAATATGCAGCTAGCTAAGCTAACCAATCCAGCTATCCTAGCTAAGCTGACAATATGCAGCTAGCTAAGCTAACCAATCCAGCTATCCTAGCTAAACTGACAGTATGCTCCTAGCTAAGCTAACCAATCCAGCTATCCTAGCTAAGCTGACAATATGCAGCTAGCTAAGCTAACCAATCCAGCTATACTAGCTAAACTGACAATATGCAGCTAGCTAAGCTAACCAATCCAGCTATACTAGCTAAACTGACAGTATGCTCCTAGCTTCGCTAACCAATCCAGCTATCCTAGCTAAACTGACAATATGCAGCTAGCTAAACTAACCAATCCAGCTATCCTAGCTAAACTGACAGTATGCAGCTAGCTAAGCTAGGGGTCCAGGAGTGTGAGGAAAAAGACTACTGAAAGAAAACATTCTGTGCTGGGCTCTCCCGGCCATTACAAATCTGTATGTCCACAACAGCGCCCTATTTTCACAGCACGCTTTATATTCAATGTGAATTTCTAATATTGCAATTTTTTATTTATTTAAACAGGCAAGTCAGTTAAGAACAAATTATTATTTACAACAACGGCCTAGGAACAGTGGGTTAACTGCCTTGTTCAGGGGCAGAACAACAGATTTTTACCTTGTCAGGGATTCGATCCAGCAACCTTTTGGTTACAGGCCCAGTGCTCAATGCCCAAGTACTGTTGAAGTAAAGCTGGACACAAAAGTCAAGATAGCTATCAGAACAAAGATAGAATCCTCTAGTGGACCCCCAGCCACAGATAAGAGATATAATCCCCTAGTGGACCACTAGCCACAGCTAAACAGTGTAAATGTATCCTTTATTTAACTAGGCAAGTCAGTTAAGAACAAATTCTTATTTACAATGACGGCCTACACGGGCCAAACTCAGGACGACGCTGGGCCAATTGTGCGCCGCCCTATGGGACTCCCAATCACGGCCGGTTGTGATACAGTCTGGATTCAAACTAGGTTGTCTGTAGTGACACCTCTAGCACTGAGATGCAGTGTCTTAGACCACTGCGCCACTTGGTAGCCCAATAGGGTGCGTCCTCCTATTGGCTAAAAGTAGTCGACTTGTTCTATATAGGGAATAGGTTCCTCATATCCCTATTCTATTCCTATATATATATTCCTTCCTCAAATAGTGCACTTCTTTTGGCTAAAAGTAGTGCACTATATAGGGAATAGGGTGCCATTTCAGATTTGCACACAACCTAAATGAGCACCCAGTATTATGACAAACCTCCACAAACCAACAGGCTCAGCTGTAAACTAGTCTGATTGGCTGACAGACTGTCTCAACCAATCACAATCCTCAGTCAATAAATAAATAGATAAATACATTATGTACAGCACATCATTGAAGGTCAATAAATGAAAGCGGGACACGTTGGTTAACAGCCTGGCCTGTAGTGTTTGTGTGAAGCAGAAACCAGATAGTCAGAAGCCCCCTAAATAAATACTTAGGGTTAGAGGCATTGAGGCTTTTAACGGAAATGTTTCCGGGTTTGGGAGATCCCACTCACGATAAACACTACATGTGGCGCCCCAATCGGATAATGCCTTTAAAATCCGAAATGCCCCTAACCTGCTATCGCCTTGGGAGGGGGGGGGACCCTGACCTGCACCTCTATCTCACCCAAATGACCCGTCACCTGTCTGGTAGCACAACACCTGAGGGCCAAGTACACACTGTTACCTTTAGTACTGGAGCCGGAGAGAATGTTACAACAGCTGCCTGACTGGGGGTCTGGCGGTGGGAGGCAGTGTGTGTGTGTGTGTGTGTGTGTGTGTGTATTCCCTGCCCAGGCCGTACCTAAATATAGCATGAGAAAAGTACCCTGTGTGGCGTGAGGAGGTGTATGCTACACTGTAAACTGTTACAGTCAGCTCAACCTGGACGCCATTATGAAACTGTTACAGTCAGCTCAACCTGGACGCCATTATGAAACTGTTACAGTCAGCTCAACCTGGACGTCATTATGAAACAACTGTTACAGTCAGATCAACCTGGACGCCATTATGAAACAACTGTTACAGTCAGCTCAACCTGGACGCCATTATGAAACAACTGTTACAGTCAGATCAACCTGGACGCCATTATGAAACAACTGTTACTGTCAGCTCAACCTGGACGTCATTATGAAACAAACCCTCAGATGGACGCAAGCTGAGGACACACACACCCACACACACACAGCAGTAATGTGTAGAGAGAGGACACACAGCAGTAAGGAGAACTGGTTCACCAGGTGATGTTTAGAATAGAAGGGAGATATTACAGGACTGCAAAACTTGGACCTCTGACAGAGGGCCACAAAGCATGCTGGGTAAAGGGCTCAGCCATAGTAGTGGTCAGAGTACCTGTTGCTCATATTCACAGATCTAGGATCAGCTTGCTCTACCCCACATCCTAACGTTAACCATTAGGGGACTGTTGTTCACAGATCTAGGATCAGCTTGCTCTACCCCACATCCTAACGTTAACCATTAGGGGACTGTTGTTCACAGATCTAGGATCAGCTTGCTCTACCCCACATCCTAACGTTAACCATTAGGGGACTGTTGTTCACAGATCTAGGATCAGCTTGCTCTACCCCACATCCTAACGTTAACCATTAGGGGACTGTTGTTCACAGATCTAGGATCAGCTCTACTAACATCCATTAGGAGAAAGTGAAAATATCTGACCTTGTATCAGTTGTTAACAACAGTCAGTTGACCTGGTCTTACATCTCCAGTATAACAGGAGGCCATTGCTCAATCCCTCTCTGTTGCTCAATCCCTCAGTCTCACACAAGGTCAGTTTGTGTTGAGTTGATTCAGAGACTGTGTGTGTGTACATTACTGTAACGGGACAGTGTAAACAGAGATGCTGCCACAAAGCGTCAAGACGTTGAAGTAAGTCATGATGTTGGCAGGATGACAGCAGGTAAAACCTTGGTACAAAGGATTCATATGATGGTCTTCCTCTCCCATCTGACCAGTACTAATATTAAACTGACAACAACATGGACTGGAAACAGAGTGGTTGGAATGGCCAAGCTTAACCAATCAGAATCAGCTAGTGTATATAAAGTGGAATAGAGTATCTGTAGTCTCAGTTTAACCTCTGACCTCTGTAGGGTCTGATCTCTGTAGGGTCTGATCAGGTGACTTCCCCCTAGTGAGGGTCGGCTCCAAAACCCCAGTGTTTCCTGGGTAGTGTAGTTTCCACACCTCATGTCCTGCTCCTGTACTGTAAATCCACACACAGTACAGGCCCGTCTCCGCCCGCCACACAGGACAGGCACGTCTCCGCCCTCCACACAGGACAGGCACGTCTCCGTTAGTCTTAATTCACCGTTAGTCTTCCAAAAATAATGTTTAAAAAAATAAAATAATAATAGTAGTAATATCAACAAAAAAGAGAGAAATTAATCGGCATGACAACGAGCGTGCAGCTCTGGTGCGTTATTCTACACAAGCTTTTTCTTTAGTTCTTTGATAAGACACAGATGTAGGAGAGGAGGGGGTCCGACATCACCCCATCATCACACAGAGACACTGAGATGGAGGAGAGGGGGTCCGACATCACCCCATCATCACACAGAGACACTGAGATGGAGGAGAGGGGGTCCGACATCACCCCATCATCACACAGAGACACTGAGATGGAGGAAAGGAGGGGGTCCGACATCACCCCATCATCACACAGAGACACTGAGATGGAGGAAAGGAGGGGGTCCGACATCACCCCATCATCACACTGAGATGGAGGAAAGGAGGGGGTCCGACATCACCCCATCATCACACAGAGACACTGAGATGGAGGAGAGGGGGTCCGACATCACCCCATCTTCACATAGAGATGGAGGAGAGGGGGTCCGACATCACCCCATCATCACACAGAGACACTGAGATGGAGGAAAGGAGGGGGTCCGACATCACCCCATCATCACACAGAGATGGAGGAGAGGGGGTCCGACATCACCCCATCTTCACATAGAGATGGAGAGGGGGTCCGACATCACCCCATCATCACACACAGATGGAGGAGAGGGGGTCCGACATCACCCCATCATCACACACAGATGGAGGAGAGGGGGTCCGACATCACCCCATCATCACAGAGAGATGGAGAGGGGGTCCGACATCACCCCATCATCACACAGAGAGGTGCTGTCGTTTTATCATTTTTCTCTTACCCCTCTCTTTCTCTTTCTCTCCCTCTCTCTCCCTCTCTCTCCCTCTCCCTCTCTCAGGAAAGGAGAGTTAGTTCTGCAGCATGAACTCACCTTTTATACTTTAGAAGAAAGAAACACACTGGATGATGATGTCACCATGTCACAACTAAGCCTGGTGGTCTGGGGGAGTTACACATTTCACGTGTGTGTGTGTGTGTATGTGTGTGTGTGTGTGTGTGTGTGTGTGTGTGTGTGTGTGTGTGTACAATGATCCTGCGTCGGACACGTACCACACTTATCCCTTTCTCCACTTGAGTCCATCACAGCCATGTTAAACTGTCATATCTGGTCTGTACTTGAGTCCATCACAGCCATGTTAAACTGTCATATCTGGTCTGTACGGAGAATCCCTCCGTGCTCCAATCTAATATATTCACATTTTTTTCTTTATCCCTCTACAAAAAAACGATCCCTGGTGGATCCTGGCTGGAGCAGAGATCCTGGCTGGCTCCATCATCATCGTCATCATCTTCCTCTGCATTCGATGGGCTGGTCGTTAGCTGGGTAGGTGGGTGAGGGATTGGTAGGCAGGTCAGTTGGTGGTTGGCAAGGTTAAAGGGGTGTGTGAAGTGGCAGAAGTGGGTGGGTGGGTGAGAGCGACCGGGGGGGGGGGGGCTACTCGATGACCATGCAGCGTGGCAGGTGTTGTGAGTAGTACTTGAAGAGTTCAGCTGTAGCTCCAGGACAGTTGGTCAGCTCTAACTCCTCTAGGTCCTGGATCTGGATCAAACCAGATAGACCTGTAGTGGTCAGGAGTGGACAACCTGGGAGAAAGAGAGAGAGAGGAGAGAGAGAGGAGAGAGAGAAGAGAAAGAGAGAGAGAGGAGAGCGAGAGAGGAGAGAGAGGAGAAAGAGAGAGAGAGGAGAGAGAGAGGAGAAAGAGAGAGAGGAGAGAGAGAGAGGAGAAAGAGAGAGAGAGGTGAGAGAGGTGAGAGAGGAGAGAGATGTGAGAGAGGAGAGAGAGGTGAGAGAGAGAGAGGAGAAAGAGAGAGAGAGGTGAGAGAGGTGAGAGAGGTGAGAGAGGAGAGAGAGAGAGATGAGAGAGGTGAGAGAGAGGAGAGCGAGAGGAGAGAGAGAGAGAGAGGTGAGAGAGGAGAGAGAGAGAGGAGAGAGAGGAGAGAGAGAGAGGAGAAAGAGAGAGAGAGAGGAGAGAGAGAGAGGAGAAAGAGAGAGGTGAGAGAAGTGAGAGAGGAGAAACACAAGTCAGACTAACATAGTAGATGGTTGTTCTAACATTCTATCCATTCTAACATTCTATCCATTCTAACATGCAATCATTCTATCCATTCAATTATTAATTATATCATTCTATCCTTCTATCTATTCTATCATTATAGCCATTCTATCCTTCTATCATTATATCCTTCTATCATTCTATCTATTCTATCATTATAGCCATTCTATCATTCTATCCATTCTATCATTCTATCGTTATATCATTTTATTTCTGCCTATAGCGATAAAACATTCCATTCAATCTGAATAAAAACCTGTCCTGAGATACCAGAGTTGGTCAGCAAGGGGAGGAGTGGTTCAGAGACAGACAGGACAGAGGAGAAACACAGGAAGTCCATGGGTGCATCTTAGTTGTATGTCCTTGATTCCTCTCTCCTCTCCTTCTCAAAACCCATTGGATGAGAAGATACAGAGGGGATGAACCTTCGCATCCAATGGGTTCTGGAGGGAGGACGCAAGGAATCAAGGAAATGCAATTAAGATTCTCCAAATGGTTATGTCCCAATTATCTCTCCTTCCTCCCTGCTGCTCACTTCCTGTCACTGTTTGGAAAGGAAATGTCTGGTACCAGAAACATGGTGGAAACTCTCACTATGTCTCCACCAATACAATGCTTTAGATTAGTGGTGGAACTCCCACTATGTCTCCACCAATACAATGCTTTAGATTAGTGGTGGAACTCCCACTATGTATCCACCAATACAATGCTTTAGATTAGTGGTGGAAACTCCCACTATGTCTCCACCAATACAATGCTTTAGATTAGTGGTGGAACTCCCACTATGTCTCCACCAATACAATGCTTTAGATTAGTGGTGGAACTCCCACTATGTCTCCACCAATACAATGCTTTAGATTAGTGGTGGAACTCTCACTATGTCTCCACCAATACAATGCTTTAGATTAGTGGTGGAACTCCCACTATGTCTCCACCAATACAATGCTTTAGATTAGTGGTGGAACTCCCACTATGTCTCCACCAATACAATGCTTTAGATTAGTGGTGGAACTCTCACTATGTCTCCACCAATACAATGCTTTAGATTAGTGGTGGAACTCCCACTATGTCTCCACCAATACAATGCTTTAGATTAGTGGTGGAACTCCCACTATGTCTCCACCAATACAATGCTTTAGATTAGTGGTGGAAACTCCCACTATGTCTCCACCAATACAATGCTTTAGATTAGTGGTGGAACTCCCACTATGTCTCCACCAATACAATGCTTTAGATTAGTGGTGGAACTCCCACTATGTCTCCACCAATACAATGCTTTAGATTAGTGGTGGAACTCCCACTATGTCTCCACCAATACAATGCTTTAGATTAGTGGTGGAACTCCCACTATGTCTCCACCAATACAATGCTTTAGATTAGTGGTGGAACTCCCACTATGTCTCCACCAATACAATGCTTTAGATTAGTGGTGGAACTCTCACTATGTCTCCACCAATACAATGCTTTAGATTAGTGGTGGAACTCCCACTATGTCTCCACCAATACAATGCTTTAGATTAGTGGTGGAACTCCCACTATGTCTCCACCAATACAATGCTTTAGATTAGTGGTGGAAACTCCCACTATGTATCCACCAATACAATGCTTTAGATTAGTGGTGGAACTCCCACTATGTCTCCACCAATACAATGCTTTAGATTAGTGGTGGAACTCCCACTATGTATCCACCAATACAATGCTTTAGATTAGTGGTGGAACTCCCACTATGTCTCCACCAATACAATGCTTTAGATTAGTGGTGGAACTCCCACTATGTCTCCACCAATACAATGCTTTAGATTAGTGGTGGAACTCCCACTATGTCTCCACCAATACAATGCTTTAGATTAGTGGTGGAACTCCCACTATGTCTCCACCAATACAATGCTTTAGATTAGTGGTGGAAACTCTCACTATGTATCCACCAATACAATGCTTTAGATTAGTGGTGGAACTCCCACTATGTCTCCACCAATACAATGCTTTAGATTAGTGGTGGAACTCCCACTATGTCTCCACCAATACAATGCTTTAGATTAGTGGTGGAAACTCCCACTATGTATCCACCAATACAATGCTTTAGATTAGTGGTGGAACTCCCACTATGTCTCCACCAATACAATGCTTTAGATTAGTGGTGGAACTCCCACTATGTCTCCACCAATACAATGCTTTAGATTAGTGGTGGAACTCCCACTATGTCTCCACCAATACAATGCTTTAGATTAGTGGTGGAACTCCCACTATGTCTCCACCAATACAATGCTTTAGATTAGTGGTGGAACTCCCACTATGTCTCCACCAATACAATGCTTTAGATTAGTGGTGGAACTCCCACTATGTATCCACCAATACAATGCTTTAGATTAGTGGTGGAACTCCCACTATGTCTCCACCAATACAATGCTTTAGATTAGTGGTGGAACTCCCACTATGTCTCCACCAATACAATGCTTTAGATTAGTGGTGGAACTCCCACTATGTCTCCACCAATACAATGCTTTAGATTAGTGGTGGAAACTCTCACTATGTATCCACCAATACAATGCTTTAGATTAGTGGTGGAACTCCCACTATGTCTCCACCAATACAATGCTTTAGATTAGTGGTGGAACTCCCACTATGTCTCCACCAATACAATGCTTTAGATTAGTGGTGGAAACTCCCACTATGTATCCACCAATACAATGCTTTAGATTAGTGGTGGAACTCCCACTATGTCTCCACCAATACAATGCTTTAGATTAGTGGTGGAAACTCCCACTATGTCTCCACCAATACAATGCTTTAGAATAATGGGAAGTAGTGAACGAGTGTACAGGAGACATCATTAGTAAGCACCCCCTCTGTGTATGAGTGCTTCTCAATAGTCTTCCTCTCCTCTCACATTATAATGTACTGTAGCCTGTAGTCAGACATGATCAATTGAACTCTCTCTTCCTACAGGATACCATGTAGATTTACCCAGCCAGGTAGAGCTCTCTTCCTACAGGATACCATGTAGATTTACCCAGCCAGGTAGAGCTCTCTTCCTACAGGATACCATGTAGATTTACCCAGCCAGGTAGAGCTCTCTTCCTACAGGATACCATGTAGATTTACCCAGCCAGGTAGAGCTCTCTTCCTACAGGATACCATGTAGATTTACCCAGCCAGGTAGAGCTCTCTTCCTACAGGATACCATGTAGATTTACCCAGCCAGGTAGAGCTCTCTTCCTACAGGATACCATGTAGATTTACCCAGCCAGGTAGAGCTCTCTTCCTACAGGATACCATGTAGATTTACCCAGCCAGGTAGAGCTCTCTTCCTACAGGATACCATGTAGATTTACCCAGCCAGGTAGAGCTCTCTTCCTACAGGATACCATGTAGATTTACCCAGCCAGGTAGAGCTCTCTTCCTACAGGATACCATGTAGATTTACCCAGCCAGGTAGAGCTCTCTTCCTACAGGATACCATGTAGATTTACCCAGCCAGGTAGAGCTCTCTTCCTACAGGATACCATGTAGATTTACCCAGCCAGGTAGAGCTCTCTTCCTACAGGATACCATGTAGATTTACCCAGCCAGGTAGAGCTCTCTTCCTACAGGATACCATGTAGATTTACCCAGCCAGGTAGAGCTCTCTTCCTACAGGATACCATGTAGATTTACCCAGCCAGGTAGAGCTCTCTTCCTACAGGATACCATGTAGATTTACCCAGCCAGGTAGAGCTCTCTTCCTACAGGATACCATGTAGATTTACCCAGCCAGGTAGAGCTCTCTTCCTACAGGATACCATGTAGATTTACCCAGCCAGGTAGAGCTCTCTTCCTACAGGATACCATGTAGATTTACCCAGCCAGGTAGAGCTCTCTTCCTACAGGATACCATGTAGATTTACCCAGCCAGGTAGAGCTCTCTTCCTACAGGATACCATGTAGATTTACCCAGCCAGGTAGAGCTCTCTTCCTACAGGATACCATGTAGATTTACCCAGCCAGGTAGAGCTCTCTTCCTACAGGATACCATGTAGATTTACCCAGCCAGGTAGAGCTCTCTTCCTACAGGATACCATGTAGATTTACCCAGCCAGGTAGAGCTCTCTTCCTACAGGATACCATGTAGATTTACCCAGCCAGGTAGAGCTCTCTTCCTACAGGATACCATGTAGATTTACCCAGCCAGGTAGAGCTCTCTTCCTACAGGATACCATGTAGATTTACCCAGCCAGGTAGAGCTCTCTTCCTACAGGATACCATGTAGATTTACCCAGCCAGGTAGAGCTCTCTTCCTACAGGATACCATGTAGATTTACCCAGCCAGGTAGAGCTCTCTTCCTACAGGATACCATGTAGATTTACCCAGCCAGGTAGAGGAATACAGTGTGTGTGTGTGTGTTGGTTCTTCTGAAGTGTCCTATGCTCAGTATGGACCAGAAAGAGGGAATGTCAGCTCCTGTGTCATGGATGATCTCTGTCCCAGTTCAGACTATCTACCTTCGGAATGGACAGATTATAGAAGAAGGGAGGAGAGGTAATGTGGGAGTGAGTTGAGAAACGAGTGTGTGATGTTGATAAAACCAAATCCCAGTAGTTCCTATGACATATATCTACCAGGTTAATACTTGCTACTGTAACAGTATGATGGTAAATGGCCCTCGGCAGCATATATCTACCAGGTTAATACTTACTACTGTAACAGTATGATGGTAAATGGCCCTCGGCAGCATATATCTACCAGGTTAATACTTACTACTGTAACAGTATGATGGTAAATGGCCCTCGGCAGCATATATCTACCAGGTTAATACTTACTACTGTAACAGTATGATGGTAAATGGCCCTCGGCAGCATATATCTACCAGGTTAATACTTGCTACTGTAACAGTATGATGGTAAATGGCCCTCGGCAGCATATATCTACCAGGTTAATACTTGCTACTGTAACAGTATGATGGTATATGGCCCTCGGCAGCATATATCTACCAGGTTAATACTTGCTACTGTAACAGTATGATGGTAAATGGCCCTCGGCAGCATATATCTACCAGGTTAATACTTGCTACTGTAACAGTATGATGGTAAATGGCCCTCGGCAGCATATATCTACCAGGTTAATACTTGCTACTGTAACAGTATGATGGTAAATGGCCCTCGGCAGCATATATCTACCAGGTTAATACTTACTACTGTAACAGTATGATGGTAAATGGCCCTCGGCAGCATATATCTACCAGGTTAATACTTGCTACTGTAACAGTATGATGGTAAATGGCCCTCGGCAGCATATATCTACCAGGTTAATACTTACTACTGTAACAGTATGATGGTAAATGGCCCTCGGCAGCATATATCTACCAGGTTAATACTTACTACTGTAACAGTATGATGGTAAATGGCCCTCGGCAGCATATATCTACCAGGTTAATACTTGCTACTGTAACAGTATGATGGTATATGGCCCTCGGCAGCATATATCTACCAGGTTAATACTTGCTACTGTAACAGTATGATGGTAAATGGCCCTCGGCAGCATATATCTACCAGGTTAATACTTGCTACTGTAACAGTATGATGGTAAATGGCCCTCGGCAGCATATATCTACCAGGTTAATACTTACTACTGTAACAGTATGATGGTAAATGGCCCACGGCAGCATATATCTACCAGGTTAATACTTGCTACTGTAACAGTATGATGGTAAATGGCCCAGCATTTACTGTATATAACTGCCATAGGTGATTGGTAATTAGTAGTTGAGTCAGGAAACTATTAACATTATGAAGCATTATGATATTAATACTTTCTACTATTACAGTATGATGGTAAATGGTAAGTTATTGGTCAGTACGTGCAGGGCCGGGTAACCAACCAGGCATGCAGGGCACATTCCCAGGTGCCGACCTCCATGGGGCCCTACTGATCACTCAAATATCATCAGAACCCCATGGTCAAATGTTGCGAATTTCAGCAGCAGGATATACATTTTTATTCATTTTAAAACAGCAAAATGCCCAGGTTGGAGACTTTGCCATCCTGCATGGGGACTTGACCCTCCTGCTTGGAGACATGGCCCTCCTGCTTGGAGATGTGGCCCGCCTGCTTGGAGACGTGGCCCTCCTGCTTGGGGACGTGGCCCTCCTGCTTGGGGACGTGGCCCTCCTGCTTGGGGACGTGGCCCTCCTGCTTTGGGGACGTGGCCCTCCTGCTTGGAGACGTGGCCCTCCTGCTTGGAGACGTGGCCCTCCTGCTTGGAGACGTGGCCCTCCTGCTTGGAGACGTGGCCCTCCTGCTGGGAGACGTGGCCCGCCTGCTTGGAGACGTGTCCCTCCTGCTTGGAGACGTGTCCCTCCTGCTTGGAGACGTGTCCCTCCTGCTTAGAGACGTGTCCCTCCTGCTTGGAGACTTTCCCTCCTGCTTGGAGACTTGGGCCTCCTGCTTGGAGACTTGGCCCTCCTGCTTGGAGACTTGGCCCTCCTGCTTGGAGACTTGGCCCTCCTGCTTGGAGACTTGGCCCTCCTGCTGGGAGACGTTGCCCTTCCTGCTTGGAGACTTGGCCCTCCTGCTTGGAGGAGACTTGGCCCTCCTGCTTGGAGGAGACTTGGCCCTCCTGCTTGGAGGAGACTTGGCCCTCCTGCTTGGAGGAGACTTGGCCCTCCTGCTTGGAGGAGACTTGGCCCTCCTGCTTGGAGGAGACTTGGCTCTCCTGCTTGGAGGAGACTTGGCCCTCCTGCTTGGAGGAGACTTGGCCCTCCTGCTTGGAGGAGACTTGGCCCTTATGAGACTCATGAGATGTGTGGGAAAGACTAGTATGACATGAGCCGTGTTGAAGAGAGAGAGAATACCTGACCACTGTGAGAATACCTGACCACTGTGAGAATACCTGACCACTGAGAGAATACCTGACCACTGAGAGAATACCTGACCACTGTGAGAATACCTGACCACTGTGACTGACCCAAACTTAAGGAAAACTTTGACTATGTACAGACTCAGTGAGCATAGCCTTGCTATTGAGAAAGGCCGCCGTAGGCAGACCTGGCTCTCAAGAGAAGACAGGCTATGTTCCCACTGTCCATTAAATGAGATGGAAACTGAGCTGCACTTCCTAACCTCCTGCCAAATGTATGACCATATTAGAGACACATATTTCCCTCAGATTACACAGATCCACAAAGAATTAGAAAACAAACCCAATTTTTATAAACTCCCATATCTACTGGGTGAAATACCACAGTGTTCCATCACAACAGCTAGATGTGTGACCTGTTGTCACAAGAAAAGGGCAACCAGTGAAGAACAAACACCATTGTAAATACATATATTTATTTTCCCTTTTATACTTAAACTATTTGCACATCATTACAACACTGTATATATACATGATATGACATTTGAAATGTCTTTATTCTTTTGGAACTTCTGTGAGTGTAATGTTTACTGTTAATATTTATTGTTTATTTCACTTTTGTTTATTATCTATTTCACTTGCTTTGGCAATGTTGACATATGTTTCCTATGCCAATAAAGACCCTTGAATTGAATTGACAGATAGAGAGAGGGGGGGGGAGAGAGAAGGGAAGAGAGAGAGAAGGGAAGAGAAGCAGAGAGAGACAGAGAGAGAGAGAGAGAGAGAGAGCGACAGAGAGAGAGAGAGAGTACCTGTGAGTGAGAGAGAGAGAGAGAGAGAGAGAGAACCTGAGAGAGAGAGAGAGAGAGAGAGAGAGTACCTGCAAGAGAGAGAAGATGGAGACTCCTCATGCCAAACAGGTGTTGTAGCCCAAAGTCCTGCACCTATACACATATACACACACAAACACAACCTGAGTTATCATTAATAATAAGAAAACATGAATGAGTTATTAGATAGACAGGAATGGTCTGATTCTTACTCCTTCATTAAGACACATACTTGTCTACAGTAGTGTCTAGGTGGTAGTGGATAGAGTAGTAGTAGTAGTATGTAGGGCCTAATGTGTAGTGTGTAGTATAGAAGTGTGTAGTGTACCTGACAGCACCAGCGCAGGTAGAGACTCCTCAAAGAAGACATAGTGGACAGGTAACCTAGACCTGTATCTGTAATCCTCACACATCTGGAGAGAGAGTAAGGGAGAGAGTGAGGGAAAGAGAGAGAGAGTGAGGGAGAGAGAGAGAGTGTAAGGGAGAGAGAGAGGGAGAGAGAGAAAGAGAGAGTGAGGGAGAGAGAGAGAGAGAGAGAGAGAGAGAGAGAGTAAGGGAGAGAGAGAGAGAAACAATGATTATAAATTTCAAACTATACTGGTTTTCTTTCTGAAATAATGTATTATAGGCCTTTAACCCCCACCACTACTACACTACTACACTACTACTATGCTACTACACTACTATACTAATACACTACTACACTACTACACCACTACACTACTACACCACTATACTACTACACTACTATACTACTATACTACTATACTACTATACTACTACACTAATATACTACTATACTACTACACTACTACACTACTATACTACTACACTACACTACCACACTACTATACTACTATATTACACTACTACACTACACTAATATAATTCTATACTCCAATACAACAACACTACTACACTACTACACTACTATACTACTACACTACTACACTCCACACTACACTACTATACACTATACCACCACACTACTATACTACTACACTACTACACTACTACAATACTATACACCACCACACTACTACACTACTACACTACTACAATACTATACACCACCACACTACTACACTACTACACTACTACACTCCACACTCCACTACTATACTACTATACACTATACCACCACACTACTATACTACTACACTACTACACTACTACAATACTATACACCACCACACTACTACACTACTACACTACTACACTACTATACTACTACACTACTACACTACTATACTACTACACTAATATACAACTACACCACCACACTGCTACACTACTATACTACTACACTACTACACAACTACACTACTACACTACTATACTACTACACTACTATACTACTACACTACTACACCACCACACTACTACACTACTACACCACCACACTACTACACTACTACACCACCACACTGCTACACTACTATACTACTACACTACTACACTACTACACTGCTACACTACTATACTACTACACTACTATACTAATATACTACTAATACACTACACTACTACACTACTATACTACTATACTACTATACTACTACACTACTATACTAATATACTACACTACTATACTAATATACTACTATACTACTACACTACTACACTACTACACTACTATACTAATATACTACCACACTACTATACTACTACACTACTATACTACTACACTACTACACTACTATACTACTATACTACTATACTACACTACTATACTACTATACTACTACACTACTATACTACTACACTACTATACTACTATACTACTACACTAATATACTACTACACTACTATACTACTACACTACTATACTAATATACTACTACACTGCTATACTACTACACTACTATACTACTATACTACTACACTACTATACTACTATACTACTATACTACTACACTACTATACTACTATACTACTATACTACTATACTACTACACTACTATACTACTACACTACTACACTACTACACTACTACACTACTATACTACTACACTACTACACTACTACACTACTATACTACTATACTACTACACTACTACACTACTACACTACTACACTACTACACTACTATACTACTATACTACTACACTACTACACTACTATACTACTATACTACTACACTACTACACTACTACACTACTATACTAATATACTACACTACTATACTACACTACTATACTAATATACTACTATACTACTACACTACTATACTAATATACTACTATACTACTACACTACTATACTAATACACTGCTATACTACTACACTACTATACTAATATACTACTACACCACCACACTGCTACACTACTATACTACTATACTACACTACTATACTACTAAACTACTATACTAATATACTACTACACTACTATACTACTTTACTACTATACTACTACACTACTACACCACTACTACACTACCACACTACTACACTACTATACCACACTACTACTACAGTACTACACTAATATACTACTATACTCCAATACAACTACACTACTACACTACTATACTACTACACTACTACACTACTATGCACTATACTACTATACTACTACACTACTACACTACTATACTACTATACTACTATACCACCACACTACCACACTACTACACTACTATACACCACCACACTACTACACTACTACACTACTATACCACACTACTACTACAGTACTACACTACTACACTACTACACTACACTAATATACTACTATACTCCAATACAACTACACTACTACACTACTATACTACTATACTACTACACTACTATACTACTACACTACTACACTACTACAATCCACACTACACTACTATACACTATACCACCACACTACTATACTACTACACTACTACAATACTATACACCACCACACTACTACACTACTACACTAATATACTACTACACTACTACACTACTATACTACTATACTACTATACTAATATACTACTACACTACTATACTAATATACTACTACACTACTATACTAATATACTACTACACTACTACACTACTACACTACCACACTGCTACACTACTATACTACTAAACTACTATACTACTTTACTACTATACTACTACACTACTACACCACTACTACACTACCACACTACTATACTACTATACTACACTACTATACCACACTACTACTACAGTACTACACTACACTAATATACTACTATACTCCAATACAACTACACTACTACACTACTATACTACTATACTACTACACTACTATACACTATACTACTATACTACTACAATCCACACTACACTACTATACTACTATACACTATACCACCACACTACTATACTACTATACTACTACACTACTATACACTATACCACCACACTACTACACTACTATACAACTACACCACCACACTACTACACTACTACAATACACCACCACACTACTACACTACTATACTACACTACTACTACAGTACTACACTACTACACTACTACACTAATATACTACTATACTCCAATACAACTACACTACTACACTACTACGCTACTACAGTACTACACTACTACACTACTACACTACACTAATATACTACTATAATCCAATACAACTACACTACTACACTACTACGCTACTATGCTACTACACTACTACTATGCTACTATGCTACTACGCTACTACACTACTATACTACTATACTACTACACTACTATACACTATACTACTATACTACTACACCACCACACTACCACACTACTACACTACTACAATACTATACACCACCACACTACTACACTACTACACTACTATACTACTATACCACACTACTACTATACTACTACACTACTACACTACTATACTACTACACTACTACACCATACTACTACACTACTATACTACTACACTACTACACTATACTACTACACTACTATACTACTACACTACTATACTACTACACTACTACACTACTATACTACTACACTACTATACTAATATACTACTACACTACTATACTACACTATACTACTACACTACACTACCACACTACTATACTACTATACTACACTACTATACCACACTACTACTACACTACTACACTACTACACTACACTAATATACTACTATACTCCAATACAACAACACTACTACACTACTACACTACTATACTCCACACTACACTACTATACTACTATACTACTATACCACCACACTACTATACTACTACACTACTACAATACTATACACCACCACACTACTACACTACTACACTACTATACTACTACACTACTATACAACTACACTACTATACAACTACACTACTACACTACTATACTACTACACCGCCACACTACTATACTACTACACTACTATACTACTACACTACTATACAACTACACTACTACACTACTATACTACTACACTACTATACTACTACACTACTATACTAATATACTACTACACTACTACACCACCACACTACTACACTACTACACCACCACACTGCTACACTACTATACTATTATACTACTACACTACTAAACTACTATACTAATATACTACTACACTACACTAATATACTACTATACTCCAATACAACTACACTACTACACTACTATACTACTATACTACTACACTACTATACACTATACTACACTACTACACTACTACACTACTATACTACTACACTACTACAATACTACACTACTACACTCCACACTACAATACTACTATACCACACTACTACACTACTATACTCCACACTACTATACTACTACACCACACTACTACACTACTATACCACACTACTACACTACTATACTCCATACTACTATACTACTACACCACACTACTACACTACTATACTCCAGACTACTATACTCCTATACCACCACACTACTATACTACTACACTATTATACTACTATACTACTACACTACTATACTACTATACTACTACACCACACTACTACACTACTATACTCCACACTACCATACTACTATACCATACTACAAAACTACAATACTACTACACTACTATACTACTACACCACACTACTACACTACTATACTACTACACTCTATACTACACTACTATACTACTATACTACTATACTACTATACTACTACACTACTACAATACTATACTACTATACACTATACCACCACACTACTACACTACTACACTACTATACTACTACACTACTACACTACTATACTACTACACTATTTAATACTATACTACTATACACTATACCACCACACTACTATACTACACTACTATACTACTACACCACACCACACTACTACACTACTACACTACTACACCACACGGCACTACTACACTACTACACTACTATACTCCACACTACTATACTACTATACTACTACACCACACTACTACACTACTATACTCCACACTACTATACTACTACACCACACTACTATACTACTACACTACTACACTACTATACTACTATACTACTACACTACTATACTCCACACTACTATACTACTACACCACACTACTACACTACTATACTACTATACTACTACACTACTATACTCCACACTACTATACTCCACATTACTATACTACTACACCACTACACTACTACACTACTATACTCCACACTACTATACTACTATAGTACTACACCACACTACTACACTACTATACTCCACACTACTATACTACTATACTCCACACTACTATACTACTACACCACACTACTATACTCCATACTACTACACCACACTACTATACTACTACACTCCACACTACTATACTACTACACCACACTACTATACTACTATACTCCACACTACTATACTCCACACTACTACACTACTACACCACCACACTACTATACTACTACACTACTATACTACTACAATACTATACTACCACACTACTATACTCCACATTACTACACTACTATACTACTAGACTACTACACTACTATACTACTACACAACTATACTACTACACAACTATACTACTACACTACTACACTCCATACTACTACACTACTACACTCCATACTACTATACCACTACACACTACTATACTCGACACTACTATACTCGACACTACTACACTCCACACTACTACACTCCACACTACTACACTCCACACTCCACACTACTACACTCCACACTACTACACTCCACACTCCAAACTACTACACTCCACACTACTATACTCCATACTCTACACTACTACACTCCACACTACTATACTCCACACTGCTACACACCACACTCCACACTACTACACTCCACACTACTACACTCCACACTACTACACTCCACACTACTACACTCTACACTAATACACTCTACACTAATACACTCTACACTAATACACTCCACACTACTATACACTACTACACTCCACACTACTACACTCTACACTACTACACTCCACACTACTACACTGCACACTACTACACTGCACACTACTACAGTCCACCACACTCCACACTACTACACTCCACACTACTATACACCACACTACTATACTCCACACTACTAGACTCCACACTACTAGACTCCACACTACTACACTCCACACTACTATACTCCACACTACTACACTCCACACTACTATACTCCACACTACTATACTCCACACTACTATACTTCACACTACCACACTCCACACTACTACACTCCACACTACTATACTCCACACTACTACACTCCACACTACTATACTCCACACTACTACACTCCACACTACTACACTCCACACGACTATACTTCACACTACCATACTCCACACTTCTATACAACACACTTCTATACTCCACACTCCACACTACTACACTCCACACTACTATAGGTCCTTCAACGTGTGCAGTCAACTACTGCATACCTTCTACCAGTCTGTGGTGGCCAGTGCCATCTTTTTTGCAGTGGTGTGCTGGGGAGCAAACATCAAAGCCGGTGATGCTTCTCGGGTAAATAAGCTGATCAGGAAGGCTAGCTCTGTCCTGGGGATGAGCTTTGACACTCTAGAGGAGGTGGCGGAGAGACGGATCCTGGCCAAACTGCTGGCCATCATGGACAACGTCACCCACCCTCTGCACGCTATGGTTATGACGCAGAGGAGAACTTTCAGTCACAGACTGATCCCACCACGGTGTGCCAGAGAGCGCTACAGGAGGTCCTTCCTGCCGGCGGCTATGAGACTATATAATGCCTCTCCGGGGTGCCGTGCCGTCGGCAACATAGATCTGGAACTGTTGGGGTGCTAGGACCTAGTTTAACAATTATGCATCCATCCGTGAGTAACTCTGGTCCGTCAGCACTCATCCACTCAGGACCTATTTATTCATACAGGTCTGTATATACATACTCATGTACAGTTGTTATATTATATCACATGCAATATTGTAAGTAATTATTGGACGTAGGCATTCACTCAGGAATGCATATTAGTATCCTGCCAGTTGCACCTTTTCTCATTGCTTTTAGTATATCGAATGTGCAATAAGTGCAGTTGTCTGTAATTAAATCCTGCGCACTAAGGACTGTATTTTAAGGGAATTACTATTATTACCCCAAATGATATCATACACACATTTAGCTATTAAAGTATCTCTTCCTGTCATTTACCTGTACAGTTTGTGTAAACATGCAAGTATTCACTTATCTGTAAATATAACTGTATACCTAACTGTACAGCTAATTTAACCATGCAAAATGTTCACTTACCTGTTCATTTACCCAGTCTGTCTATTAAGTAAACTATTATTACCCTCGCTCATATCATACGCATTTTTAGCTACTGAAGTATTTCTCTGCCATCGACCTGTATAGTATAGTTAACCATCCAACATCCACCAATGTATAGTGTACATATTCAGCCAACCACTCATACTATAATATGTCCTTTTATAGCTTTTTTTTGCACTCCAGATATCTTGTATTTCTATACTTTTTCATACTGCCGCTCTATGTATCATGTACCGTGTATCTGTCTTTTGTGTACTTTCGTTGTGGCATTTTGCACCTGCCCTGTGTTTTTGTTGTAGCTGCTTGACAATGAAATTTCCCCCCCGGGGGATCAATAAAGTACCTACCTATCTATCTATCTATCTATCTATCTATCTATCTATCTATCTATCTATCTATCTATCTATCTATCTATCTATCTATCTATCTATCTATCTATCTATTATACTCCACACTACTACACTCCACACTACTATACTCCACACTACTATACACTACTACACTCCACACTACTATACTCCACACTACTATACTCCACACTACTATACTCCACACTACTATACACTACTACACTCCACACTACTATACTCCACACTACTATACTGCACACTACTATACTGCACACTACTATACACTACTACACTCCACACTACTATACTCCACACTTCTACACTCCACACTACTATACTACTACACTACTATACTCCACACTACTACACTCCACACTACTACACTCCACACTACTATACTCCACACTACTATACTCCACACTACTATACACTACTACACTCCACACTACTATACTCCACACTTCTACACTCCACACTACTATACTACTACACTACTATACACTACTATACTCCACACTACTACACTCCACACTACTACACTGCACACTACTATACTGCACACTACTACACTCCACACTACTACCCTCCACACTACTACACTGCACACTACTATACTGCACACTACTACACTCCACACTACTACACTCCACACTACTACACTGCACACTACTACATTCCACACTCCACACTACTACACTCCACACTTCTACACTCCACACTACTATACTATACACTACTATACTCCACACTACTATACACTACTATACTCCACACTTCTACACTCCACACTTCTACACTCCACACTACTATACTCCACACTACTATACACTACTACACTCCACACTACTACACTCCACACTACTATACTCCACACTACTATACTCCACACTACTACACTCCACTGCACACTTCTATACTCCACACTTCTATACTCCACACTACTATACTGCACACTACTACACTCCACTGCACACTACTATACTCCACACTACTATACTCCACACTTCTACACTCCACACTACTATACTCCACACTACTATACTCCACACTACTATACTGCACACTACTACACTCCACACTACTACACTCCACACTACTACACTCCACACTACTACACTCCACACTACTACACTCCACTGCACACTACTATACTGCACACTACTATACACTACTATACTCCACACTACTATACTCCACACTACTATACTCCACACTACTATACTGCACACTTCTACACTCCACACTACTATACTCCACACTACTATACACTACTACACTCCACACTACTACACTCCACACTACTATACTCCACACTACTACACTCCACTGCAAACTTCTATACTCCACACTTCTATACTCCACACTACTATACTGCACACTACTACACTCCACTGCACACTACTATACTCCACACTACTATACTCCACACTTCTACACTCCACACTACTATACTCCACACTACTATACTCCACACTACTATACACTACTATACTATACACTACTATACTCCACACTACTGCACTCCACACTACTACACTCCACTGCACACTACTATACTGCACACTACTATACACTACTATACTCCACACTACTATACTCCACACTACTATACTCCACACTACTATACACTACTATACTCCACACTACTACACTCCACACTACTACACTCCACTGCACACTACTATACTGCACACTACTACACTCCACACTACTATACACTACTATACTGCACACTACTATACACTACTATACTCCACACTACTATACTGCACACTACTACACTCCACACTACTATACACTACTATACTCCACACTACTATACTGCACACTACTACACTCCACACTACTATACACTACTATACTCCACACTACTACACTCCACACTACTCCACACTACTATACTGCACACTACTACACTCCACACTACTATACACTACTATACTCCACACTACTATACTGCACACTACTACACTCCACACTACTATACACTACTATACTCCACACTACTATACACTACTACACTCCACACTTCACTGCACACTACTATACTGCACACTACTACACTCCACACTACTATACTGCACACTACTATACACTACTATACTCCACACTACTATACTGCACACTATTACACTCCACACTACTATACACTACTATACTCCACACTACTACACTCCACACTACTATACACTACTATACTCCACACTACTATACTGCACACTACTACACTCCACACTACTACACTCCACACTACTATACACTACTATACTCCACACTACTATACACTACTATACTCCACACTACTACACTCCACACTACTATACACTACTATACTCCACACTACTATACTGCACACTACTACACTCCACACTACTATACACTACTATACTGCACACTATTACACTCCACACTACTATACACTACTATACTCCACACTACTACACTCCACACTACTATACACTACTATACTCCACACTACTATACTGCACACTACTACACTCCACACTACTATACACTACTATACTCCACACTACTATACACTACTACACTCCACACTTCACTGCACACTACTATACTGCACACTACTACACTCCACACTACTATACACTACTATACTGCACACTACTATACACTACTATACTCCACACTACTACACTCCACACTACTATACACTACTATACTCTACACTACTATACTGCACACTACTATACACTACTATACTGCACACTACTACACTCCACACTACTATACACTACTATACTCCACACTACTATACTGCACACTACTCCACTCCACACTACTATACACTACTACACTCCACACTACTACACTCCACTGCACACTACTACACTCCACACTACTATACACTACTATACTGCACACTACTATACACTACTATACTCCACACTACTATACTGCACACTACTACACTCCACACTACTATACACTACTATACTCCACACTACTATACTGCACACTACTACACTCCACACTACTATACACTACTATACTCCACACTACTACACTCCATACTACTCCACACTACTATACTGCACACTACTACACTCCACACTACTATACACTACTATACTCCACACTACTATACTGCACACTACTACACTCCACACTTCACTGCACACTACTATACTGCACACTACTACACTCCACACTACTATACACTACTATACTCTACACTACTATACTGCACACTACTATACACTACTATACTCCACACTACTACACTCCACACTACTATACACTACTATACTGCACACTACTATACTCCACACTACTATACACTACTATACTCCACACTACTATACACTACTATACTCCACACTACTATACTGCACACTACTACACTCCACACTACTATACACTACTATACTCCACACTACTATACTGCACACTACTACACTCCACACTACTATACACTACTATACTCCACACTACTATACTGCACACTACTCCACACTACTATACTCCACACTACTATACTCCACACTACTATACACTACTATACTGCACACTACTATACTGCACATTTCTATACTCCACACTACTACACTCCACACTACTACACTCTACACTACTATACTGCACACTACTACACTCCACACTACTATACACTACTATACTCCACACTACTATACTGCACACTACTACACTCCACACTACTATACACTACTATACTCCACACTACTATACTGCACACTACTCCACACTACTATACTCCACACTACTATACTCCACACTACTATACACTACTATACTGCACACTACTATACTGCACATTTCTATACTCCACACTACTATACTCCACACTACTATACTGCACACTACTATACTGCACACTACTACACTCCACACTACTATACTCCACACTCACCTGTCCAGTACCAGCTCCTCTAGTTTGTGGAGGTCACAGGCGATGTACTCCAGGGCCATGTCAGTGATGCGTGGGCACCAAGAGAGGTCCAGGCTCCGCAGCTTTCTCAGGTTCTCTGCTACTAGCTCCACCCCGTCATCAGTAATTTTAGAGCAGCCTGACAGGCTCAGAGCCGTGAGGTTGGGCAGACTGTGGACCATGTTAACCACACCATGGTTGGTGATCTCCCAACACGAGTGGAGACGCAGCGTGTGAGTGGTGTAGCCCTGAGAGAGAGAGAGAGAGAGAGAGAGAGAGAGAGAGAGAGAGAGAGAGAGAGAGAGAGAGAGAGAGAGAGAGAGAGAGAGATTTAGATGTATATTTCCTTCATGAGGGACCACAGTAATCCTGATCAGCGGGCCCACGAAAGAGGAAAAGGGAAGGAGTGTGTGTACCAGTACCTGTGTGATCTCAATAGGTGTGTAGGATTGTAACCCTACCTGTTTGGCTGTAAAGTAGGCCATGGCTGTGTCGGTTACGTGGTAGGCCTGTAGGTTGAGCTCTGACAGGTTGGGCAGCAGCTGTGAGATGGCAGCGATAGCGTCGTCTGCTACGTTGATACAGTCGCTGACGCTGAGCGAGGTGAGGCGTGCATTCAGGCTGGACCACAGACCGGCCTCCGTGAAGTCATTACAACCGGCCAACTCCAGGTGCATCAGACCCTGCATCTGTTCCAGCATCACCTACACACACACCACAGAGAACACACACTGGGTTAACACACTACACACCTATCCAGCTTCACCTACACACACACCACAGAGAACACACACTGGGTTAACACACTACACACCTATCCAGCTTCACCTACACACACACCACAGAGAACACACACTGGGTTAACACACTACACACCTATCCAGCTTCACCTACACACACACACCACAGAGAACACATACTGGGATAACACACTACACACCTATCCAGCTTCGACCAACACACAACAGAGAACACACACTGGGTTAACACACTACACACCTATCCAGCTTCACCTACACACACCACAGAGAACACACACTGAGCTTAAAGGGTACAAATACACTCACACACATACTCACATAGTCCCAACTGTCTACATCTGTTAAACACATTATAGTATACATATAGTGACTCACTGACTGTTTATCTAGTGATTTAACAACTGTTTAAACCTGGTCCCTTTACAGACATTACAGTATCTAGTGATTTACTGACTGTTTAAACCTGGTCCCTTTACAGACATTATAGTATCAACTGATTTAATAACTGTTTAAACCTGGTCCCTTTAAAGGAGAATGAAAAAAGCAAGATAACATTCCACTGTAAGGTCACTACTCTTCTCCTACGTTCTACAGACCTTGTTATTGTACCTTCTCTGTTGCATTACTCATGAATACATCATAGCAGTGAACACATACTGGATGTCAGACTTGCTTTATCGGTCTGCACAGATAATTTTTGTAATTGTTTTGCTGTCACAGTACCCAAGCTGACACACAACACAGGGGTAAAGTGCCTTGCTCAAGAGCACAACGGGGGAAGGTAAACACATGGGATATTGAAGCCGGTAACTCTCCGGCTACCTGCTCACTCACTCCAGATGTCCCCCCATGTCAGTTCAGGTATTCCAACCGGAAACCCTCCGGTTACCGGCGGATTCGAACAGGAAACCATCCGGTTACCGGCGGATTCGAACAGGAAACCATCTGGTTACTGGCGGATTCGAACAGGAAACCATCCGGTTACTGGCGGATTCGAACAGGAAACCATCCGGTTACCGGCGGATTCGAACAGGAAACCATCCGGTTACCGGCGGATTCGAACAGGAAACCATCCGGTTACCGGCGGATTCGAACAGGAAACCATCCGGTTACCGGCGGATTCGAACAGGAAACCATCCGGTTACCGGCGGATTCGAACAGGAAACCATCAGGTTACCGGCGGATTCGAACAGGAAACCATCCGGTTACCGGCGGATTCGAACAGGAAACCATCCGTTTACCAGCCTGCCCCCATGTTTTGATCTATATCTCTATGTCAACAGTGAGCCGTCCTCCATGGTTCAGCTGATGTCACCCTCCTCTCTGTCAACAGTGAGCTGTCCTCCATGGTTCAGCTGATGTCACCCTCCTCTCTGTCAACAGTGAGCTGTCCTCCATGGTTCAGCTGATGTCACCCTCCTCTCTGTCAACAGTCTCTGTTTGTCTGTCTGGTGGAAAACACATTCTCTGCTCCTTTGTTTGTGTCTTGTTCAGCAGGCCCTTACAGGGTAGGGTTAATGAATCACTAACAGGTTGTTTTTCCTTATTAGAATAGCTGAGAGAGAGAGAAGAGAGAGAAAGAAGAGAGAGAGAGAAAGAAGAGAGAGAGAGAAAGAAGAGAGAGAAAAGAGAGAGAGAGAGAGAGAGAGAGAGAGAGAGAGAGAGAGAGAGAGAGAGAGAGAGAGAGAGAGTGTGTGTGCATGTGTATGCTGATTGCACAACATAAAAGCTTTCATCTGAACTCAACAATAACCAGGATTTGGTCACATTCTGATCTGTTACTAGGAAGATATGATTTGTCTACAGTCAATATACTTTTTACTTACTATGACTTAGTATACAGTCAGATCAAAGACTTAGTATACAGTCAGATCAAAGACTTAGTATACAGTCAGATCAAAGATGTACTATACAGTCAGATCAAATACTTAGTATACAGCCAGATCAAAGATATACTATACAGTCAGATCAAATACTTAGTATACAGTCAGATCAAAGACTTAGTATACAGTCAGATCAAAGTCTTAGTATACAGTCAGATCAAAGTCTTAGTATACAGTCAGATCAAAGTCTTAGTATACAGTCAGATCAAAGTCTTAGTATACAGTCAGATCAAATATGTACTATACAGTCAGATCAAATATGTACTATACAGTCAGATCAAATATGTACTATACAGTCAGATCAAAGTCTTAGTATACAGTCAGATCAAAGTCTTAGTATACAGTCAGATCAAATATGTACTATACAGTCAGATCAAATATGTACAGTACAATCAGATCACAGTAGTCTATATTCACAACACCACCACAGTGGTCTATACTCACAACACCACCACAGTGGTCTATACTCACAACACCACCACAGTAGTCTATATTCACAAAACCACCACAGTAGTCTATACTCACAACACCACCACAGTAGTCTATATTCACAACACCACCAAAGTAGTCTATACTCACAACACCACCACAGTAGTCTATACTCACAACACCACCACAGTAGTCCATACTCACAACACCACCACAGTAGTCCATACTCACAACACCACCACAGTAGTCTTTACTCACAATACCACCACAGTAGTCTATACTCACACTACCACCACAGTAGTCCATACTCAAAACACCACCACAGTATTCCATATTCACAACACCACCACAGTAGTCCATATTCACACCACCACCACAGTAGAGTATACTCACAACACCACCACAGTAGTCTATATTCACAACACCACCACAGTAGTCTATACTCACAACACCACCACAGTAGTCTATACTCACAACACCACCACAGTAGTCCATACTCACAACACCACCACAGTAGTCTATACTCACACTACCACCACAGACAAGCAGGGTGGATTGTTGACTAGCCTGATTCCATGTATGAGGGGTGTTTTGGAATGGAATGCCCAGTCTCTGTACCCAACCTTTTCTCCTTCGGTGATGCTGTGTTTACGTAGTAAATCAGAAACTCAGCTACGCTATTGTTCTTACAATAGACAATGGCTGGATTGCATTTCGTTCTGGCATTTTGCACCTGCCCTGTGTTTTTTCATAGCTGCTTGACAAAGAAATTTCCCCACGGGGATCAATGAAGTATCCATCCATCCATCCATCCATCCATCCATCCATCCATCCATCCATCCATCCATCCATCCATCCATCCATCCATCCATCCATCTTACTAGACTACACAGCGGTGGGGTGCCAGGCTTTCTGAGTTCAGGGAGTGCATTTGTGTTAATATTGATGCTGAAGATTAACAAAAGTAACACGTTACTTGTTTACAATATCACTTTGCGTGGAAAGTAACGTGTTATATTACTATAAAGTAACATGTAATATTACTATAAAGTAACGTGTTATATTACAATAAAGTAACGTGTTATATTACTATAAAGTAACGTGTTATATTACTATAAAGTAACGCGTTATATTACTATAAAGTAACATGTTTTAATATAAAGTAACAGGTTATATTACTATAAAGTAACATGTTTTAATATAAAGTAACAGGTTATATTACTATAAAGTAACATGTTTTAATATAAAGTAACGTGTTATATTACTATAAAGTAACGTGTAATATTACTATAAAGTAAAATGTTATATTACTATAAAGTAACGTGTTATATTACTATAAAGTAACGTGTTATATTACTATAAAGTAACATGTTATATTACTATAAAGTAACAGGTTATATTACTATAAAGTAACGCGTTATATTACTATAAAGTAACGCGTTATATTACTATAAAGTAACGCGTTATATTACTATAAAGTAACGCGTTATATTACTATAAAGTAACGCGTTATATTACTATAAAGTAACGCGTTATATTACTATAAAGTAACGCGTTATATTACTATAAAGTAACGCGTTATATTACTATAAAGTAACGTGTTATATTACTATAAAGTAACGCGTTATATTACTATAAAGTAACATGTATTAATATAAAGTAACGCGTTATATTACTATAAAGTAACGTGTTATATTAATATAAAGTAACGTGTTATATTACTATAAAGTAACGTGTTATATTACTATAAAGTAACGTGTTATATTACTATAAAGTAACGTGTTATATTACTATAAAGTAACGCGTTATATTACTATAAAGTAATGCGTTATATTACTCTAAAGTAACGTGTTATATTACTATAAAGTAACGTGTTATATTACTATAAAGTAACGTGTTATATTACTATAAAGTAACGTGTTATATTACTATAAAGTAACGCGTTATATTACTATAAAGTAACGCGTTATATTACTATAAAGTAACATGTTTTAATATAAAGTAACGTGTTATATTACTATAAAGTAACGCGTTATATTACTATAAAGTAACGCGTTATATTACTATAAAGTAACGCGTTATATTACTATAAAGTAACATGTTTTAATATAAAGTAACATGTTATATTACTATAAAGCAACGTGTTATATTACTATAAAGTAACATGTTATATTACTATAAAGTAACGCGTTATATTACTATAAAGTAACATGTTTTAATATAAAGTAACGTGTTATATTACTATAAAGTAACGTGTAATATTACTATAAAGTAAAATGTTATATTACTATAAAGTAACGTGTTATATTACTATAAAGTAACGTGTTATATTACTATAAAGTAACATGTTATATTACTATAAAGTAACAGGTTATATTACTATAAAGTAACATGTTATATTACTATAAAGTAACGCGTTATATTACTATAAAGTAACGCGTTATATTACTATAAAGTAACGCGTTATATTACTATAAAGTAACGCGTTATATTACTATAAAGTAACGTGTTATATTACTATAAAGTAACGCGTTATATTACTATAAAGTAACATGTTTTAATATAAAGTAACGCGTTATATTACTATAAAGTAACATGTTATATTACTATAAAGTAACAGGTTATATTACTATAAAGTAACATGTTATATTACTATAAAGTAACGCGTTATATTACTATAAAGTAACGCGTTATATTACTATAAAGTAACGCGTTATATTACTATAAAGTAACGCGTTATATTACTATAAAGTAACGTGTTATATTACTATAAAGTAACGCGTTATATTACTATAAAGTAACATGTTTTAATATAAAGTAACGCGTTATATTACTATAAAGTAACGTGTTATATTACTATAAAGTAACGTGTTATATTACTATAAAGTAACGTGTTATATTACTATAAAGTAACGTGTTATATTACTATAAAGTAACGCGTTATATTACTATAAAGTAATGCGTTATATTACTCTAAAGTAACGTGTTATATTACTATAAAGTAACGCGTTATATTACTATAAAGTAACATGTTTTAATATAAAGTAACGTGTTATATTACTATAAAGTAACGCGTTATATTACTATAAAGTAACGCGTTATATTACTATAAAGTAACGCGTTATATTACTATAAAGTAACATGTTTTAATATAAAGTAACATGTTATATTACTATAAAGCAACGTGTTATATTACTATAAAGTAACATGTTATATTACTATAAAGTAACGCGTTATATTACTATAAAGTAACATGTTTTAATATAAAGTAACATGTTATATTACTATAAAGTAACGTGTTATATTACTATAAAGTAACGCGTTATATTACTATAAAGTAACATGTTATATTACTATAAAGTAACATGTTTTAATATAAAGTAACATGTTATATTACTATAAAGTAACGTGTTATATTACTATAAAGTAACGCGTTATATTACTATAAAGTAACATGTTTTAATATAAAGTAACATGTTATATTACTATAAAGTAACGTGTTATATTACTATAAAGTAACGTGTTATATTACTATAAAGTAACATGTTATATTACTATAAAGTAACAGGTTATATTACTATAAAGTAACGCGTTATATTACTATAAAGTAACATGTTTTAATATAAAGTAACGCGTTATATTACTATAAAGTAACGCGTTATATTACTATAAAGTAACGCGTTATATTACTATAAAGTAACATGTTTTAATATAAAGTAACGCGTTATATTACTATAAAGTAACGTGTTATATTACTATAAAGTAACATGTTTTAATATAAAGTAACGTGTTATATTACTATAAAGTAACGCGTTATATTACTATAAAGTAACATGTTTTAATATAAAGTAACGTGTTATATTACTATAAAGTAACGCGTTATATTACTATAAAGTAACGCGTTATATTACTATAAAGTAACGCGTTATATTACTATAAAGTAACATGTTTTAATATAAAGTAACATGTTATATTACTATAAAGTAACGTGTTATATTACTATAAAGTAACATGTTATATTACTATAAAGTAACGCGTTATATTACTATAAAGTAACATGTTTTAATATAAAGTAACATGTTATATTACTGTAAAGTAACGCGTTATATTACTATAAAGCAACGTGTTATATTACTATAAAGTAACGCGTTATATTACTATAAAGTAACATGTTATATTACTATAAAGTAACATGTTATATTACTATAAAGTAACAGGTTATATTAATATAAAGTAACGCGTTATATTACTATAAAGTAACATGTTTTAATATAAAGTAACATGTTATATTACTATAAAGTAACGTGTTATATTACTATAAAGTAACGCGTTATATTACTATAAAGTAACATGTTTTAATATAAAGTAACATGTTATATTACTATAAAGTAACGTGTTATATTACTATAAAGTAACGTGTTATATTACTATAAAGTAACATGTTATATTACTATAAAGTAACAGGTTATATTACTATAAAGTAACGCGTTATATTACTATAAAGTAACATGTTTTAATATAAAGTAACGCGTTATATTACTATAAAGTAACGTGTTATATTACTATAAAGTAACATGTTTTAATATAAAGTAACGCGTTATATTACTATAAAGTAATGCGTTATATTACTATAAAGTAACGCGTTATATTACTATAAAGTAACGCGTTATATTACTATAAAGTAACGCGTTATATTACTATAAAGTAACGCGTTATATTACTATAAAGTAACGCGTTATATTACTATAAAGTAACGCGTTATATTACTATAAAGTAACGCGTTATATTACTATAAAGTAACGTGTTATATTACTATAAAGTAACGTGTTATATTACTATAAAGTAACATGTTATATTACTATAAAGTAACGTGTTATATTACTATAAAGTAACGCGTTATATTACTATAAAGTAACATGTTTTAATATAAAGTAACGTGTTATATTACTATAAAGTAACGCGTTATATTACTATAAAGTAACGTGTTATATTACTATAAAGTAACGCGTTATATTACTATAAAGTAACGCGTTATATTACTATAAAGTAACGCGTTATATTACTATAAAGTAACGCGTTATATTACTATAAAGTAACGCGTTATATTACTATAAAGTAACGCGTTATATTACTATAAAGTAACGCGTTATATTACTATAAAGTAACGCGTTATATTACTATAAAGTAACGCGTTATATTACTATAAAGTAACGCGTTATATTACTATAAAGTAACGCGTTATATTACTATAAAGTAACATGTTATATTACTATAAAGTAACATGTTATATTAATATAAAGTAACATGTTATATTAATATAAAATAACATGTTACTTTACTTCGTTACTCATTAAAGTAATCTGATTGCGTTACCCCTCCCCCCCCCCCCCCCGCCACACTGCTTGTAACACCCATAGGCCCCTAACCAAACCACTCATCTAGGCATCAGCATATTACTGGGACAAACACAGTCTGTGTACTAACCATAAAGGTAGCATAGTTTTAGCAGAGTCTCTATGGATAATTCCCAAATGACACCATATTCCCTATATTGCACTACTTTTGTCCAGGGCCCATAGGGCTTCACAGCATCACTGTAGGACAGCAATGAGGATTGATCCGATCTCTTCAGTAAGTCTGTTTACATCCTCGACTGGAGGACTAATGGAAGCTCCATCTACTGGAGGACTAATGGAAGTTATATCTACTGGAGGACTAATGGAAGTTATATCTACTGGAGGACTAATGGAAGCTCCATCTACTGGAGGAACAATGGAAGTTACATCTACTGGAGGACCAATGGAAGCTCCATCTACTGGAGGACTAATGGAAGTTACATCTACTGGAGGACTAATGGAAGCTCCATCTACTGGAGGACTAATGGAAGTTACATCTACTGGAGGACTAATGGAAGCTCCATCTACTGGAGGACTAACGGAAGTTACATCTACTGGAGGACTAATGGAAGCTCCATCTACAGGAGGACTAATGGAAGCTCCATCTACTGGAGGACTAATGGAAGTTACATCTACTGGAGGACTAATGGAAGCTCCATCTACTGTTGGACTAATGGAAGTTACATCTACTGGAGGACTAATGGAAGTTACATCTACTGGAGGACCAATGGAAGTTACATCTACTGGAGGACCAATGGAAGCTCCATCTACTGGAGGACTAATGGAAGCTCCATCTACTGGAGGACTAATGGAAGCTCCATCTACTGGAGGACTAATGGAAGCTCCATCTACTGGAGGACTAATGGAAGTTACATCTACTGGAGGACTAATGGAAGCTCCATCTACTGGAGGACTAACAGAAGTTACATCTACTGGAGGACTAATGGAAGCTCCATCTACAGGAGGACTAATGGAAGCTCCATCTACTGGAGGACTAATGGAAGTTACATCTACTGGAGGACTAATGGAAGCTCCATCTACTGTTGGACTAATGGAAGTTACATCTACTGGAGGACTAATGGAAGTTACATCTACTGGAGGACCAATGGAAGTTACATCTACTGGAGGACCAATGGAAGCTCCATCTACTGGAGGACTAATGGAAGCTCCATCTACTGGAGGACTAATGGAAGCTCCATCTACTGGAGGACTAATGGAAGTTACATCTACTGGAGGACTAATGGAAGCTCCAACTACTGGAGGACCAATGGAAGCTCCATCTACTGGAGGACTAATGGAAGTTACATCTACTGGAGGACTAATGGAAGTTACATCTACTGGAGGACTAATGGAAGTTACATATTTTTTTATTTCACCTTTATTTAATCAGGTAGGCCAGTTGAGAACAAGTTCTCATTTACAACTGCGACCTGGTCAAGACAAAGCAAAGCAGTGCAACAAAAACAACACAGAGTTACACATGGAATAAACAAACGTACAGTCAATAACACAATAGAAAATCTATATACAGAGTGTGCAAATGTAGTAAGATTAGGAAGGTAGGACAATAAATAGGCCATAGTGGCGAAATAACTACAAATTAGCATTAACACTGGAATGATAGATGTGCAGATGATGATGTTCAAATAGAAGATACTAGGGTGCAAATGAGCAAAAATAACAATATGGGGATGAGGTAGTAGGGTGGGCTATTTACAGATGGGCTATATACAGGGGCAGTGATTGATAAGCTGCTCTGACAACTGATGTTTGAAGTTATTGAGGGAGATGGTAGTCTCCAGCTTCAATGATTTTTGTAATTCATTCCAGTCATTGGCAGCAGAGAACTGGAAGGAATGGCGGCCAAAGGAGGGGTTGGCTTTGGGGATGACCAGTGAAATATACCTGCTGGAGCGCATGCTACCGGTGGGTGTTGCTATGGTGACCAGAGAGCTTAGATAAGGTGGGGATTTACCTAGTAAAGACTTATAGATGACCTGGAGCAAGTGGGTTTGGCGACAAATATGTAGTGAGGGCCAGCCAACGAGAGCGTACAGGTTGTAGTGGTGGGTAGTATATGGGGCTTTGGTAACAAAACGGATGGCACTGTGATAGACTACATCCAATTTGCTGAGTAGAGTGTTGGAGGCTATTTTGTAAATGACATCGCCAAAGTCAAGGATCGGTAGGATAGTCAGTTTTACGAGGGCATGTTTGGCAGCATGAGTGAAGGAGGCTTTGTTGCGAAATAAGAAGCCGATTCTAGATTTAATTTTGGATTGGAGATGCTTAATGTGAGTCTGGAAGGAGAGATTACAGTCTAACCAGACGCCTATTTGTAGGTGTCCACATATTCTAAGTCAGACCCGTCCAGAGTAGTGATGATAGTCCGGTGGGCGGGTGCTGGCAGCGTTCGATTGAAGAGCATGCATTTAGTTTTACTAGCATTTAAGAGCAGTTGGAGGCCAGGGAAGGAGTGTTGTATGGCATTGAAGCTTGTTTGGAGGTTTGTTAATACAGTGTCCAAAGAGGGGCCAGATGTATACAGAATGGTGTCGTCTGTGTAGAGATGGATCAGAGAGTCACCAGCAGCAAGAGTGACATCATTGACATATACAGAGAATAGAGTCGGCCCAAGAATTGAACCCTGTGGCACCCCCACAGAGACTGCCAGAGGACCCTCCGATTTGACACACTGAACTCTATCTGAGAAGTAGTTGGTGAACCAGGTGAGGCAGTCATTTGAGAAACCAAGGCTATTGAGTCTGCCAATAATCTCTAGGGATCTCAGACGATAGGAAAGAGAGGTTGAACAGGCTAGTAATAGGGGTCTAGCCCAGCAGATTTGTAGGGGTCCAGATTTTGCAGCTCTTTCAGAACATCAGCTATCTAGATTTGTGTGAAGGAGAAGCGGGGGGGGGGGCTTGGGCAAGTTGCTGGGGGGGGGGGGGGGGGTACAGAGCTATTGGCCGGGGTAGGGGTAGCCAGGTGGAATGCATGGCCAGGCGTAGCAAAATGCTTATTTAAATTCTCGATTATCGGTGGTGACAGTGTTTTCTAGACTCTGGGAGGAGGTGCTCTTATTCTCCATGGGCTTTACAGTGTCCCAGAACTTTTTGGAATTAGTGCTACAGGATGCTGTTTGAAAAAACTAGCCTTTGCTTCTCTTACTGACTGTGTATATTGGTTCCTGACTTCCCTGAATAGTTGCATATCGCGGGGGCTATTCAATGCTAATGCAGTACGCCACAAGATGTTTTTGTGCTGATCAAGGGCAGTCAAGTCTGGAGTGAACCAAGGGCTATATCTGTTCTAAATTCTATTACATACAAAGGAAGAAAACCCTTATTCAGTAGCCATGCTTGCGCTCCTGTGTGGCTCAGCTGTTAGAGCAAGGCGCCTGCAATGTCAGGATTATGGGTTTGATTCCCGCTGGGGTCATCCAAACAAAATTGCATGCACACACTATTGTAAGTCCCTTTGGATAAAGGCGTCTGCACCAAAGGCATATTTGCACATCTATCACTCCAGTGTTAATGCTAAATTGTAACTTTTTCACCACTATGGCCTATTTACTGTCCTACCTTCCTAATCTTACTACATTTGCACTCTGTATATAGATTCTCTATTGTGTTATTGACTGTACGTTTGTTTATTCTCATGTGTAACTCTGTGTTGTTTTTGTCGCACTGCTTTGCTTTGTCTTGGCTAGGTCGCAGTTGTAAATGAGAACTTGTTCTCAACTGGCCTACCTGGTTTAATAAAGGTGAAATAAAAAATAATAATAAAAATATCACACTACTGTGAGTCCCTTTGGATAAAGGCGTCTGCTAAATCACACTACTGTGAGTCCCTTTGGATAAAGGCGTCTGCTAAATCACACTACTGTGAGTCCCTTTGGATAAAGGCGTCTGCTAAATCACACTACTGTGAGTCCCTTTGGATAAAGGCGTCTGCTGAATTGTATTTTTTCCTTCTGTTAAATCCCTGAACTAGCTCACCTGATTCAAGTAAATGGCTTGATGATTACTTGACCAGTTGATTCAGGTGCTATCTTTGGAATAGTTCAAATCCATGGACAGGTTGATCCCCAAGCAGAGGTTGGTGACAGGCTGGTCCCCAAGGAGAGGTTGGTCCCCAAGGAGAGGTTGGAGACAGGCTGGTCCCCAAAGAGAGGTTGGAGACAGGCTGGTCCCCAAGGAGAGGTTGGAGACAGGCTGGTCCCCAAGGAGAGGTTGGTCCCCAAGGAGAGGTTGGAGACAGGCTGGTCCCCAAGGTGAGGTTGGTCCCCAAGGAGAGGTTGGAGACAGGCTGGTCCCCAAGGAGAGGTTGGAGACAGGCTGGTCCCCAAGGAGAGGTTGGTCCCCAAGGAGATGTTGGAGACAGACTGGTCCCCAAGGTGAGGTTGGAGACAGACTGGTCCCCAAGGAGAGGTTGGTCCCCAAGGAGAGAGTGGAGACAGGCTGGTCTCCAAGGTGAGGTTGGAGACAGACTGGTCCCCAAGGAGAGGTTGGAGACAGGCTGGTCCCCAAGGAGAGGTTGGAGACAGGCTGGTCCCCAAGGAGAGGTTGGTCCCCAAGGAGAGAGTGGAGACAGGCTGGTCCCCAAGGAGAGGTTGGAGACAGACTGGTCCCCAAGGAGAGGTTGGAGACAGACTGGTCCCCAAGGAGAGGTTGGAGACAGGCTGGTCCCCAAGGAGAGGTTGGAGACAGGCTGGTCCCCAAGGAGAGGTTGGTCCCCAAGGAGAGAGTGGAGACAGGCTGGTCCCCAAGGAGAGGTTGGAGACAGACTGGTCCCCAAGGAGAGGTTGGAGACAGGCTGGTCCCCAAGGAGAGGTTGGTCCCCAAGGAGAGAGTGGAGACAGGCTGGTCCCCAAGGAGAGGTTGGAGACAGGCTGGTCCCCAAGGAGTGGTTTGGTGAAATGCTGTGCTAAATGGCATGTTTGTGTTCACATGACTGTAACTATATAACTATGACTATGACTCACCTCTAGACCTGCATCTGTGATGGTGGACCTCTTCAGACTGACAGACTTCACCCCTTTCTTGGACAGGGGGTAGTTATCAATGAACTCACAAATGTCCAGGTCCGAAACTCCCACCAGACAGAACGCCTGGAACCCCCTGAGGGCGAAGGCCTGCAGACTGACAAACTCCTTCTCTCCGCTGGGGAGTAGGGCGTACAGCTCCTTGGCATGGAGGATGGGAGTGACACCCTCCCAGAACTTGGGCTGGTACAGCACCTTCCTCCAGGTCCTACACACCTGGGCCAGGACACACTTCTCAGCCGTGGTGAAGTACCACAGCAGCCTGTTGAGCAGCTTCTCATCCAGGGCCAGCTGGCGCTCCAGGGGCAGTAGAAGTCCCAGAGGCAGGGTGAGGGCCAGGGGCAGGGGTGGCTTGGGTAAGGTGAGGGGGACCTGGCGCAACGGGGGTTTGAGGGCCGTCAGGGGGCTGGTGTCCAGGTCTGGCCCCAGTAGAGAAGCTGCGGTGGGCAGGGGACCCAGGGGGTTGAGGGAGTCCAGGTGGTAGGGTAGGGAAGGCGGGGATAGGATGCCAGGCACGGAGGACTGGCACAGGCGGTTCTTGGCGGCTGGCGTGCCCTTGGTGATGCTGGCGCTGCCCAGACCGTTGGGCTGAGGGGGCAGCTTGACCATGCCGTTTCTCGGGACACACTGAGACTTGAGCTCGCTGGGGGTCGACATGTTCAACATTGGGAACCTAGGAGAAGGGGAGAGAGAATTAATTAATACATGGTAAACATTGGATTAGAGAGAGAGAGAGTGGAGAGTCTGACAATAGAGCTAGGAGACAAGTTAGGTCACCCGTGATATAAGTCAGTATTCCACGTCCATCCATGTCCGAGTACGTCGGGAGATGAAGTGGAAACCGGCCACTAGGTGGAACAGTGACCGCTGTTACCTTCAAGTAGGCTTTGGTTTTGCTAGGGTGTTGTGGACATGGGTGGCTTATGGGTGACGTAAGCATCTGCTTCTGGTTCCAAAGGTCGCATGTTTGAATCCAGCGATGGAAAGTTATTTTTGTTTTAAGCCTATCCGAAACCTTATTTTAAGCCTATCCCCAGAGCTAATGCCTAACCTTAAAAAATCTGAGTTAATGCCTAACCTTAACCTTGGAACGATACAGAGAAGAAACCAAACACTTTGCAATTTGACATTTGAGAAACATGGATGAACATCTAATTCTGACGTGAGACTGCGAGAGCTTGTTGAGGGGACAGTAATTAGACAGACAGGTACATACTGTTGTCTAAATCTACACAGTCAGATACATCTTCTAAGACCATCCATTGTTGTATTCTATTTGCTAGTGTATCAATCAGGTGGAGCATCTCAGTTCACCCACAATCATTATGTATGTATGTATGTATGTATGTATGTATGTATGTATGTATGTATGTATGTATGTATGTATGTATGTATGTATGTATGTATGTATGTATGTATGTATGTATGTACAGTGGGGAGAACAAGTATTTGATACACTGCCGATTTTGCAGGTTTTCCTACTTACAAAGCATGTAGAGGTCTGTAATTTTTATCATAGGTACACTTCAACTGTGAGAGACGGAATCTATTAAAAAAATGATGTTGTATGATTTTTAAATAATTAATTTGCATTTTATTGCATGACATAAGTATTTGATCACCTACCAACCAGTAAGAATTCCGGCTCTCACAGACCTGTTAGTTTTTCTTTAAGAAGCCCTCCTGTTCTCCACTCATTACCTGTATTAACTGCACCTGTTTGAACTCGTTACCTGTATAAAAGACACCTGTCCACACACTCAATCAAACAGACTCCAACCTCTCCACAATGGCCAAGACCAGAGAGCTGTGTAAGGACATCAGGGATAAAATTGTAGAACTGCACAAGGCTGGGATGGGCTACAGGACAATAGGCAAGCAGCTTGGTGAGAAGGCAACAACTGTTGGCGCAATTATTAGAAAATGGAAGAAGTTCAAGATGACGGTCAATCTCCCTCGGTCTGGGGCACCATGCAAGATCTCACCTCGTGGGGCATCAATGATCATGAGGAAGGTGAGGGATCAGCCCAGAACTACACGGCAGGACCTGGTCAATGACCTGAAGAGAGCTGGGACCACAGTCTCAAAGGAAACCATTAGTAACACACTATGCCGTCATGGATTAAAATCCTGCAGCGCACGCAAGGTCCCCCTGCTCAATCCAGCGCATGTCCAGGCCCGACTGAAGTTTGCCAATGACCATCTGGATGATCCAGAGGAGGAATGGGAGAAGGTCATGTGGTCTGATGAGACAAAAATAGAGCTTTTTGGTCTAAACTCCACTCGCCGTGTTTGGAGGAAGAAGAAGGATGAGTACAACCCCAAGAACACCATCCCAACCGTGAAGCATGGAGGTGGAAACATCATTCTTTGGGGATGCTTTTCTGCAAAGGGGACAGGACGACTGCACCGTATTGAGGGGAGGATGGATGGGGCCATGTATCGCGAGATCTTGGCCAACAACCTCCTTCCCTCAGTAAGAGCATTGAAGATGGGTCGTGGCTGGGTCTTCCAGCATGACAACGACCCGAAACACACAGCCAGGGCAACTAAGGAGTGGCTCCGTAAGAAGCATCTCAAGGTCCTGGAGTGGCCTAGCCAGTCTCCAGACCTGAACCCAATAGAAAATCTTTGGAGGGAGCTGAATGTCCATATTGCCCAGCGACAGCCCCGAAACCTGAAGGATCTGGAGAAGGTCTGTATGGAGGAGTGGGCCAAAATCCCTGCTGCAGTATGTGCAAATCTGGTCAAGAACTACAGAAAACGTATGATCTCTGTAATTGCAAACAAAGGTTTCTGTACCAAATATTAAGTTCTGCTTTTCTGATGTATCAAATACTTATGTCATGCAATAAAATGCAAATGAATTATTTAAAAATCATACAATGTGATTTTCTGGATTTTTGTTTTAGATTCCGTCTCTCACAGTTGAAGTGTACCTATGATAAAAATGACAGACTTCTACATGCTTTGTAAGTGGGAAAACCTGCAAAATCGGCAGTGTATCAAATACTTGTTCTCCCCACTGTATGTATGTATGTATGTATGTATGTATGTATGTATGTATGTATGTATGTATGTATGTATGTATGTATGTATGTATGTATGTATGTATGTATGTATGTATGTATGTATGTATGCCAGCAGCATACCACCCTGCATCCCACTGCTGGCTTGCCTCTGCAGCTAAGCAGCGTTGATCCTGGTCAGTCCCTGGATGGGGGACAAGATGCTGCTGGGAGTGGTGTTGGACGGCCAGTAGGAGGCACTCTTTCCTCTGGTCTAAAATCATATATGCTCCAGGGCAGTGATTGGGGACATTGCCCTGTGTAGGGTGCTGACTTTGGGATGGGACGTTGAATCGGTGTCCTGACCCTCTGTGGTCACTAAAGATCCCATGGCCCTTATCATAAGAGTAGTGGTGTTAACCCTGATGTCCTGGTTAAATTCTGGCCCTCATACCATCATGGCCTCCTAATCATCCCCAGCTTCCAATTGGCTCATTCATCCCCCTTCAACTATTCCCCAGGTTGTTGCTGTAAATGAGAATGTGTTCTCAGTCAACTTACCTGGTTAAATAAATAAAAATACATTTAACACATTGTCTAGGGACCTACCTGTCTGTCTCTCAAGGGACTGACTACATTTAATTAATTTAGCCTTTATTTAACTAGGCAAGTCAGTTAAGAACAAATTATTATTTACAATGACAGCCTACCTACAGGGTCAGCCCCAGTTGTACGGTGCCCCAGGAGCAAATTAAGGTTAAGTGCCTTGCTCATGGACACGTCGGCAGGTTTTTTTTCCTTCACCTTGGCGGCTTGGGTATTTGAACCAGCGACATTTCAGTTACTGGCCCAACGCTGTAACCGCTATAGACGGCTGTGTTTCCCATAAGCTGTGTGTGTGCTTGATGTTGGAGAGCCTCGCTGTTGTGTACAATTTAGCCTACACAGAAACAGACGCGATTTCTGGGCAAACAAAGCATTTTTCGTTTGAAATATTCACAGAACACTTGGCGACACTCCCTTGGCAGCCTTACATTAGTAATAGAATAGAGCGGTGGTTTATGGCGGCAGGGCCTGTCTAAGCAAGCTCCCCTACTAGGCCAGCCTACAGTATTACGTAATACTAATGGCACAGTAGCAGAGCAGTAAACTACAATATTACCTGTTTCATTTGAATAAAGATTACAAGGCAAAAGATAATGAGTTTAGATCGATGGCTGATGCTGAGAGGTATAGGGCCTTATCAACAATCATCGCAGATAAAATAAGCTCACTGCATCCTCCATTGTCAAAACCTTTAGATGTAGTAGGTATCATTATTCATAGGATATCGACAACAATATAATGAATAGCATTCCCGTCATCAAATAGTGTATATGACTGGCTACAGTAACCTAGGCTACACCATCAGACATTAGGCTAGGGCTATTTCAACCGGATCGAACATTAAAGCAATATCACTCTGCTTGTGATTGGTCTAATATTCGGGTTATGTTGCACATTAACACATATCGGTCTAATAGAGCTGAAACGGGAATAAGCGATGCTGCAGCAGAAAAGCAAACCGAAGGAAGAGATGGCTATTCTCTCTCTCTCTCTCCCTCCCTCCCGTTCTCTCGCGCCGCTAAACAAAAAATACCATTGCTCCGGCCATGCATGAATCTGCATTGCACTGCTCTTACCTTTCGACGGAGCCCCGTCACTTTCCCCAGATTACACCGAAGCCTCGCAAGTTTTACACCAAACGGAGTTCTATTTTATCGCCAGCATCACCATGCTACCAGCAGCATCCACATGGAATGGCGGAGAGCGGGGGATGTTATTGAATTGTTGAAGCTAAGACGCGATGCGAATAGCTGGAAAGGTGCATCATTTCGTATCGGAAGCGACGAGGGCAGAATATGAGGGAATATGCGTGAAATCGGGACGATTGTCCTGTGTTGTTTGTTTCATCGGCACATCATTCAACGGTGTCAGCGAATATAAATATCTGATGCGTTCGAATCAGTGTCGGAGAGACAGATACAGACAGACAGAGAGAGAGAGAGAGAGAGAGAGAGAGAGAGAGAGAGAGAGAGAGAGAGAACGAGAACCCTGTAAATAGAAACCAACATGACATCGCCTGGCTCACTGACAGCAGCGGAACTCAACAGAGGAGGAGAGATAGAGAAGAGGCTGCTGCGGTACTCTCTCTTTCATTCTCTCTCAATTCAATTTCAGTTCAAAATGTTTCCCATGCTTTATTGGCATGGGAAACGTGTTTACATTGGCATGGGAAACGTGTTTACATTGCCAAAGCAAGTGACATAAACAAAAAATAGAACACACAAAACAATAAACAAAAACATATTAGAAACATTGCACTCACAAAGGTTACAACATTTCAGGTGTTATATTATCAGCTATGTACAGTGTTTTAACAATGTGCCAATAGTTGCAGTACAAGTAGTAGAGGAATGTGAATAAACAGATCCATATTGGTGGTGTTTACAGTCTCTCTCTCAACACGCCAAACACCAAGGGTTAATAATAAACCCATTCATTCACCCCCCTGAACCACTCACAACCCAACCTATTATGCACTATGGTCTAATATTAAGATACTTTCGTCCAATTGTACACAAGGTCCAACAGAACTGTGACTTCCCTTTATCCTACCAATCCCTCGGAAAGACTCACATACACATAGACCTCCAGCCCACATTTGACTGTTGGTGTTCTGCTGGCAAAAATACGCCTATACAGTGGGGAGAACAAGTATTTGATACACTGCCGATTTTGCAGATTTTCCCACTTACAAAGCATGTAGAAGTCTGTAATTTTTATCATAGGTACACTTCAACTGTGAGAGACGGAATCTAAAACAAACATCAACAAAATCACATTGTATGATTTTTAAATAATGAATTTGCATTTTATTGCATGACATAAATATTTGATACATCAGAAAAGCAGAACTTAATATTTGGTACAGAAACCTTTGTTTGCAATTACAGAGATCATACGTTTCCTGTAGTTCTTGACCAGGTTTGCACACACTGCAGCAGGGATTTTGACCCACTCCTCCATACAGATCCCTCAGGTTTCGGGGCTGTCGCTGGGCAATACGGACTTTCAGCTCCCTCCAAAGATTTTCTATTGGGTTCAGGTCTGGAGACTGGCTAGGTCACTCCAGGACCTTGAGATGCTTCTTACGGAGCCACTCCTTAGTTGCCATGGCTGTGTGTTTCGGGTCGTTGTCATGCTGGAAGACCCAGCCACGACCTATCTTCAATGCTCTTACTGAGGGAAGGAGGTTGTTGGCCAAGATCTCACGATACATGGCCCCATCCATCCTCCCCTCAATACGGTGCAGTAGTCCTGTCCCCTTTGCAGAAAAGCATCCCCAAAGAATGATGTTTCCACCTCCATGCTTCACGGTTGGGATGGTGTTCTTGGGGTTGTACTCATCCTTCTTCTTCCTCCAAACACGGTGAGTGGAGTTTAGACCAAAAAGCATGACCTTCTCCCATTCCTCCTCTGGATCATCCAGATGGTCATTGGCAAACTTCAGACGGGCCTGGACATGCGCTGGCTTGAGCAGGGGGACCTTGCGTGCGCTGCAGGATTTTAATCCATGACGGCATAGTGTGTTACTAATGGTTTTCTTTGAGACTGTGGTCCCAGCTCTCTTCAGGTCATTGACCAGGTCCTGCCGTGTAGTTCTGGGCTGATCCCTCACCTTCCTCATGATCATTGATGCCCCACGAGGTGAGATCTTGCATGGTGCCCCAGACCGAGGGAGATTGACCGTCATCTTGAACTTCTTCCATTTTCTAATAATTGCGCCAACAGTTGTTGCCTTCTCACCAAGCTGCTTGCCTATTGTCCTGTAGCCCATCCCAGCCTTGTATGGTCTACAATTTTATCCCTGATGTCCTTACACAGCTCTCTGGTCTTGGCCATTGTGGAGAGGTTGGAGTCTGTTTGATTGAGTGTGTGGACAGGTGTCTTTTATACAGGTAACGAGTTCAAACAGGTGCAGTTAATACAGGTAATGAGTGGAGAACAGGAGGGCTTCTTAAAGAAAAACTAACAGGTCTGTGAGAGCCGGAATTCTTACTGGTTGGTAGGTGATCAAATACTTATGTCATGCAATAAAATGCAAATTAATTATTTAAAAATCATACAATGTGATTTTCTGGATTTTTGTTTTAGATTCCGTCTCTCACAGTTGAAGTGTACCTATGATAAAAATTACAGACCTCTACATGCTTTGTAAGTAGGAAAACCTGCAAAATCGGCAGTGTATCAAATACTTGTTCTCCCCACTGTAGATATTTTCCAGACTGTTAAAAGTCTTCTGCTAGTCTACCCTATCAGGCCATCTCCCTGCACTAGACATGTGATATCTAGGCCCTATCAGGCCATCTCCCTGCACTAGACATGTGATATCTAGGCCCTATCAGGCCATCTCCCTGCACTAGTCATGTGATATCTAGGCCCTATCAGGCCATCTCCCTGCACTAGACATGTGATATCTAGGCCCTATCAGGCCATCTCCCTGCACTAGTCATGTGATATCTAGGCCCTATCAGGCCATCTCCCTGCACTAGACATGTGATATCTAGGCCCTATCAGGCCATCTCCCTGCACTAGACATGTGATATCTAGGCCCTATCAGGCCATCTCCCTGCACTAGACATGTGATATCTAGGCCCTATCAGGCCCTCTCCCTGCACTAGACATGTGATATCTAGGCCCTATCAGGCCCTCTCCCTGCACTAGACATGTGATATCTAGGCCCTATCAGGCCATCTCCCTGCACTAGACATGTGATATCTAGGCCCTATCAGGCCATCTCCCTGCACTAGTCATGTGATATCTAGGCCCTATCAGGCCATCTCCCTGCACTAGACATGTGATATCTAGGCCCTATCAGGCCCTCTCCCTGCACTAGACATGTGATATCTAGGCCCTATCAGGCCCTCTCCCTGCACTAGACATGTGATATCTAGGCCCTATCAGGCCCTCTCCCTGCACTAGACATGTGATATCTAGGCCCTATCAGGCCATCTCCCTGCACTAGACATGTGATATCTAGGCCCTATCAGGCCATCTCCCTGCACTAGTCATGTGATATCTAGGCCCTATCAGGCCATCTCCCTGCACTAGACATGTGATATCTAGGCCCTATCAGGCCATCTCCCTGCACTAGACATGTGATATCTAGGCCCTATCAGGCCATCTCCCTGCACTAGACATGTGATATCTAGGCCCTATCAGGCCATCTCCCTGCACTAGACATGTGATATCTAGGCCCTATCAGGCCATCTCCCTGCACTAGACATGTGATATCTAGGCCCTATCAGGCCATCTCCCTGCACTAGACATGTGATATCTAGGCCCTATCAGGCCATCTCCCTGCACTAGACATGTGATATCTAGGCCCTATCAGGCCCTCTCCCTGCACTAGACATGTGATATCTAGGCCCTATCAGGCCCTCTCCCTGCACTAGACATGTGATATCTAGGCCCTATCAGGCCATCTCCCTGCACTAGACATGCTAGTTCTGGTCCTGGGCTCTGGTCAAAGGTAGTGCACTATAGGGAATAGGGTGCCATCTGGGCTGCAGCCATTGACATAGCGTCTGCGTGTTCTTCCTCCACCAGGACAAAGTGCTCCGGTAGAATGAGTGATGCTCTCTTCTGGATGGCCTTAGTTCACTAATTATTCCTGGTCTGATCTGGATGGCCTCAGTCCCTCTTACAGTTCACTGATTATTCCTGGTCTGATCTGGATGGCCTCAGTCCCTCTTACAGTTCACTGATTATTCCTGGTCTGATCTGGATGGCCTCAGTCCCTCCTACAGTTTAGTGATTATTCCTGGTCTGATCTGGATGGCCTCAGTCCCTCCTACAGTTTAGTGATTATTCCTGGTCTGATCTGGATGGCCTCAGTCCCTCCTACAGTTTAGTGATTATTCCTGGTCTGATCTGGATGGCCTCAGTAAACTCCTACGGTTTAGTGATTATTCCTGGTCTGATCTGGATGGCCTCAGTCCCTCCTACAGTTTAGTGATTATTCCTGGTCTGATCTGGATGGCCTCAGTCCCTCCTACAGTTTAGTGATTATTCCTGGTCTGATCTGGATGGCCTCAGTAAACTCCTACGGTTTAGTGATTATTCCTGGTCTGGATCAGATTCAGGAGAGTAGTGGTGTTGGTATTACTGCTATTGCACTAGGTGTAGGGTTATCTAATAAATATCTTTATCCATAGCTTCATATTAGACAGACAGACAGATAGATATACTGAACAAAAATATAGACACAAAATGCAACCATTTTAAAGATTTTGCTGAGTTACAGTTCATATAAGAAAATCAATCAATTTAAATAAACTACTTAGGCCCTAATCTATGGATTTGACATGACTGGGCAGGGGCTCAGCCATAGGCCCACCCACTAGGGAGCCAGGCACAGACAGAAATACTCCTCAGCACCCCGCCTCCCCTCCCTTCAGGTGAAGAAGCCGGATGTGGAGGTCCTGGTCTGGCGTGGTTACATGTGGTCTGCGGTTGTGAGGCAGTTGAACGTACTGGCAAATTCTCAAAAATGTTGGAGGTGGCTTATGTTAGAGATATGAACATAGATTTCTCTGGTAACAGTTCTGGTGGACATTCCTGCAGACATCATGACAATTGAACCCTCCCTCAAAACTTGAGACATCTGTGGCGTTGTGTTGTGTGACAAAACTGCACATTTTAGAGTGGCCTTTTATTGTCCCCAGCACAAGGTGCACCTGTGTAATAATCATGCTGTTTGATCAGCTTCTTGTTATGCCACACCTGTCAGGTGGATGGATTATCTTGGCAAAGGAGAAATGCTCACTAACAGGGATGTAAAAGAAATGTGTGTTTTTTTCTGCATATGGAACATTTCTGGGATTTTTTAATTCAGATCATGAAACATGGGACCAACACTTTACATGTTGCGTTTATATATTTTTTTAGTGTAGAGAGAGAGAGCGAGAGAGAGAGAGAGAGAGAGAGAGAGAGGAAGAGATGACTGAGATAGAGGTAGAGAGAATGAGGGAGAGTGGAAGAGAGAGCGAAAGAGGGGGAGGAAGAGAGGGTGAAAGAGTGTGGGGAGAGAGGGTGAAAGAGTGGGGGGGAGAGGGTGAAAGAGTGGGGGGAAGAGAGGGTGAAAGAGTGGGGGGGGGAGAGGGTGAAAGAGTGGGGGGAAGAGAGGGTGAAAGAGAGGGGGGAAGAGAGGGTGAAAGAGAGGGGGAGGAAGAGAGAAAGAGTGGGGGAGGAAGACAGAGAGAAGAAGTGGTGGAGGAAGAGAGAAAGAGTGGGGAGGAAGAGAGAGAGAAGAAGTGGTGGAGGAGGAGAGAAAGAGTGGGGGAGGAAGAGAGAGAGAAGGAGTGGGGTGAGAGAGAGAGAAAGAGTGGGGGGGGGAAGAGAGAGAGAAGGAGTGGGGGAAGAGAGAGATGGGGTGGGGGAAGAGAGAGATGGAGTGGGGGAAGAGAGAGAGAAGGGGTGGGGGAGGAAGAGAGAGAAGGAGTGAGGGAGGAAGAGAGAGAGAAGGAGTGAGGGAGGAAGAGAGAGAAGGAGTGAGGGAGGAAGAGAGAGAAGGAGTGAGGGAGGAAGAGAGAGAGAGAAAGAGTGAGGGAGGAAGAGAGAGAAGGAGTGAGGGAGGAAGAGAGAGAGAAAGAGTGGGCCTTTCTCAGTGTAACTTCAGCACCAAGGAGAGCAGAACAGCTTTACAGCAGTTACAGTCAAAGCTACAGCTAGTGCTGCTGTCATCAAGTTCCCTGGACACACAGTACTGAACCAAACTACAACACTTCACAGCAGTGAGAGAGAGTGAGGGAGGGAGAGAGGGGGGAGAGAGTGTTTATTTTCCTTTTGTTTATTATCTATTTCACTTGCTTTGGCAATGTAAACATATGTTTCCCATGCCAATAAAGTCCTTAAATTGAATTAGGGAGAGAGAGAGAGAGAGAGAGAGAGAGAGAGCCACCCAGCAAGAGATTAGACATATAGAGAGCTTTGTATACTGGAACCATCCTCTAGAACTGAGCTGGGTATATAGAGTCATTGTGGAGGGACTGAGGGTCTCTCTCACCAGTCTGAGGGTCTCTCTCTCTAGTCGACTGCAGTGTTTCTTAATCCTGGTCCTGGGGACCCAAAGGGGTGCACACCTGATTCCAATAATCAACTCATCGTCAAAACTTTGATTAGTGGATTCAGGTGTCTATTCAATAGAAACCCAACGGAACCAGACAGAAGCAAACTGAACGAAACAGGGAGGGACCTACCTGAATATGTCCAATAGAAACTCTCCTTTTCATTGAAAAACATTTTCTGTTGTGAAACGTGTTGCAACTGTTTGGTGTCTACTAATCAATACACCCCAGGTGTTTAGGTAAAAACTAAAATGTGTATGGCCCCTTTGGGACCCCAGGATCAGGATGAAACTGGTCTAGTGTTGGCCCCTTCGGGACCCCAGGACCAGGATGAAACTGGTTTAGTGTTGGTCTCTTTGGGACCCCGGGACCAGGATGAAACTGGTCTAGTGTTGGCCCCTTCGGGACCCCAGGACCAGGATAAAACTGGTCTAGTGTTGGCCCCTTCGGGACCCCAGGATCAGGATGAAACTGGTCTAGTGTTGGCCCCTTCGGGACCCCAGGATCAGGATGAAACTGGTCTAGTGTTGGCCCCTTCGGGACCCCAACTGTTTACTTCTAGGAAGGGATCCAGACCCAGATAACTGTTTACTTCTAGGAAGGGATCCAGACCCAGATAACTGTTTACTTCTAGGAAGGGATCCAGACCCAGATAACTGTTTACTTCTACGAAGGGATCCAGACCCAGATCATGCTATCTAAGCAGGGGTAATGTTTCACAGTCTACCCGGCAGGGCCTGGACCAGTGAGAGAGAACAGGAGCGTAAAAGCAACGTTTATTAAATGTTTGTGGAGCGTTTGTCTGGGGTTGCAGAGTGAGCCAGGATGTTAATTTAGAGGCAGAAACCCCTCTCACTATCCCTAGTCCTTACACACACACACTCCCACGCACACACACTCCCACACAACCATCCACTCCCTCCAGGACCGGCCTGTTAACTTCAGCCTGAAGTGGAATACACTGACAGGACAAAACCTAGAAAACACAACGCAGCAAACTACAGAATAGTCTAGAAGTAAGGAAGGGAGGTGGCTGGCTTTATGCTTTATTAGTTAACAACAGATGGTGTAATCCGAGCCATATTACTCTTAAGGAACAGTTTTGTAGCCCGGACATTGAGCTGTTAGCCGTTAGCCTGAGACCCTACTATTTGCCGAGGGAATTCACGGCGGCCATTGCTGTAATTGTTTACATCCCGCCCTCCGCTGATGCAAACACAGCGGGTGACGTCATCCACTCTGTTATCCCAGTGCCTTCTTTGCCATTTCGGGGGATATTAACCATGTATCTCTCTCTTCAACGCTGCCCACGTTCAAACAGTTTGTGAAGTGCCCAACCAGGAATAATAAAACTCTGGACTTGTTATATGCTAATGTGAAGGATGCATACAACTCCACTGCACTCCCTCCCCTCGGTAGATCGGATCACAACCTTGTCCACCTCACCCCACTCTACAGACCTATGGTCCAACAGCAGCCTCCGACCACTAGGACCATTAGGAGATGGTCTCCAGAGGCGAATGAGGCCCTGCAGGACTGCGTTGAAACAACAGACTGGGATGTGCTCTGTGATGCTCATGGGGAGGACATTGATGGACTTACCGTACCAACCAGGAAGGTACGCTGTTTTCCAAATAATAAACCTTGGGTCACCAGCGACCTGAAGGCCCTGCTGAATGAGAAGAAGAGGGCCTTCAAGGAGGGGGACAGGGACAAATTGAAATGCGTCCAGAGGGAGCTGAAGTTGCGGATTGCTGAGGGGAAGAGAGTGTTTAATGAGAAGATGGAGGACAAGCTGAGGCAGAGCCAGGTGAGAGGTGTTGAAGGGTATGAGAAATATCACTGGCTTCAAAAAGTCAAACAGGGTGCAGACGAGGGGGGGGGGGGGCTGGGGGGAGTTGGACCCAGGACAGAGCCAATGAGCTGAACCAATTTTTTAACAGGTTCGATATTAGCCCTGTCCACCTCCCCTCCAGCTCTCCTGGCCACACACCCCTTTGCACACGACACCTCCATTGAGACAATCAGCTACCCTCTCCCCACCCCCGCTCCCTCTGGACTGATCCTCAACGCCTCCCTTCCCCCCACCTCCCCACCTGGGCTGGCATTCACCACCAAACAAGTGAAGAGAGAGCTGGAGAGACTACATCAGTGGAAAGCGGTGGGCCCTGATGGCATCAGCCCAAGGGTGCTTAGGGTCTGTGCTGACCAACAGTGTGGAATACTCCAGCGCCACTTCAACCTTAGCCTGAGCCTGGAAAGGGTCCCTGCGCTGTGGAAAACATCCTGCCTCGTCCCAGTGCCCAAGAAGGCACACCCCACTGTCCTGCATGACTTCAGACCTGTAGTGCTAACATCCCACCTCATGAAGACCCTGGAAAGGTAAGTCCTCGCTCACCTCAGACCCCTGGTGTGTACATCACCGACTACCTGACCAGTAGGCCACAATTTGTGCGGCTACAGAGCTGTGTGTCAGAACGGGCAGTGAGCAACACAGGGGCAACACAGGGGAAACACAGGGGCACGCCAGGGAACGGTCCTGTCCCCCTTCCTGTTCACCCTCTACACCTCGTACTTCAGATATAACTCTGAAACATGCCACCTACAGAAGTTCTCGGATGACTCTGCTATTGTAGGGTGCATCAGGGGTGGGCAGGAGGAGGAGTACAGGAGCAAAATCAATGACTTTGTGTTGTGGTGTGAGCAGAACCACCTTCAGCTCAACATCAGCAAAACAATGGAGATGGCGTTGGACTTCAGGAGAACCAAGGCCCAACTGACTGCAGTCACTATACAGGGGATGGATGTGGAAATGGTTGGGTCATACAAGTTCCTTGGAGTCCATATGGACAACAGACTGGAATGGGCTGGTAACACCGGGGCTCTGTACAAAAAGGGCCAGAGTCGACTCTACTTTCAACGTGTGCAGTAAACTACTGCATACCTTCTCCCAGTCTATGTCTTTTTTGCAGTGGTGTGCTGGGGAGCCAACATAAAGACTGGTGATCAGGAAGGCTTGCTCTGTTCTGGGGATGAGCCTTGACACTCTAGAGGAGGTGGCAGAGAGAAGGATCCTGGCCAAACTGCTGGCCATCATGGACAACGTCACCCACCCTCTGCATGCCATGGTTATGACGCAGAGGAGCACCTTCAGTCACAGACTGATCCCACCACGGTGTGCCAGAGAGCGCTACAGGACGTCCTTCCTGCCGGCTGCTATTAGACTATTTAATGCTTCATTGGGGTGCCGTGCCGTCGGCAACATAGACCTGGAACTGTTGGGGTGCTAGAACCTAGTTTATCTATCTATCTATCTATCTATCTATCTATCTATAACAACAGGGAGAGAGAAGGAAGGGAGAGAGAGAGAGGGCTGTAATGGTTTGCTGTCTCTCTTGCCACTGCCATATGTGCCAGAGCAGAGCCACTCAGCGGTGCGGGAGAGAAAGGAAGGGATGGAGGGAGGGGGAGAGAGAGGTTCCTCAGAGTGGATGGTCTTGGCAGTTAGTCTCTGAGAGGATTTGGTCTTTCAAAGCATTTCTCTGTCCACTTTCCCTCTACCAGTGCAGATGGAGAAAAGGATGGAGCGAAGGAGGGAGGTAGAGTGAGATGGAGGGGAGGGACAGAGCAGTCTGCCTTATCAGTGTTAGACCAGCTGGTGACCTGAAACTTTAGACACTAATGTTCAATCAAAGCCTGAAACCAGAAGTTTCTAGAGTAAGCCAAAACAAGATGCTTCTAATATCAAGAAGAAAGACTGTATTCAATTTATCAACTGAACAATGTGTAGTGTTGAACCAAAAGACAATAATGAGCTGAATTGCAAATCAATTCAAACCTGCTCCTTTGCAAAAAGAGAAACATGTTTATTTGTCTATTTATATGTATTACTCTCTCTCAGGGGCGGTCAAGCAAGGGAGGGGGAGAGAGAGAGAGACAGAGAGGATGACAGAAGGAGAGAGATCAGAGTTGTGAAGTACAGAGACAGAGAGGATGACAGAAGGAGAGAGATCAGAGTTGTGAAGTACAGAGACAGAGAGGATGACAGAAGGAGAGAGATCAGAGTTGTGAAGTACAGAGACAGAGAGGACAGAAAATGAAAAGGGGTGAAAGTCTCAGTTCTCTCCCACCCCCTCCTCTCTATTTCTCTCTATTTCTCGCTCTCCCTCCCTCCCTCTCTCCCTCCCTCCCTCCGTCCGTCCGTCCCCCTTCCACCCTCTCTCTCCACACCTTCTCCCTCTCAATTAAATTCAATTAAAATTGCTTTATTGGCATAACAGTGTACATACAGAAAAATATAAATTAGTTTCTTATCAAAACATCATTACACATGTAATTAATGTTATCTGAAATAGAAAATAATGTTATTTGAACATAATTACAGTTCATTTGCATATTCTGTAAATTGTCCCTTTTATTCCACATGAGAACTACAAAGATCATTTACCATCATTTGATTATAGAATAATTTCGTTTCCAGAATTTTGAGGAAAATATACATTTAGTAATTTATGTTGTAAAAACGACTGCCATTTAAAGTGTCAGTACACAACATTTTGAAATATACTTTATTTTATTGATAAAAATGCATTCAATTCACTTCAAAAAGTGATCCTGAGAGACAGTGACCAAAAATATGGGTAAGTGTTCAGCACTATGTGTATATTCAGAGAGTTACACACCAATACAGCACTATGTGTATATTCAGAGAGTTACACAACAATACAGCACTATGTGTATATTCAGAGAGTTACACACCAATACAGCACTATGTGTATATTCAGAGAGTTACACACCAATACAGCACTATGTGTATATTCAGAGAGTTACACACCAATACAGCACTATGTGTATATTCAGAGAGTTACACACCAATACAGCACTATGTGTATATTCAGAGAGTTACACACCAATACAGCACTATGTGTATATTCAGAGAGTTACACACCAATACAGCACTATGTGTATATTCAGAGAGTTACACACCAATAGGAGAGGATAGGAAAGAAGGGGAGAGGAGAGGCTAGGAAAGATGGGGAGAGGAGAGGAAAGATGGGGAGAGGAGAGGAAAGATGAGGAGAGGAGAGGAAAGATGGGGAGAGGAGAAGCTAGGAAAGATGGGAGAGGAGAGTATAGGAAAGGTGGGGAGAGGAGAGGATAGGAAAGATGAGAGGAGAGTATAGGGAAGTTGGAGAGAGGAGAGGTGAGGGGAGAGAAGAGGATAGGAAAGATTGGGAGAGGTAGGAAAGATGAGGAGAGGAGAGGATAGGAAAGATAGGGAGAGGAGAGGAAAGACGGGGAGAGGAGAGGTAGGAAAGATGAGGAGAGGTAGGAAAGATGAGGAGAGGTAGGAAAGATGAGGAGAGGAGAGGATAGGAAAGATGAGAGAGGAGAGTATAGGGAAGTTGGAGAGAGGAGAGGGGAGAGAAGAGGATAGGAACGATGGGGAGAGGAGAGGATAGGAAAGATGGGAGAGGAGAGGATAGGAAAGATGAGAGAGGAGAGTATAGGGAAGTTGGAGAGAGGAGAGGGGAGAGAAGAGGATAGGAAAGATGGGGAGAGGAGAGGATAGGAAATATGGGAGAGGAGAGGATAGGAAAGATGAGAGAGGAGAGTATAGGGAAGTTGGAGAGAGGAGAGGGGAGGGGAGAGAAGAGGATAGGAAAGATGGGGAGAGGAGAGGAAAGACGGCAAGAGGAGAGGTAGGAAAGATGGGGAGAGGGGAGGATAGAGAAGATGGGGAGAGGGGAGGATAGAGAAGATGGGGAGATGAGAGGATAGGAAAGAGGGGGAGAGGAGAGGAAAGATGGGGAAAGGAGAGGAGAAAATAGGAAATATGGGGAGAGGAGAGGATAGGGAATTTGGAGAGAGGAGAGGGGAAGGGAGGTAAGAGGATAGGAGAGGAGAGGAGAGGAGAGGAGAGGATAGGAAAGATGAGGAGAGGAGAGGAAAGATGAGGAGAGGAGAGGATAGGAAAGATGAGGAGAGGAGAGGATAGGAAAGATGAGGAGAGGAGAGGATAGGAAAAATGAGGAGAGGAGAGGATAGGAAAGATGAGGAGAGGACAGGATAGGAAAGATGAGGAGAGGAGAGGATAGGAAAGATGGGGAGAGGAGAGGAGTGTATAGGGAAGTTGGAGAGAGAAGAGAATAGGAAAGATGGGAGTACAGGAAAGATGAGGAGAGGAGAGGTAGGAAAGATTAGGAGAGGAGAGGATAGGAAAGATGAGGAGAGGAGAGGTGGGAAAGATGAGGAGAGGAGAGGTGGGAAAGATGAGGAGAGGAGAGGTAGGAAAGATGAGGAGAGGAGAGGTAGGAAAGATGAGGAGAGGAGAGGTGGGAAAGATGAGGAGAGGAGAGGTAGGAAAGATGAGGAGAGGAGAGGTAGGAAAGATGAGGAGAGGAGAGGTAGGAAAGATGAGGAGAGGTAGGAAAGATGAGAGGAGAGGATAGGAAAGATGAGGAGAGGATAGGAAAGATGAGGAGAGGATAGGAAAGATGAGGAGAGGAGAGGAAAGATGAGGAGAGGAAAGATGAGGAGAGGAAAGATGAGGAGAGGAAAGATGAGGAGAGGAGAGGATAGGAAAGATGAGAGAGGAGAGTATAGGGAAGTTGGAGAGAGGAGAGGAGAGGGGAGAGAAGAGGATATGAAAGATGGGGAGAGGAGAGGATATGAGACGGGGAGAGGAGAGTACAGGAAAGATAGGCAGAGGAGAGGAGAGTACAGGAAAGATAGGCAGAGGAGAGGAAAGATGGTGAAAGGAGAGGAGGAGAAGAAAGATGGGGAGAGGAAAGGACAGGAAAGATAGGCAGAAGAGATGATAGGAAAGATGGGCAGAGGAGAGAAGAGGAGAGGTTAGGAAAAACGGAAAGGAGAGTATATGAAAGATGGGGAGAGGAAGGGAAGTTGGGGAGAGGATAGGAAAGATGGGGAGAGGAGAGGAAAGACGGGTAGAGGAGAGGAAAGACGGGGAGAGGAGAGGATAGGAAAGATGGGGAGAGGAGAGGAGAGGAAAGATGGGGAGAGGAGAGGAAAGATGGGGAGAGGAGAGGAAAGATGGGGAGAGGAAAGGAAAGATGAGGAGAGGATAGGAAAGATGGGGAGAGGAGAGGAGAGGATAGCAAAGATGGGGAGAGGAGAGGAAAGATGGGGAGAGGAGAGGAAAGATGGGGAGAGGAGAGGAAAGATGGGGAGAGGAGAGGAACGATGGGGAGAGGAAAGGAAAGATGAGGAGAGGATAGGAAAGATGGGGAGAGGAGAGGAAAGATGGGGAGAAGGGAGAAGAGGAGTTGAAAGATGAGGAGAGGAGGAGAAATGAGGAGAGGAGAGGATAGGAAAGATGGGGAGAGAGGAGAGGAAAGATGGGGAGAGGAGAGGAGGGATAGGGGAGGGGAGAGGAAAGATGGGGAGAGGAGAGGAAAGATGGGGAGAGTAGAGGAGAAGAAATGAGAAAGATGGGAAGAGGCCAGGAGAGGAAAGATGGGGAGGTGAGAGGAAATATGGGGAGATGAGAGAATAGAAAAGATGGGGAGGTGAGAGGATTGGAAAGATGAGGAGAGGCTAGGAAAGATGGGGAGAGGAGGAGAAATGAGGAGAGGAGGAGAAATGAGGAGAGGAGAGGATAGGAAAGATGGGAGAGAGGAGAGGAAAAATGGGGAGAGGAGAGGAGGGATAGGGGAGGGGAAAGATGGGGAGAGGAGAGGAAAGATGGGGAGAGTAGAGGAGAAGAAATGAGAAAGATGGGAAGAGGCCAGGAGAGGAAAGTTGGGGAGGTGAGAGGAAATATGGGGAGATGAGAGAATAGAAAAGATGTGAGAGGATTGGAAAGATGAGGAGAGGATAGGAAAGATGGGGAGAGGAGAGGATTGGAAAGATGGGGAGAGGAGAGGAAATATGGGGAGAGGAGAGGAGAGGAAAGATGGGGAGAAGGGAGGAGAGGAGAGGAGAGGAGAGGAGAGGAGAGGAGTGGAAAGATGGGGAGAAGGGAGGAGAGGAGAAGAGTGGAAAGATGGGGAGAAGGGAGGAGAGGAGAAGAGTGGAAAGATGGGGAGAAGGGAGGAGAGGAGTGGAAAGATGGGGAGAAGGGAGGAGAGGAGTGGAAAGATGGGGAGAAGGGAGGAGAGGAGAGCAGAGCAGAGAAAAGATGGAGAGAGGATAGGATAGGAAAGATGCGGAGAGGAGAGGAGAGGAGAGGAGAGGAGAGGAGAGGAGAGGTGTGTCCTCCGGCTGTCCATCTCTCACATTGCTAGCCTATAGGGATGAAGCAGGAAGTACTGTATATAGGCCTTTTGCATCTTGGTAGATGGAGTTCTTCTGCACTGTACTCTACAGAGAATACGGCTTGATAAGGGTAGACTCCTTTCTTCTGGAATGATATGCACATAACAATTATATATAATGGTATGCATAATAATATACAGTATGTGTTGTGTGTTGGGCTATTGGGATCTGGAGATGTACTTTACTACTTTAATCGCCATTATACAATTATACTCTATAGAATAGATAATGCAAATTGACAGAACAGGCCTATAAACGCGTTTACGTCATTGACGTACGAAAGGTCGCGTCATATGTTTGCGTTCCTATTTTCCCAGCTCGCTGCTGCGGCTCGCGCTGTGCTGCTGTGACATACCGAGGCAAGACAAAGACTCGCGACATCATCCAGACATACAGGAGCAATGATAACAGGACTACACTTATCATTTCTGTTTTTTCACAATCACTTCTATCGATTATGTATATTTTAATCCCGTTACCAATCATAATCGATAAATAGTTTAGGCTATCTCTGTGCCGTTGCGCAATGAACGGTTATCCATCCAGCCGATCGCAGGCCAGACTCCTCTGGTTTCACGGAGGGCAGGGTGGTGCTGCTGAATGGTTACATGGTGTTCCGGGAACAATAATGTAGCCTATGCTATCAGGTTGAGAGGGCTGATTAAAATTGATCAGTTTCTCTCATCATCATCAGTCCTTGGTGAGAATAAGAATAATCAAACCGCTGAATGCTCTGTACATCCCTTACCTCTCATACGCTGCTCAAGCGGACATTACTCCATGATCGGCGAAATGTCCCGGTTTGCTCTGGTCACGTTTCACTCAAAGTTGCAGCGCGCATGAGAATAAATAAACATATAACCCTAGAAACGGCAGAAGAAGCCCTTCCCGTTACCGGCTGTGCCTGGTGGAGGCAAGAGGGACACCCTCCGGTGCATATGCCATCGACGCGTTAATCCGATCCTAAAAACCGGAGGCGGATAAAAAATATGCGTCCACAGTCACACAAAGCTTGGTTTTCATCCCTCTCTCTCGCTCTCTCTCTCGATTGCTCGCTCTGTCTCTCTCCTCCTTTTCTCCTCCTCTCTCCTATCTGCCGTCCTCTCACGTGTGTCGTGAACAACATTAGCGTGAGCAACAACAGTGGAATCGCCGGTTCGCCTTCGAAATAAAAGACCCTATTGAAACTGATGCAAATGTGAATCATGCCACAATTGGACGAGAACGTGCAAAACAATGTTGGAGTTTGGTTATGAATAAAAAGAAAGACAATAATTAGTCAATTTGACGACAAAAACATCAGTTGAAATCGCATTGTGAATGTGTGGACTTCAGGATTGCATTGGGGTGAACTTATATTACAATGTACAGCCTAACCTATGGATCTGGGGTATCAGCCTACTCAGTGACACCCACACATTACAATTCTACAGTTTACACAAATATTAGCATCATAGCTTATTGCAGGACTTTAACTGTCAACCTTGCCAGTCAGTCTATTGTGCTTATTGGACATTCATATTGCCATGTACAGCCTTTATTTAATCAGGGAGTCACCATGGAGACCAGTGGCTCTGTAAGAGATGGAGCGCTGCATATAAAAGTTCATAAAATAGAATACAATATAAAACTACTAAAATACAACACAACACATATTGAACAGACAAACATAAACATACTGTACACAATATACACACAACACATTTAACTAAAACAACACATTCTGCATTATAAAAATCCAGGGGTTTAAGAGTAGATGTATCTGCACTTTAATAAATAGTACCAGCATAATCAAGAACAGGTAGAAAGTTTGACTTCAATCTGCTTCCTGCTGACTAGAGGGAGACAATCTGCTTCCTGCTGACTAGAGGGAGACAATCTGCTTCCTGCTGACTAGAGGGAGACAATCTGCTTCCTGCTGACTAGAGGGAGACAATCTGCTTCCTGCTGACTAGAAGGAGACAATCTGCTTCCTGCTGACTAGAGGGAGACAATCTGCTTCCTGCTGACTAGAGGGAGACAATCTGCTTCCTGCTGACTAGAGGGAGACAATCTGCTTCCTGCTGACTAGAGGGAGACAATCTGCTTCCTGCTGACTAGAGGGAGACAATCTGCTTCCTGCTGACTAGAGGGAGACAATCTGCTTCCTGCTGACTAGAGGGAGACAATCTGCTTCCTGCTGACTAGAGGGAGACAATCTGCTTCCTGCTGACTAGAGGGAGACAATCTGCTTCCTGCTGACTAGAGGGAGACAATCTGCTTCCTGCTGACTAGAGGGAGACAATCTGCTTCCTGCTGACTAGAGGGAGACAATCTGCTTCCTGCTGACTAGAGGGAGACAATCTGCTTCCTGCTGACTAGAGGGAGACAATCTGCTTCCTGCTGACTAGAGGGAGACAATCTGCTTCCTGCTGACTAGAGGGAGACAATCTGCTTCCTGCTGACTAGAGGGAGACAATCTGCTTCCTGCTGACTAGAGGGAGACAATCTGCTTCCTGCTGACTAGAGGGAGACAATCTCTGTTTCTGGAAAAACTTTAAATCATAACAAGCTCATTTGTATGTTTTCTTAAAATCAGCACATAAGCAGTTTTGAAATATTTATTGATAACAATGTTAGTTTTAAGATATGGGTTACAGAGCCAGAAATGAGGAGGGCAACACACTTTTTATTTTTTTATTTTATTTGTATTTATTTAACTAGGCAAGTCAGTTAAGAACAAATTCGTATTTACAATGACGGCCTACATCGGCCAAACTCGGACGACACTGGGCCAATTGTGTGCCGCCCTATGGGACTCCCAATCATGGCCAGTTGTGATGCAGTCTGGATTCGAACCAGGGTGTCTGTAGTGATGCCTCTAGCACTGAGATGCAGTGCCTTAGACCACTGCGCCACTTGGGAGCCCAAAACACTCACACTTGAGCAGACCGGGCTCCAATTGGTCAGCCCCTGTGAATATCTTAGTATCTATAGCAAGTATAGCATCAAGGACTTCTTTTTGACAGTTTTCCTGAATTTAGCCGGGTTCCCTTACAATCAGAAAGAGTGGTTACATAATCATCAGATTTAGCCTTTTTGATCATTCTTACACATTGGTTCCTCAGTCCGGGTCTAAGCCTGTGTTCTTGGTCTTGGGCCCAGGCAACATTTATCTTATGAATGACTTTGGATAATGGAGTGGACCAGGCATTTGATCTACCTTTAACTCTCAGAGTTTTGAAGGGAGCATGATTATCCACAATAGTATTGAAGACATTTAAAAAGGCTGGAAGCTAAATCAGGTTCAGGGAAAGCTGAAATACAATCAAGGTCACTAAACTATTAGATCATGTAAAAAAGCTTGTTCACTAAAGTTTTTAAAGTTCCTCTTAGTGATGACAGGGGCTTAGATTTATACATTTTCACATCTTTGACCCAGACAAGGCAATGGTCACTAAATTCCAGTGGGAAACCCCACTAGCAACATATTTATCTGGAGCATTTGTCAAAATAGGATCAAACAGGGTCGGTTTTGATGGATCTTTAGGATTCGGGCGTGTAGGCTCAGTTATCAGATTAGACAGATTTAGCTCGGAGCAAAGCACATGAGGGAGGGCGATACACTCCTACTAGTGTCATCTGGTCATTATGACCAAGGCCCACATTAAGAAGGAGACAGTCAAACTGCTTGGTTGACAACTCTGATCTGTAAACATATCCAGACAGTCCAGCACAGAATGATTCAACCAAATTGGATTGAGGAGCCAGAATTTCAATAAAATCCATCTTTGAAATCAAACTTCTGGCATTTACATAATACATAGAGTATATCTATCTTCCACAGTAGATCTATAGAGTAGCGCTATCTTCCACAGTAGATCTATAGAGTCGATATATCTTCCAGAGTAGATCTATAGAGTATATCTATCTTCCACAGTAGATCTATAGAGTATATCTATCTTCCAGAGAAGATCTATAGAGTATATCTATCTTCCACAGTAGATCTATAGAGTATATTTATCTTCCACAGTAGATCTATAGAGTATATCTATCTTCCACAGTAGATCTATAGAGTATATCTATCTTCCACAGTAGATCTATAGAGTATATCTATCTTCCACAGTAGATCTATAGAGTATATCTATCTTCCACAGTAGATCTATAGAGTATATCTATCTTCCACAGTAGATCTATAGAGTATATCTATCTTCCACAGTAGATCTATAGAGTCGATATATCTTCCACAGTAGATCTATAGAGTCGGTATATCTACTAGAGTAGATCTATAGAGTCGATATATCTTCCACAGTAGATCTACAGAGTATATCTATCTTCCACAGTAGATCTATAGAGTCTATATATTTTCCACGGTAGATCTATAGAGTATATCTATCTTCCACAGTAGATCTATAGAGTCGATATATCTACTACAGTAGATCTATAGAGTCGATATATCTACTAGAGTAGATCTATAGAGTCGATATATTTTCCACAGTAGATCTATAGAGTCGATATATCTTCCACAGTAGACCTATAGAGTCTATATATTTTCCACAGTAGATCTATAGAGTATATCTATCTTCCACAGTAGATCTAAAGAGTCGATATATCTTCCACAGTAGATCTATAGAGTATATCTATCTTCCACAGTAGATCTATAGAGTCAATATATCTTCCAGTAGATCTATAGAGTCGATATATCTACTAGAGTAGATCTATAGAGTCGATATATCTACTAGAGTAGATCTATAGAGTCGATATATCTTCCAGAGTAGATCTATAGAGTCGATATATCTTCCAGAGTAGATCTATAGAGTAGAGCTATCGTCCAGAGTAGATCTATAGAGTAGAGCTATCGTCCAGAGTAGATCTATAGAGTATATATATCTTCCAGAGTAGATCTATAGAGTATATCTATCTTCCACAGTAGATCTATAGAGTCAATATATCTTCCACAGTAGATCTATAGAGTATATCTATCTTCCACAGTAGATCTATAGAGTAGAGCTATCTTTCAGAGTAGATCTATAGAGTATATCTATCTTCCACAGTAGATCTATAGAGTATATCTATCTTCCAGAGTAGATCTATAGAGTATATCTATCTTCTAGAGTAGATCTATAGAGTAGAGCTATCTTCCAGAGTAGATCTATAGAATATATCTATCTTCCACAGTAGATCTATAGAGTATATCTATCTTCCACAGTAGATCTATATAGTATATCTATCTTCCAAAGTAGATCTATAGAGTATATCTATTTTCCACAGTAGATCTATAGAGTATAGCTATCTTCCACAGTAGATCTATAGAGTATATCTATCTTCCAGAGTAGATCTATAGAGTAGAGCTATCTTCCAGAGTAGATCTATAGAGTAGAGCTATCTTCCAGAGTAGATCTATAGAGTAGAGCTATCTTCCAGAGTAGATCTATAGAGTAGAGCTATCTTCCAGAGTAGATCTATAGAGTATATCTATCTTCCACAGTAGATCTATAGAGTATATCTATCTTCCACAGTAGATCTATAGAGTATATCTATCTTCCACAGTAGATCTATAGAGTATATCTATCTTCCACAGTAGATCTATAGAGTATATCTATCTTCCACAGTAGATCTATAGAGTATATCTATCTTCCACAGTAGATCTTTAGAGTCGATATATCTTCCACAGTAGATCTATAGAGTCGGTATATCTACTAGAGTAGATCTATAGAGTCGATATATCTTCCACAGTAGATCTATAGAGTCGATATATCTTCCACAGTAGACCTATAGAGTCTATATATTTTCCACAGTAGATCTATAGAGTATATCTATCTTCCACAGTAGATCTAAAGAGTCGATATATCTTCCACAGTAGATCTATAGAGTATATCTATCTTCCACAGTAGATCTATAGAGTCAATATATCTTCCAGTAGATCTATAGAGTCGATATATCTACTAGAGTAGATCTATAGAGTCGATATATCTACTAGAGTAGATCTATAGAGTCGATATATCTTCCACAGTAGATCTATAGAGTCGATATATCTACTAGAGTAGATCTATAGAGTCGATATATCTACTAGAGTAGCTCTATAGAGTCGATATATCTTCCACAGTAGATCTATAGAGTATATCTATCTTCCACAGTAGATCTATAGAGTATATCTATCTTCCACAGTAGATCTATAGAGTATATCTATCTTCCACAGTAGATCTATAGAGTATATCTATCTTCCACAGTAGATCTATAGAGTATATCTATCTTCCAGAGTAGATCTATAGAGTAGATGTATTTTCTAGAGTAGATCTATAGAATATATCTATCTTCCACAGTAGATCTATAGAGTATATCTATCTTCCACAGTAGATCTATATAGTATATCTATCTTCCAAAGTAGATCTATAGAGTATATCTATTTTCCACAGTAGATCTATAGAGTATAGCTATCTTCCACAGTAGATCTATAGAGTATATCTATCTTCCAGAGTAGATCTATAGAGTAGAGCTATCTTCCAGAGTAGATCTATAGAGTAGAGCTATCTTCCAGAGTAGATCTATAGAGTAGAGCTATCTTCCAGAGTAGATCTATAGAGTAGAGCTATCTTCCAGAGTAGATCTATAGAGTATATCTATCTTCCACAGTAGATCTATAGAGTATATCTATCTTCCACAGTAGATCTATAGAGTATATCTATCTTCCACAGTAGATCTATAGAGTATATCTATCTTCCACAGTAGATCTATAGAGTATATCTATCTTCCACAGTAGATCTATAGAGTATATCTATCTTCCACAGTAGATCTATAGAGTATATCTATCTTCCACAGTAGATCTTTAGAGTCGATATATCTTCCACAGTAGATCTATAGAGTCGGTATATCTACTAGAGTAGATCTATAGAGTCGATATATCTTCCACAGTAGATCTATAGAGTCGATATATCTTCCACAGTAGACCTATAGAGTCTATATATTTTCCACAGTAGATCTATAGAGTATATCTATCTTCCACAGTAGATCTAAAGAGTCGATATATCTTCCACAGTAGATCTATAGAGTATATCTATCTTCCACAGTAGATCTATAGAGTCAATATATCTTCCAGTAGATCTATAGAGTCGATATATCTACTAGAGTAGATCTATAGAGTCGATATATCTACTAGAGTAGATCTATAGAGTCGATATATCTTCCACAGTAGATCTATAGAGTCGATATATCTACTAGAGTAGATCTATAGAGTCGATATATCTACTAGAGTAGCTCTATAGAGTCGATATATCTTCCACAGTAGATCTATAGAGTATATCTATCTTCCACAGTAGATCTATAGAGTATATCTATCTTCCACAGTAGATCTATAGAGTATATCTATCTTCCACAGTAGATCTATAGAGTATATCTATCTTCCACAGTAGATCTATAGAGTATATCTATCTTCCAGAGTAGATCTATAGAGTAGATGTATTTTCTAGAGTAGATCTATAGAGTAGATATATCTTCTAGCGTAGATCTATAGAGTAGATATATGTTCTAGAGTACTACTTCACAGTTCAGCATCATGACCCAGAGGAAGGACAGAACTGCCTGGTTAAGTGTTCCTCATTCAGAGCTAGAGCCTGGTTAAGTGTTCCTAATTCAGAACTAGAGCCTGGTTAAGTGTTCCTAATTCAGAACTAGAGCCTGGTTAAGTGTTCCTAATTCAGAACTAGAGCCTGGTTAAGTGTTCCTAATTCAGAACTAGAGCCTGGTTAAGTGTTTCTCATTCAGAACTAGAGCCTGGTTAAGTGTTCCTCATTCAGAACTAGAGCCTGGTTAAGTGTTCCTCATTCAGAACTAGAGCCTGGTTAAGTGTTCCTAATTCAGAACTAGAGCCTGGTTAAGTGTTCCTAATTCAGAACTAGAGCCTGGTTAAGTGTTCCTCATTCAGAACTAGAGCCTGGTTAAGTGTTCCTAATTCAGAACTAGAGCCTGGTTAAGTGTTCCTCATTCACAGCATCTCCCATATCGGAACAGATAGCAGCGTAGAGGGCTGGGTTCACCATCACCAGCCTGCGTTCTATATTCTGTTAGGGTGGGAAGTGACTCCTGTTATGGTCAAAGCCGGTAGCAGGGAAGAACTCCAGAATGTTACCTTTACTTGAGAAGTATTCACCGTGCATTCACACACTGTTGCCTCTGCCTCAGCAATTTACTCTACCAGAGAGAGATAGAGGGAGGAGACGGGAAAGAGAGAGAGGGGAGAAAGACAGAGGGGGAGAGAGAGGAGAGAGAGAAAGAGAGCGAGGGAGGAAAAAGAAAGAGGAGGAAAGAGAGGGAGCCAGAGAGATTTCTATTTAAAGAACGATGCCGTCTGTTCACCCACAGCACACACACAAATTGCCCCCACTCCAACAAACAGAAATTATATCTCTCTCAGAGCATTGACACCGCCCCCTCATGAATAATGAATAGCAGAAAGAACACCTTATTGATTATGCATGAGGGGGAACAAAGCAGACTGAACAATAATCATCTCTCTCTCTCTCTCTCTCTCTCTCTCTCTCTCTCTCTCTCTCTCTCTCTCTCTCTCTCTCTCTCTCTCTCTCTCTCTCTCTCTCTCTCTCTCTCTCTCTCTCTCTCTCTCTCTCTCTCTCTCTCTCTCTCTCTCTCTCTCTCTCTCTCTCTCTCTCTCTCTCTCTCTCTCTCTCTCTCTCTCTCTCTCTCTCTCTCTCTCTCTCTCTCTCTCTCTCTCTCTCTCTCTCTCTCTCTCTCTCTCTCTCTCTCTCTCTCTCTCTCTCTCTCTCTACTTGTACAAGAGTTTGGGTTTGAGGGGTGTGGGGTATAGGATGTAAGGGTGAAAGGGGTTACAGGGGGTGAGGGAGGGCACCTATCCATGTCCTGAGGAAACCGACCAGGTTTGATATAGGGTTAGAATTCAGAATGAGTGTATAAACCTAACCCTTACCTAAACCATTCAGAATGAGTGTCTAAACTTAACCCTTACCTAAACCATTCAGAATGAGTGTCTAAACTTAACCCTTACCTAAACCATTCAGAATGAGTATCTAAACTTAACCCTTACCTTAACCATTCAGAAGGAGTGCCTAAACTTAACCCTTACCTTAACCATTCAGAATGAGTGCCTAAACTTAACCCCTCTACCGTATAGCGTTGCCCTCAGGCAACAGAATACCCTTTTGGCTCTCACAACTAGCCATACAGATATTTGGTTAATTTAAATATTTGACACTGATCCTGACATTTCAGGAAGCAATCCAATGAGATTGACAAATTGATATGATGCAACAGTTTTTCTTACAGGAAGACCATTGACATGAGCATGTGGTTTGAGTGAAGGGTTAGCAAAATGTCATTATTTTGGATGTTTAGATACTAAAACTTGTGTAGCATTCAGAATGAGTGCCTAAACCTAACCCTTACCTTAACCATTCAGAATGAGTGCCTAAACCTAACCCTTACCTTAACCATTCAGAATGAGTGTCTAAATTTAACCCTTACCTAAACCATTCAGAATGAGTGTCTAAACCTAACCCTTACCTTAACCATTCAGAATGAGTGTCTAAACCTAACCCTTACCTTAACCATTCAGAATGAGTGTCTAAACTTAACCCTTACCTTAACCATTCAGAATGAGTGTAATACAATTATAGAAATGAAGGGATACATAGCAGCAGGAGGAACAAAAACACTTCGAAATGTGCTGACTGGAGAATGTGTTGGAACGTCTAATTCTGCAGAGAGACAGTGAGAGCTTGTTGGGGAGGGAGGGAGTACCATTTTGTGGCTGGCACCATGTTCATGACAGGCATCATTCATGAGCACTTTTTGATCACCCTACCCCTCCCCCCCTCCACACACACACACACACACACACACACACACACACACACACACACACACAATACAAGGGCACACACTGCAGTGCGGATGACTCAGCCTCCTCCGTAACCATGGAAACCAGCTCTTTTGAAATCAGTCTCTTAGTAACTGAGTGGTTGCCAAGTAACCGTGTGTGTGTGTGTGTGTGTGTGTGTGTGTGTGTGCATGAGTGTGTGTTGTATTAGTTTGTATGTAATGAATGTGATGTCACACAGACACACACACTTATTAACCCGACTCAAAGATTAGTATCTACTTACACGTTAAGGTACACTTAGTTCGGGGCCTTTGCTTCAAAAAGTGATGAAACCGTGACGCAGCGGAAAGAGAAGTGACATTTTGTGAAAATGCTCTTGGATATGAATTGAGGCATGGCACCCATGTTTCTTTTTACATAATCCAAAATGGCCACCAATACTGAATCAGATTTAGGAAAGGTGATATTCTGTTGAATTTCTGTTACCAAATGTATTTATTTTAATCTGGTGTATTTGTGACAACCTTTACACCTACTTGGCAACCATCATTACACACACCTGGCAACCATCATTACACACACCTGGCAACCATCATTACACACACCTGGCAACCATCATTAAACAGGCTTGCCAACCATCATTACACACACCTGGCAACCATCATTACACACACCTGGCAACCATCATTACACACACCTGGCAACCATCATTAAACAGGCTTGCCAACCATCATTACACACACCTGGCAACCATCATTACACACACCTGGCAACCATCATTACACACACTTGGCAACCATCATTACACACACTTGGCAACCATCATTAAACACACCTGGCAACCATCATTAAACACACCTGGCAACCATCATTACACAAACCTGACAACCCACATTAAACACGCCTTACAACCATCAATACACACACCTGGCAACCATCATTACATACACCTGGCAACCATCTTTGCACACCTGGCAACCATCATTACGCACACCTGGCAACCATCATTACGCACACCTGGCAACCATCATTACACACCTGGCAACCATCATTAAACACACCTGGCAACCATCTTTACAAACACCTGGCAACCATCATTACACACACCTGACAACCATCATTACAAACACCTGGCAACCATCATTAAACACACCTGGCAACCATCCTTACAAACACCTGGCAACCATCATTACACACACCTGGCAACCATCATTAAACACACCTGACAACCATCATTACACACACCTGACAACCATCATTACACACACCTGGCAACCATCATTACAAACACCTGGCAACCATCATTAAACACACCTGACAACCATCATTACACACACCTGGCAACCATCATTACAAACACCTGGCAACCATCATTAAACACACCTGACAACCATCATTACATGCACCTGGCAACCATCATTACAAACACCTGACAACCATCATTACATGCACCTGGCAACCATCATTACACACACCTGGCAACCATCATTACACACACCTGGCAACCATCATTACACACACCTGGCAACCATCATTACACACACCTGGCAACCATCATTACACACACCTGGCAACCATCATTACACACACCTGGCAACCATCATTACACACACCTGACAACCATCATTACACACACCTGGACTTTACACATACCTTGATTACTTCCCCTTTATTTAGCAGTCAGTAGCCTCAGTCTTCATTGGTTGTATTCAGGTTCAGTACACTTCTCCTGTTTTATTCATTTGCTTATTGTTATTATTAAACTCACTTTCTACACCTGGTTCCTGACTCCTAGTGTATTGTCATTATTAACCTTCTACACCTGTGTCACGATCGGGTGTGTTCAGAGACCAAGGCGAAGCGTAGTGATAGTTCAACATCGTTTATTCACAATAAACTATATTTCAGTCGGCACTATCCAAAAGAAACAAACATATAATATGAATGACAGCGAACACACTTACTTGATAGATGACTTCAAGACAATGACCCACACACAGGTGGATGTGTAGGGTGCCTAAATACAATCCCCAATCAGAGACAACCCTGTACAGCTGTCTCTGATTGAGCTGTCTCAATCAGCTGTCTCTGATTGAAGATCATTACTTCCCATAGTTAGGGTGTGAGGTTTCGACTGTGGTTCTACCACTCCCCTTATTGGGAGTAAGGTCTAACCATAGCCAAACCCTCACAGTACCCCCCCCCCCCCTAAGGTGCGGACTCCCGACCGCAAAATAATCCCCCCTCTCAAAAAAATTATAAACTATACTAGGGGGAAAAGGGCGGAGTACTGGGGCGGTTGCTGGTGGAGGCTTCGGACCCGGCCTCGGACGTGACATAGGCAGTGACGGCTGCTCCCTTCCTACCTCAGTGTTGCACGCCCGGTCCGGTCCGGCCCCCAGCGCGGTGACTTCCCCCTCAGTACTCCCCTGCAGCACCAAGTCCTGTCTGGACCCTGGTGTGGGAGCCCCTGACCCTGGAGCGGTACAAACGACCAGACCCAGACTGGGTACCGGTGTGGCAGGTGGTTCCGGCTCTGGAGCTGGGCAGACGTCCGAACCCCGACTGGGCACCGGTGGAGCGGACTGCTCCGGCATGGGAATGATGCTGACGACCGGCCCCGGACTGGGCACCGGTGGAGCGGACTGCTCTGGCACTGGAGTGAAGCAGACGACCGGCCCCGGACTGGGCACCGGTTTCGGGCTGCGGACCTTCACTGTAGACTCAGGGCTCCGAACCTTCGCTGGAGGCTCCGAGCTGCTGACCTTCGCTGGAGGTTCCGGGCTACGGACCTTTGCTATAGGCTCAGGGCTAAGGACCTTGGCTGGAGGCTCCGAGCTGCTGACCTTCGCTGGAGGTTCCAGGCTGCGGACCTTCGCTGTAGGCTCAGGGCTACGGACCTTCGCTGGAGGCTCCGAGCTGCTGACCTTCGCTGTAGGCTCAGGGCTGCGGACCTTCGCTGGAGGTTCCATGTTGCTGACCTTCGCTGGAGGTTCCGGACTGCGGACCTTCGCTGGAGGTTCCGGGCTACGGACCTTCGCTATAGGCTCAGGGCTACGGACCTTGGCTGGACGCTCCGAGCTGCTGACCTTCGCTGGAGGTTCCGGGCTGCGGACCTTCGCTGGAGGCTCCGGGCTACGGACCTTCACTGGAGGTTCCGGGCTACGGACCTTCGCTGTAGGCTCAGGGCTACGGACCTTGGCTGGAGGCTCCGAGCTGCTGACCTTCGCTGGAGGTTCCGGGCTGAGGACCTTCGCTGTAGGCTCAGGGCTGCGGACCTTCGCTGGAGGTTCTGGGCTACGGACCTTCGCTGTAGGCTCAGGGCTACGGACCTTGGCTGGAGGCTCCGAGCTGCTGACCTTCGCTGGAGGTTCCGGGCTGCGGACCTTCACTGTAGGCTCAGGGCTACGGACCTTCACTGGAGGTTCCATGCTGCGGACCTTCGCTGGAGGCTCCGTGCTGCGGACCTTCGCTGGAGGCTCCGTGCTGCGGACCTTCGCTGGAGGTTTCGGGCTGTGGACCTTCGCTGGAGGTTCCGGGCTGTGGACCTTCGCTGGAGGCTCAGGGCTGCGGACCTTCGCTGGAGGTTCCGGGTTGCTGACCTTTGCTGTCTCAGAAGCCCGCTCCCGCATATCCATCAGCCTGTTCACGAGAGCATATCGGCGCCCAAAGTCCTCCTCCTCTTCTATCTCTATGAGAAGCGGGTCCGTCTGCTTCTCTAGTGGAAGAGCAACCCAGGCTCTCAACCACCTCGTCTGTTCCTCCTTCGGGTGTTCATAAAACCCCTCGGGTTTCTCTCGATCCTGGATCGTTGGAAGAAGACGAAGTGGTGGGCGATCCTCTTCCTCCAGCCTATCCGTGCTTTGGCTGCGCATCGATGGTGTGGTGCGCGGAGCAGGCACCGGGTCGGGAACCCCATAGGGTTCTTCTGGGCTTTTTTCGTTGGTTTTGCCCGTCGATATTGTTTTCCCCTGCCTCTCTTGGTCTCGTTGTGGTGGGTCATTCTGTCACGATCGGGTGTGTTCAGAGACCAAGGCGAAGCGTAGTGTTCGACATCGTTTATTCACAATAAACGATATTTCAGTCGGCACTGTCCAAAAGAAACAAACATATAATATGAATGACAGTGAACACACTTACTTGATAGATGACTTCAAGACAATGACCCACACACAGGTGGATGTGTAGGGTTTCTAAATACAATCCCCAATCAGAGACAACCCTGTACAGCTGTCTCTGATTGAGCTGTCTCAATCAGCTGTCTCTGATTGAGGATTATTACCTCCCCTAGTTAGGGTGTGAGGTTTCGACTGTGGTTCTACCACTCCCCTTATTGGGAGTAAGGTCTAACCACAGCCAAACCCTCACAACCTGCTTCCTGACTCCTAGTGTATTGTCATTATTAAACTCACCTTCTACACCTACTTCCTGACTCCTAGTGTATTGTCATTATTAAACTCACCTTCTACACCTGCTTCCTGACTCCTAGTGTATTGTCATTATTAAACTCACCTTCTACACCTGCTTCCTGACTCCTAGTGTATTGTCATTATTAAACTCACCTTCTACACCTGCTTCCTGACTCCTAGTGTATACGTTATAGAGTGCTAGAAGTATTGAAATGGTTTGTTTACTGGGAAATTAATATCCAACTGGTCAACATAATAGTGGTGTTTGTAACATGACATAGACCATGACCCTTCCTCCATAATACTTGTGTATGTAACATGACATAGACCACAACCCTTTCCTCCATAACAGTGGTGTATATAACATGACATAGACCACAACCCTTTCCTCCATAACAGTGGTGTATATAACATGACATAGACCACAACCCTTTCCTTCATAACAGTGGTGTATATAACATGACATAGACCACAACCCTTTCCTCCATAACAGTGGTGTATATAACATGACATAGACCACAACTCTTCCTCCATTACAGTGGTGTATATAACATGACATAGACCACAACCCTTTCCTCCATAACAGTGGTGTATATAACATGACATAGACCACAACCCTTTCCTCCATAACAGTGGTGTATATAACATGACATAGACCACAACCCTTCCTCCATTACAGTGGTGTATATAACATGACATAGACCACAACCCTTTCCTCCATAACAGTGGTGTATATAACATGACATAGACCACAACCCTTTCCTCCATTACAGTGGTGTATATAACATGACATAGACCACAACCCTTTCCTTCATAACAGTGGTGTATATAACATGACATAGACCACAACCCTTTCCTCCATAACAGTGGTGTATATAACATGACATAGACCACAACCCTTCCTCCATTACAGTGGTGTATATAACATGACATAGACCACAACCCTTTCCTCCATAACAGTGGTGTATATAACATGACATAGACCACAACCCTTTCCTCCATAACAGTGGTGTATATAACATGACATAGACCACAACCCTTTCCTCTGCTACTGCCCAGAGCTCTTTTCATGGACAAGAAATATGTGTTCCAGTTCCCAACATGCCGGCAGAGAACATATTACCTTCCAGAACCTCTAATTCTTCCTTATAGCTACACAACAGTGCCAGGGGTTACTTGCCATATAAAAACAATTTTGGTACCTGTTGCAAATCAAATTGAAATAAAAGATGACGAGGACAAATGGACTGAGCATGCTTCACTGCAGCCAGACCCCACTGACCCAGCATACCATGCTTCACTCCAGCCAGACCCCAATGACCCAGCATACCATGCTTCACTTCAGCCAGACCCCACTGACACAGCATACCATGCTTCACTTCAGCCAGACCCCACTGACCCAGCATACCATGCTTCACTCCAGCCAGACCCCAATGACCCAGCATACCATGCTTCACTCCAGCCAGACCCCTATGACCCAGCATACCATGCTTCACTCCAGCCAGACCCCACTGACACAGCATACCATGCTTCACTGCAGCCAGACCCCACTGACCCAGCATACCATGCTTCACTCCAGCCAGACCCCAATGACCCAGCATACCATGCTTCACTCCAGCCAGACCCCACTGACACAGCATACCATGCTTCACTGCAGCCAGACCCCACTGACACAGCATACCATGCTTCACTCCAGCCAGACCCCACTGACCCAGCATACCATGCTTTACTCCAGCCAGACCCCAATGACCCAGCATACCATGCTTCACTCCAGCCAGACCCCAATGACCCAGCATACCATGCTTCACTCCAGCCAGACCCCAATGACCCAGCATACCATGCTTCACTCCAGCCAGACCCCAATGACCCAGCATGCCATGCTTCACTCCAGCCAGACCCCAATGACCCAGCATACCATGCTTCACTGCAGCCAGATCTCACTGACCCAGCATACCATGCTTCACTGCAGCCAGATCTCTATGACCCAGCATACCATGCTTCACTTCAGGTAGACCCCTATGACCCAGCATACCATGCTTCACTGCAGCTAGACCCCACTGACCCAGCATACCATGCTTCACTGCAGCCAGATCTCACTGACCCAGCATACCATGCTTCACTGCAGCCAGATCTCTATGACCCAGCATACCATGCTTCACTTCAGGTAGACCCCTATGACCCAGCATACCATGCTTCACTGCAGCCAGACCCCACTGACCCAGCATACCATGCTTCACTGCAGCCAGATCTCACTGACCCAGCATACCATGCTTCACTGCAGCCAGATCTCACTGACCCATCATACCATGCTTCAATCCAGCCAGATATCATTGACCCAGCATACCATGCTTCACTGCAGCCAGATCTCACTGACCCAGCATACCATGCTTCACTGCAGCCAGATCTCACTGACCCAGCATACCATGCTTCACTGCAGCCAGACCCCACTGACCCAGCATACCATGCTTCAATGCAGCTAGACCCCACTGACCCAGCATACCATGCTTCACTGCAGCCAGATCTCACTGACCCAGCATACCATGCTTCACTGCAGCCAGATCTCACTGACCCAGCATACCATGCTTCAATCCAGCTAGATCTCACTGACCCAGCATACCATGCTTCAATCCAGCTAGATCTCACTGACCCAGCATACCATGCCTCAATCCAGCTAGATCTCACTGAACCAGCATACCATGCTTCAATCCAGCTAGATCTCACTGACCCAGCGAAACTAAATACCCTTCTCTATTTTCAGAGAATGCAGCCAGTTTCACCATGATCAGATCACAGAACATCTCAATCCTGATATTGTGTGGGACACATACAAAGAACATGGTCTGGAAAGAAGTGTGTAAAAGTGGTCTGAAAGAAAGCTGGGAGACACCCAAGCCACAGTGTGTGCCCAGTGGTGATCTTCCATGTCATGCCATTAGTCCTACTAACAAACAGGAGCTTTTCAACATACAGAAGGTTTGTGCCAATGAATCTGAAGATGGAAAAGAGATCTATGTTACAGTATGTGGCTTCAAAGGGCTCTCTGACATCAGTGCCAGAATGTGAGTTTGTTTGTTTGAGAATGTTTGTTTCCATGGCAGCTGAACCATTTCAACCCCTTGATCTGGATTGGTCCACTTTCACATTGCTTGAGATATACCTACTCTCTGATAAGACAACCAGCCTAGATTGTGTCAATGATCTGAGGAAGGATCTGTTCTCCAAGAGGTCATTCTAGATGGAGACCATCCACCAGCACAGGCTGCACTGCTGCAACATTCAAACCCAGCAGTTACCAAATAAGCATTTGGTCAACAAGTCTGAAAACCATCAGTTCGGCATCTTCACCAGAAAGATTTGGATGGTCTAAAATATTAATTCCTGGACACCTTTGTGGACACTATTATCAGAGGCTGCCAAAACCTGCAGAGAATTCCTGAGGTGTGACTGCAAACGCGATCCCTTCTGTTCTCGGAAGTGAAGTGTCGATGCCAGGATACCGGTTTAACTTTTCTCCACTAATCAGAACTCCAGGAATACATCACATGACCCAGAACCCTGAGGCCTTTCTTTTCTCCACTAATCAGAACTCCAGGAATACATCACATGACCCAGAACCCTGAGGCTTTTCTTTTCTCCACTAATCAGAACTCCAGGAATACATCACATGATGTATTTTCACTTTATTTCATGTTTTCTTATGAACATTTCTCCAAATAAGCTATTTTAAACATGACTATGGATTCATTACCATATTTTTTTATTTTTTTATTTCACCTTTATTTAACCAGGTAGGTCAGTTGAGAACAAGTTCTCATTTGCAACTGCGACCTGGCCAAGACAAAGCAAAGCAGTGCGACAAATAACAACACGGAGTTACACATTAAACAAACAGTCAAAAACACAATAGAAAAATCTATATACAGAGTGCAAAATGTAGTGCAAAAATGCAGTAAGTTTAGGAGGTAGGACAATAAATAAGACTATAGTGGTGAAATAAATTACAGAATTATCATCATTAACACAGGAATGAAGGATGTGCAAATTATGATGTGCAAATAGAGATACTGGAGTGCAAGATTAGTGAAAATAAACAAAAATAAATATGGGGATGAGGTAGTAGTGTGGGCTATTTACAGAAGGGCTATATACAGGTGCAGTGATCGATAAGCAGCTTTGACAACTGATGCTTAAAGTTATTGAGGGAGATAGGAACCTCTAGCTTCAATTATTTTTGCAATTCGTTCCAGTCATTGGCAGCAGCGAATTGGAAGGAATGGCGACCAAAGGAGGTGTTGGCTTTGGGGGTGACCAGTGAGATATACCTGCTGGAGCGCATGCTACGGGTGGGTGTTGCTATAGTGATCAGTGAGCTGAGATAGGGCGGGGATTTACCTAATAAAGACTTATAGATGACCTGGAACCAGTGGGTTTGGCGACGAATATATAATGAAGGCCAGCCAACGAGAGCATACAGGTCGCAGTGGTGGGTAGTGTATGGGGCTTTGGTGACAAAACGGATGGCACTGTGATAGACTACATCCAATTTGCTAAGTAGAGTGTTGGAGGCTAGTTTGTAAATGACATCGCCGAAATCAAGGATCGGTAGGATAGTCAGTTTTACAAGGGCATGTTTGGCAGCATGAGTGAAGGAGGCTTTGTTGCGAAATAGGAAGCCAATTCTGGATTTAATTTTGGATTGGAGATGGTTGATGTGAGTCTGGAAGTTGAGTTTATAGTCTAACCAGATGCCTAGGTATTTGTAGGTATACATCGGTACATCGGTGACCATTTTGAATTATGCTTCCTAGTTAAGTTTGAATGAGCATCCTTTCTGGGATGTTTCTTATCACATAAAGAATATTTGTACCAAATGTCATGCTTCTATCCAGTTCATCACGTTTTTTATCCTGCTTAGGCCCCGGACTAACTATTCATGGAATCAACTCATTATTATTGCAAGTAAATCTATGGCTGTCTATTCTCTCTCTCTCACTCTCTCTCTCTCTCTCTCTCTCTCTCTCTCTCTCTCTCTCTCTCTCTCTCTCTCTCTCTCTCTCTCTCTCTCTCTCTCTCTCTCTCTCTCTCTGTCTCTCTCTCTGTCTCTCTCTCTGTCTCTCTCTCCTCCCTCTCTCTCTCTCTCTCTCTCTCTCTCTCTCTCTCTCTCTCTCTCTCTCTCTCAATCTTTCTCCCTCTCTCTCTCTCTCGCTCACTGTATTCCCCTGAATGTATGGTATAAACAGAGTCTAGCATGACATCTGCCTCCACCGTGCACTGTGTAAAGAGAGTCCTCTCCTCCCCTCCCCTCTCCACCCCTCTCCTCCCCTCTCCTCCCCTCTCCTCTCCACCCCTCTCCTCCCCTCTCCTCTCCACCCCTCTCCCCTTCTCTCCTCTCCTCTCCCCTTCTCTCCACCCCTCTCCCCTTCTCTCCTCTCCTCTCCTCTCCTCTCCTCTCCCCTTCTCTCCACCCCTCTCCCCTTCTCTACTCTCCTCTCCTCTCCTCTCCTCCCCTCTCCTCTCCACCCCTCTCCTCTCCACCCCTCCCCTCTCTCCTCCACCCCTCTCCACCCCTCTCCTCCCCTCTCCTCTTCACCCCTCTCCTCCCATCTCATCCTCCTCTCATCTGCTCTCCTTTCATTCTTGCTGTTTACAGTGCTAGCAGGCTAATCACTAAGCTAAAGTGATAGTAAACTAAGGTAACTTTTCCTCCAGCTGATTGACGTCAGCACAGACACAGTGCCTGGAGTGGCGTCACTAGCAGGACTGACAATAAGTATTTTTAGCTGGCAGGGAGAGAGGAGAGGAAGAGGAGAGTGGTTGGGCTTTGTCTGAGAGAGCACACACAGCTTTGTTAACAACACACTGAGACACCACCTCTCTCTCTCTCTCTCTCTCTTTCTCACTCTTTCTCTCTCTCTTTCCCTCTCGCTTCCTCTCTCCACCCACTCCCCTTTTCATTAAAAAAATGACAGAGCGCCTACGTCAGTTAGGGTTTCCAGTTCAGTAGAGTAGGATAGTTCATACCACAGCTATTATTATGGTTATAAAGGGGATTATTTGATTACTCGCCTCTCCGCTTCTCTTCCCTCTCCTCTCCCTCCTCTCCTCTCTCCCCCCTCTCCTCTCCCCTTTCTCCCTCCTCTTCCTCCTCTCCTCTCTTCCCCCTCTCCCTCCTTTCCTCTCCCTCCTCTCCTCTCTTCCCCCTCTCCCTCTGCTCCTCTCCTCTCCCTCCTCTCCTCTCCCTCCTCTACCCCCTCTCCTCTCCCCCTCTCCTCTCTCCCCCTCCACTCCTCTCCTCTCCTCTCCTCTCCTCTCCTCTCCTCTCCTCTCCTCTCCTCTCCTCTCCTCTCCTCTCCTCTCCCCTCCTCTCCTCTCCTCTCCTCTCCTCATCATGGCCTGTTGTTCATCACCACTGACCTGGTTTATTTTGGACACTCGCACTCACACACACACACACACACACACACACACACACACACACACACACACACACACACACACACACACACACACACACACACACACACACACACATACTCACGTCCCTCCAGAGCTGGGGTGGGATGGTCATGGGATGGGGCTGGCCCTGGTTCATCAAAGCTGGGGTGGGATGGTCATGGGATGGGGCTGGCCCTGGTTCATCAAAGCTAGGGTGGGATGGTCATGGGATGGGGCTGGCCCTGGTTCATCAAAGCTGGGGTGGGATGGTCATGGGATGGGGCTGGCCCTGGTTCATCAAAGCTAGGGTGGGATGGTCATGGGATGGGGCTGGCCCTGGTTCATCAAAGCTGGGGTGGGATGGTCCTGGGATGGGGCTGGTCCTGGTTCATCAAAGCTGGGGTGGGATGGTCATGGGATGGGGCTGGCCCTGGTTCATCAAAGCTAGGGTGGGATGGTCATGGGATGGTGCTGGCCCTGGTTCATCAAAGCTGGGGTGGGATGGTCATGGGATGGGGCTGGCCCTGGTTCATCAAAGCTGGGGTGGGATGGTCATGGGATGGGGCTGGCCCTGGTTCATCAATGCTGGGGTGGGATGATCATGGGATGGGGCTGGCCCTGGTTCATCAAAGCTGGGGTGGGATGGTCATGGGATGGGGCTGGCCCTGGTTCATCAAAGCTAGGGTGGGATGGTCATGGGATGGTGCTGGCCCTGGTTCATCAAAGCTGGGGTGGGATGGTCATGGGATGGGGCTGGCCCTGGTTCATCAAAGCTGGGGTGGGATGGTCATGGGATGGGGCTGGCCCTGGTTCATCAATGCTGGGGTGGGATGGTCATGGGATGGGGCTGGCCCTGGTTCATCAAAGCTAAGGTTGGATGGTCATGGGATGGTGCTGACCCTGGTTCATCAAAGCTGGGGTGGGATGGTCATGGGATGGGGCTGGCCCTGGTTCATCAAAGCTGGGGCTGGGATGGTCCTGGGATGGGGCTGGTCCTGGTTCATCAAAGCTGGGGTGGTATGGTCATGGGAAGGGGCTGGCCCTGGTTCATCAAAGCTGGGGTGGGATGGTCATGGGATGGGGCTGGCCCTGGTTCATCAAAGCTGGGGTGGGATGGTCATGGGATGGGGCTGGCCCTGGTTCATCAAAGCTGGGGTGGGATGGTCATGGGATGGGGCTGGCCCTGGTTCATCAAAGCTAGGGTTGGATGGTCATGGGATGGTGCTGGCCCTGGTTCATCAAAGCTGGGGTGGAATGGTCATGGGATGGTGCTGGCCCTGGTTCATCAAAGCTGGGGTGGGATGGTCATGGGATGGGGCTGGCCCTGGTTCATCAAAGCTGGGGTGGGATGGTGCTCGCTCTCCTGTCTCCTGAAGTTCATGATCAGCTCTTTTGTTTTGTTGAAATTGAGTGAGAGGTTATTAACCTCTTAACCTGACTGGCCTTAATTCCAACCAATCAGGGTGGCTGGACGCACTCCAGGGCTCTGCCCCGCGCAGCTCAAGTCAGAGCATGTTCACCTGCTGTCTCAAGAAGATGTTGTGTAGTGATGGACTCTGACATTGTGTAGTGATGGACTCTCACATTGTGTAGTGATGGACTCTCACATTGTGCAGTGATGGACTCTAACATTGTGTAGTGATGGATTCTCACATTGTGTAGTGATGGACTCTCACATTGTGTAGTGATGGACTCTCACATTGTGCAGTGATGGACTCTAACATTGTGTAGTGATGGATTCTCACATTGTGTAGTGATGGACTCTCACATTGTGTAGTGATGGACTCTCACATTGTGTAGTGATGGACTCTCACATTGTGTAGTGATGGACTCTCACATTGTGTAGTGATGGACTCTCACATTGTGTAGTGATGGATTCTCACATTGTGTAGTGATGGACTCTCACATTGTGTAGTGATGGACTCTCACATTGTGTTGTGATGGATTCTCATACGCTCGTTTTCTATCTTCATTGAACATCTTCATTGAACATAACCACAATCAACACAATATAAACATCGACATATGGAAGCAGGTGTGTGTGTGTGTGTGTGTGTGGTGACAACGTGTATAGTAATGGGCCTCAACATCATGTTCTGACAGGACAAGACTATAGTGGATAGACCTTGGTGAATCATCATAAGTTACTAGTGGGTGAGGGCATATCCAGCCAACCGCTCAGGCCAGCTCCAATTAGCCGTTGTTTCATGGTCCTAGTTCTGTGTGAATGGACCCTTTCAGGTCGTCACACCGAGGAACTTGAAGCTTTTCATACCTCTCCACTGAGGGTGAAAATCAGCTTCTCCCTGTAGGCTCTCTTCATTTGCCTGGAAGAAATTTCCCCTCAGGGATCAATAAAGTACCTATCTATCTATCTATCTATCTATCTATCTATCTATCTATCTATCTATCTATCTATCTATCTATCTGTCTGTCTGTCTGTCTGTCTGTCTGTCTGTCTGTCTGTCTGTCTGTCTGTCTGTCTGTCTGTCTGTCTGTCTGTCTGTCTGTCTGTCTGTCTGTCTGTCTGTCTGTCTGTCTGTCTGTCTGTCTGTCTGTCTGTCTGTCTGTCTGTCTGTCTGTCTGTCTGTCTGTCTGTCTGTCTGTCTGTCTGTCTGTCTGTCTGTCTGTCTGTCTGTCTGTCTGTCTGTCTGTCTGTCTGTCTGTCTGTCTGTCTGTCTGTCTGTCTGTCTGTCTGTCTGTCTGTCTGTCTGTCTGTCTGTCTGTCTGTCTGTCTGTCTGTCTGTCTGTCTGTCTGTCTGTCTGTACCACTCCAACAGGGCCCTCACCTCCTCCCTGTTGGGCACCGCTCCACTAGGGCCCTCACCTCCTCCCAGTAGGGCACCACTCCACCAAGGCCCTCACCTCCTCCCTGTAGGGCACCACTCCACCAAGGCCCTCACCTCCTCCCTGTAGGGCACCACTCCACCAAGGCCCTCACCTCCTCCCTGTAGGGCACCACTCCACCAGGACCCTCACCTCCTCCCTGTTGGGAACCACTCCACCAGGACCTTCACATTCTCCCTGTAGGGCGCCACTCCACCAGGGCCCTCATCTCCCTGTAGGCTGTCTTGTCATTGTTGGTAATCAGGCCTACCTGTCATGGGTGAACAGTGAGTACAGGAGGGGGCTGAGCACGCACCCTTGTCCAGATGGGATAGAGCAGTGTGCTGTGCGATGGCGATGGCGATTGCGTCATCCGTGGATGTGTTGGGGCGGTTTGCATATTGTAGTGGGAGGAGATATGATCCTTAACTAGCCTCTCAAAGCACTTCATGATGACAGAAGTGAGTGCTACAGGGGCAATAGTAATTTAGTTCAGGTACCTTTGCTTTCTTGGGTACAGGAACAATGGTGGACATCTTGAAGAAAGTTGGGACTGGGATAGGGAGAGATTGAATATGTCTGTAAACACATGCTTTGAGGACATGGCTTGGAATGCCATCTGGGCCGGCAGCCTTTTGAGGGTTAACACATTTAAACGTCTTACTCACGTCGGCCATGGAGAACGAGAGCTCACGGTCCTGGCGAGCGACGGTGGCCTGTGTTGGCGGCTCAGTGTTTTCCTTGAAGCTAGCGAAGATGGTGTTTAGCTTGTCCGTGAGCGAGGCGTTGGTGTCCACGATGCAGCTGGCTTTCCCTTTATAAACCGTGAGTGTCTGGAGTCCCTGCCACATACGTCTCGTGTCTGAGCCGTTTAACTGCAACTCCACTTTGTCCCTGTACTGTCGTCTTGCCTCTCTGATAGCCTTACGGAGGTTGTAGCTGGTCTGTTTGTGTACGTCCATGTTCCCAGTCACCTTGCCTGGTTAAATGTGATGGTTCAAATAATGTAAAAATAAAAAATACTGCAAAGTTGGCTAGGAACTAGAAACAGGGCCACCATGTCTGTTGGCACCATCATGTTTATAACGTTACTTTATCTAGTTTCTACCATGTTACTTCATCTGGTTTCTACCATGTTACTTCATCTGGTTTCTACCATGTTACTTCATCTAGTTTCTACCATGTCCATTTATCTAGTTTCCACCATGTTACTTTATCTAGTTTCTACCATTTTACTTTATCTAGTTTCTATCATGTTTCTTTATCTAGTTTCTATCATTTTACTTCATCTGGTTTCGAGGACAAGGCTGGAGATCACTCTGTCATAATGATTGAGTCAGAATAACAGACTGGAAGCTTTAAAAGGAGGGTGGTGCTTGAAATCATTGTTCTTCCTCTGTCAACCATGGTTACCTGCAAGGAAACACGTGCCGTCATCATTGCTTTGCACAAAAAGGGCTTCACAGGCAATGATATTGCTGCTGGTAAGATTGCACCTAAATCAACCATTTATCGGATCATCAAGAACTTCAAGGAGAGAGGTTCAATTGTTGTGAAGAAGGCGTCAGGGCACCCAAAAAAGTCCAGCAAGCGCCAGGACCGTCTCCTAAAGTTGATTCAGCTGCGGGATCGGGGCACCACCAGTGCAGAGCTTGCTCAGGAATGGCAGCAGGCAGGTGTGAGTGCATCTGCACGCACAGTGAGGCGAAGAATTTTGGAGGATGGCCTGGTGTCAAGAAGGGCAGCAAAGAAGCCACTTCTCTCCAGGAAAAATATCAGGGACAGACTGATATTCTGCAAAAGGTTCAGGGATTGGACTGCTGAGGACTGGGGTAGAGTCATTTTCTCTGATGAATCCCCTTTCCGATTGTTTGGGCCATCTGGAAAACACCTTGTCCGGAGAAGACAAGGTGAGCGCTACCATCAGTCCTGTGTCATGCCAACAGTAAAGCATCCTCAGACCATTCATGTGTGGGGTTGCTTCTCAGCCAAGGGTGTGGGCTCACTCACAATTTTGCCTAAGAACACAGCAACTTCTCCCAACCATCCAAGAACAGTTTGGTGACGACCAATGCCTTTTCCAGCATGATGGAGCACCTTGCCATAAGGCAAAAGTGATAACTAAGTGGCTTGGGGAACAAAACATCGACATTTTGGGTCCATGGCCAGGAAACTCCCCAGACCTTAAACCCATTGTGAACTTGTGGTCGATCCTCAAGAGGCGGGTGGACAAACAAAAACCCACAACTTCTGACAAACTCCAAGCATTGATTATGCAAGAATGGCCTGCCATCTGTCAGGATGTGGCCCAGAAGTTAATTGACAGCATGCCAGGGCGGATTGCAGAGGTCTTGAAAAAGAAGGGTCAACACTGCAAATATTGACTCTTTGCATAAACTGAATGTCATTGTCAATGAAAGCCTTTGACACTTATGGAAAACTTGTAATTATACTTCAGTGTACCATAGTAACTACTGACATAAAGATCTAAGAACACTGAAGCAGCAAACTTTATGGAGAGCAAACTCTACAGTCGTGGTCAAAAGTTTTTTGACCACGACTGTAGTTTCTACCATGTTACTTTATCTAGTTTCTACCATGTTACTTTCACCTATCCAGTCCTGTCAGATCTGTGGAGAGAGAGTACAGAGGAGCTCTCCATGATCAGTTAGTTGATGTTTGAGCCCCTCTAGTGGTGCCAGGCTGGTATTACAACATGTCTTGATGTTTGAGTCCCTCAGGCTGGTATTACAACATGTCTTGATGTTTGAGTCCCTCTAGTGGTGCCAGGCTGGACGCCGGGCCTGGACTGGGCCACAGTCCTGACACATACAGGGGGTTTTGGTTTGGTGGTGGTTAATCCCCAATTAGAGGCAGCTGTCTTGAGTTGTCTCTAATTGGGGATTCTATTTATGTTCACATGTAATCCACCAGTGTGTGGATCATTGCATTGGCTGTATGTGGGAGTACCAGTCACCAGTTCACGGTGTTATCTTGCTTTTGTTGTTTTCATTATATTAAAATAAAGATTTATGCACGCACCTCTTGCTCTGCGCCTCGTTCCCTAACCACGAACCGTGACAGTGGTTGTTACAGTTGTTGTGCACAACATTTTAGTGAATGGTAGAAGAACATTTAAATTATATTTCATTTAATACATTTCTGAAGAAAAATAAATATATTTGTGGTATGTTATCATCCTAATGTTAGATAAAACCCTAACTAGAATCTTCATGGTTCTGGGAATGCTCCCACTTTGCTGGGTCGTTACTCCAGCTCATAAAACCCACTAGCTTGGCTGAAGAGACTGAGATTCAGAAGTGAATAAACAGTGATAAAACAATTATTGTAATACATGATGACTTGTGTTTAGTAAAAAGCATTGTATAAATGTATAGTAGATGGCTATTGCCTTTCCTATGTGTTATAAAAGCCAATCTGAGGACTTGTTAGGCTTTATTGCAAGTAGCCTAGTGTCTAAATGTTCCCCAGAATCCTCCGTCCCTATAACAGGTGTATAATATACAGCCAGAATATTAGGCCTAACTGGCAGCAGTAGGCTACATGCTTAGTAAGCAACAGGTGTAGACTAACAGTGAAGCGCTTACTTACCGGCCCTTCAACAATACAGAGAGAAAGACAATAGAGAAATAATAGAAAAATAAAACACGTAATAATAAAAGTAATAATAGATATACAATGAGTGGTATGAGGTAATTGAGGTAGATATGTACACTAGAAGTAATAATAGATATACAATGAGTAACTATAACTTGGTTATATACACAGGGTACCAGTACTGAGTCCATGTACAGGGGTACGAGGTAGTTGAAGTAGATACAATATGTACATACAGTATAATGCAGTAGGAGTCTGGTTTTAAGATGCTACAGGAGTCTCTTTTACAGCTTAAACTTGTCTTAAACGCTAAGAAAACAAATGTCATGTTTTTTTTCTAGGTCTAAACTCTCTGTTAGAAACACTGTTGTAATTACTATCTTGGATGGAACTCAAACCAAACAGGTCTCTGTATATAAATACCTAGGGGTAGTGGTTAGATGATAGGCTTTCTTTTAAAAAACATGTTACTGAATTGGGAAAAAGTAAAAATTCAAGATAGGGTTCCTTTCCAGAAACAGGGTGTGTCTGTCCTCTGTAAATAGAACACTAATAGTGCAGGCTACTGTTCTGTCCGTTTTAGATGATGGTGATATTATCTATATGCTGCTTCATCAAACACATTAAAACCACTGGATGCTGTTTACCACTGTGTTCTATGTCAACATGTGGGTTGGGCCTCTCTATCTGTAAGGTGAGAGCAACATGCTCTCTTGTTTATTTATAAAGCACTTCTTTCAAAACCAGATGACAGACGTGGATTACATTAGAGACTCCTGCGGTCTCCACAGAGTTGGGTAGGACTGCCTTCAGTTCCTTTGCACCTTATTTATGGAACAAACTGCAGATCCAACTTAAGTTAGACACTCTGGTGTCATTAGCCCATTTCAAAAACGTTATGGAGGATCAATATGATTGTCTGTGATTGTTTCTGTTGAATTTCTGTCTGTGTGCCTAAAACTGTACATGTCAACATGTTTACACAGGGCATGAGGTACAGTCCAAAATACATAGTGGGGTACGCCATACAGGCAAAACATGAGGTGCAGTCCAAAATACATAGTGGGGTACGCCATGCAAGTAAGACCTGAGGTGCAGTACAGTACGGCCTCCCAACCGTTGTGGCAGGTGGCTCCGGCTCTGGAGCGGGGCAGACAACCGGGCCCGGATTGGGCACCGGTGTGGTAGGTGGCTCCGGCTCTGGAGCGGGGCAGACAACCGGTCCTGGAATTGGTACCGGTGCTGCGGACTGCTCCGGCACTGAAGCTGAGCAGACGACCGGACCCGGACTGGGCACCGGTGGAGCAGACTGCTCTGTCATTGGAGTGGTGCAGACGTCCGGACCCGGACTGGGCTCCAGTGGAGCTGATTGTTCCAGCACTGGAGTGGGCACCGGTGGAGCTGATTGTTCCAGCACTGGAGTGGAGCAGATGACCGGAGCTGGACTTGGCACCGGTGGAGCGGACTGCTCTGGCATGGGGGCGGAGTAGATCTCCGGTCCCGTATTGGACACAGGTGGAGCGGACTGCTCCTGCACTGGAGCGGAGCAGACTTCCTGACCCGTATCCAGCCCCATCCCTGGAGCAGGACTGAATGCCATGCTCAGCCTGGGAACCGACTCAGAGGAAGATTCCAGCCCTGTGGTTAGGCTGGCTGCCGGCCCCAGACTGGGCACCGACACGCTAAGGAGCTCCTGCTCCAAAGCGGGGCTGTATGTCGTCGGAGCCTCCGGGCTGTGGGCCGTAGCTGGAGGTTCCAGGCATTGGGCCGTGGCTGGAGGCTCTGGGCTGTGGGCCGTCGTTAGAGGCTCTGGTCTGCGGAACTTCGCTGGAGGTTCCGGGCTGCGGACCTTCGCTGGCGGTTCCGGGCTGCGGACCTTCGCTGGAGGTTCCGGGCTGCGGACCTTCGCTGGCGGTTCCGGGCTGCGGACCTTCGCTGGCGGTTCCGGGCTGCGGACCTTCGCTGGAGGTTCCGGGCTGCGGACCTTCGCTGGCGGTTCCGGGCTGCGGACCTTCGCTGGAGGTTCCGGGCTGCGGACCTTCGCTGGAGGTTCCGGGCTGCGGACCTTCGCTGGAGGTTCCGGGCTGCGGACCTTCGCTGGCGGTTCCGGGCTGCGGACCTTTGCTGGAGGTTCCGGGCTGGGGGTTCCGGGCTGGCGGTGAGTCATTCTGTCATGATTGGGTGTTAACAGAGACCAAGGCGCAGCGCAATCATAGTTCGACATGGTTTTAATTCTTGTTAGGAATATTCACAAAAATGTGCCGAACTACACAAAAGAACAACAATACAAATATAACGGAAACACACTTACTTACTCAGACTTTGATAATGACCCACACACCGGTGTGGGACAGAACAACTTAAATAGAATCCCCAATCAGAGACAAAGCTTCGCAGCTGCCTCTAATTGGGGATTCAACACAAAACATAAAACATAGATCTAGAGACCTAGATCTGTCAGGCTCTGACCCTGGCTATCTAGAGGAGCCAAAGGGCTCCTTATGGCCAGAGCCTGACAACGAGGAGGTTTCAATTTATAACAATAAAGATATTGATCGTTCTGCTCGCCTGCTGAAAATAAGAGTGTATTATTAATATAAACAGAATACATCCTCCTCCTCCTCCTCCTCCTCCTCCTCCTCCTCCTCCTCCTCCTCCTCCTCCTCCTCTTTAAACAGAATGTAATGGATGTCAGTAGCATGTTTCTGCTACTAGTGATGTGGGTTCTCACTGAGACACTTAGTGATAGAAGAAAAAGTATTTCTCAGAATGAAGGAGAGAGACAACCCTTTATGTGGCGGATGGATTCAGGGGCTGTTGGCCGGGGTAGAGGTAGCCAGGTGTTGGCCGGGGTAGAGGTAGCCAGGTGTTGGCCGGGGTAGAGATAGCCAGGTGTTGGCCGGGGTAGAGGTAGCCAGGTGGAAAGCATGGCCAGCCGTAGCTAAATGATTATTTACATTTTTGATTATCATGAATTTATTGGTGGTGACAGTGTTTCCTAGCCTCAATGCAGTGGGCAACTGGGAGGAGATGCTCTTATTCTCCATGGACTTTACAGTGTCCCAGAACTTTTTGGAATTAGTACTACAGGATGCAAATTTCTATTGAAAAAGCTAGCCTTTCCTTTTCTAACTGACTGTGGCTATTGGTTCCTGACTTCCCTGAAAAGTTGCATATCACGGGGGCTATTCGATGCTAATGCAGTGCACCACAGGATGTTTTTGTGTTTGTCAAGGGCAGTCAAGTCTGGAGTGAACCAAGGGCTATATCTGTTCTTCGTTTTTTGAATGGGGCATGCTTATTTAGGATGGTGAGGAAAGCACTTTTAATGGACAACCAGGCATCCTCTACTGACGGGATGAGGTCAATATCTTCCTAGGATACCCGGGCCAGATCGATTAGAAAGGCCTGCTCGCAGAAGTGTTTTAGGGAGCGTTTGACAGTGATAAGGGGTGGTCGTTTGACCATGGACCCATTACGAACGCAAGCAATGAGGCAGTGATCGCTGAGATCCTGGTTGAAAACAGAGGAGGTGTATTTGGAGGGCAAGTTAGTCAGGATGATATCTATGATTGTACCCATGTTTACGGATTTAGGGTTGTACCTGGTAGGTTCCTTGATAATTTGTGTGAGATTGAGGGCATCTATCTTAGATTGAAGGACAGCTGGGGCGTTAAGCATATCCCAGTTTAAGTCACCTAACAGTACAAACTCTGAAGATAGATGGGGGGCAATCAATTCACATATGGTGTCCAGGGCACAGCTGGGGGCTGAGAGGGGGCTGTAACAGGTGGCAACAGTGAGAGACTTATTTCTGGAGAGGTGGATTTTTAAGAGTAGAAGCTCAAACTGTTTGGTCACAGACCTGTGAAGAGAGAGCTGGAGAGACTACACCAGTGAATAGCGGTGGGCCCTGATGGCATCAGCCCAAGGGTGCTTAGGGTCTGTGCTGACCAATTGTGTGGAATACTCCAGCGCAGCTTCAACCTTAGCCTGAGCCTGGAATAGGTCCCTGTGCTGTGGTAAACATCCTGCCTCGTCCCAGTGCCCAAGAAGGCGCACCCCACTGTCCTGAATGACTTCAGACCTGTAGCGCTAAAATCCCACATCATGAAGACCCTGGAAAGGTTAGTCCTCGCTCACCTCAGACACCTGGTGTGTTCATCACTGGACCCCCTGCAGTTCGCATACCAGCGCAACATCGGGTGGATGATGCCATCATCTACCTTCTGCAGAGAGCCTACTCTCACCTGGACAACGCAGGTTTTTTACTTCTCCAGTGCCTTCAACACCATTCAGCCCCTGCTACTGGGTGAGAAGCTGAGGAGGATGAAAGTGGAAGCACCCTTAGTCTCCTGGGTTACGGACTACCTGACCGGTAGGCCACAATTTGTGCGGCTACAGAGCTGTATCAGAACGGGCACTGAGCAACACAGGGGCCCCCCAGGGAACGGTCCTGTCCCCCTTCCTGTTTACCTTCTACACCTCAGACTTCAGATATAACTCTGAAACATGCCACCTGCAGAAGTTCTCGGATTACTCCGCAATTGTTGGGAGCATTAGGGGTGGGCAGGAGGAGGAGTACAGGAGCACAATCAATGACCTTGTGGTGTGGTGTGAGCAGAACCACCTTCAGCTCAACATCAGCAAAACAAAAGAGATGGTTGTGGAATTCAGGAGAATCAAGGCCCAACCAACTGCATTCCCTATACAGGGGATGGATGTGGAAATGGTTGGTTCATACAAGTTCTTGGGAGTCCATATGGAAAATAGGCTGGAATGGGCTGGTAACACCGTGGCCCTGTACAAAAAGGGCCAGAGCCAACTCTACTTTCTGAGGAGGCTTAGGTCCTTCAACGTGTGCAGTAAACTACCAGTCTGTGGTGGCCAGTACAATCTTTTTTGCAGTGGTGTGCTGGGGCGCCAACATAAAAGCTGGTGATGCTTCTCGGGTAAATAAGATGATCAGGAAGGCTAGCTCTGTTCTGGGGTTTAACCTTGACACTCTAGAGGAGGTGGTGGAGTTTATGATTCTGGCCAAACTTCTGGCCATCATGGACAACGTCACCCACCCTCTGCATGCCATGGTTATGATGCAGAGGAGCACTTTCAGTCACAGACTGATCCCAACACGGTGTGCCAGAGAGCGCTACAGGAGGTCCTTCCTGCCGGCGGCTATTAGGCTATTTAATGCCTTACCGGGGTGCCGTGCCGTCAGCAACACAGACCTTGAACTGTTGGGGTGCTAGGACCTAGTTAAAAAATGAGGCATCCATCCATCCATGAGTATCTCTCTGGTCTGTAATCACTCATCACTCAGGACTTTTTCATTCAGCACTCATTCATTCAGGGCTGTATATACATATTCATGTACAGTTGTTATATCATATCACGTGCAATATTGTAAGTAATTCTTGGACTGAACGTAGTCATTCACTCAGGAATGCATATTAGTATCCTATCAGTAGTATCTTTTTTCATTGCATTTTATATATTGAATGTGCAATACGTGCAGTTGTCTGTAATTAAACCCTGCGCACTAAGGACTGTATTTTAAGGGAATTACTATTATTACCCCAAATTATATCATACGCACATTTAACTAGTTAAGTATCTTTCTCTGCCATCGACCTGTATAGTATAGTTAACCATGCAAATATTTTGTATTTATTTATATCAACTTGCAATATTTGTATAATAACACTCTGTAACAATATATAGTGTACATATTCAGCCATCCACCCATACTATGCAATGCCTTTTATAGCTTTTTGCACTCCAGACTTCTTGTATTATTATACTTTTTCATACTGCCGCACTATGTACTCCGCTCCCCTCCACTCCCCCTCCGCTCCCCTCCACTCCCCCTCCACTCCCCTCCACTCCCCCTCCGCTCCCCTCCGCTCCCCCTCCGCCCCCCTCCGCCCCCCCTCCACTCCCCCTCCGCTCCACTCCACTCCCCTCCACTCCCCCTCCCCTCCGCTCCCCTCCACTCCCCCTCCGCTCCCCCTCCGCTCCCCCTCCGCTCCCCCTCCACTCCCCCTCCCCTCCACTCCGCTCCCCTCCCCTCCGCTCCCCTCCCCTCCGCTCCGCTCCCCTCCCCTCCGCTCCCCCTCCGCTCCCCCTCCACTCCCCCTCCGCTCCCCCTCCCCTCCGCTCCGCTCCCCTCCCCTCCGCTCCGCTCCCCTCCCCTCCACTCCCCCTCCGCTCCCCCTCCGCTCCCCCTCCGCCCCCCCTCCACTCCCCCTCCGCTCCACTCCACTCCCCTCCACTCCCCCTCCCCTCCGCTCCCCTCCACTCCCCCTCCGCTCCCCTCCGCTCCCCCTCCGCTCCCCTCCACTCCCCCTCCACTCCCCCTCCCCTCCACTCCGCTCCCCTCCCCTCCGCTCCCCTCCCCTCCGCTCCGCTCCCCTCCCCTCCGCTCCCCCTCCGCTCCCCCTCCACTCCCCCTCCGCTCCCCCTCCCCTCCGCTCCGCTCCCCTCCCCTCCGCTCCGCTCCCCTCCCCTCCACTCCCCCTCCGCTCCCCCTCCGCTCCCCCTCCACTCCCCCTCCGCTCCGCTCCCCTCCCCTCCACTCCCCCTCCGCTCCCCCTCCACTCCCCCTCCGCTCCGCTCCCCTCCCCTCCGCTCCCCCTCCGCTCCGCTCCCCTCCCCTCCACTCCCCCTCCGCTCCGCTCCCCTCCCCTCCGCTCCGCTCCCCCTCCGCTCCCCCTCCACTCCCCCTCCACTCCCCCTCCACTCCGCTCCCCCTCCGCTCCCCCTCCGCTCCCCCTCCGCTCCGCTCCCCTCCCCTCCGCTCCCCCTCCGCTCCCCCTCCACTCCCCCTCCCCTCCGCTCCCCCTCCACTCCCCCTCCCCTCCGCTCCCCCTCCACTCCCCCTCCGCTCCCCCTCCACTCCCCCTCCCCTCCACTCCCCTCCCCTCCCCCTCCGCTCCCCCTCTGCTCCCCCTCCACTCCCCCTCCGCTCCGCTCCCCTCCCCTCCACTCCCCCTCCGCTCCCCCTCCGCTCCCCCTCCACTCCGCTCCCCTCCCCTCCACTCCCCCTCCGCTCCGCTCCCCTCCCCTCCACTCCCCCTCCGCTCTGCTCCCCTCCCCTCCACTCCCCCTCCGCTCCCCTCCGCTCCCCTCCGCTCCCCCTCCCCTCCGCTCCCCTCCACTCCGCTCCCCTCCCCTCCGCTCCCCTCCGCTCCCCTCCCCTCCACTCCCCCTCCGCTCCCCTCCGCTCCCCCTCCCCTCCGCTCCCCTCCACTCCCCCTCCCCTCCGCTCCGCTCCACTCCGCTCCCCCTCCCCTCCACTCCCCCTCCGCTCCCCTCCACTCCCCCTCCGCTCCCCTCCACTCCCCCTCCACTCCGCTCCCCTCCACTCCCCCTCCACTCCGCTCCACTCCGCTCCCCTCCGCTCCCCTCCGCTCCACTCCGCTCCGCTCCACTCCGCCCCCCTCCACTCCGCTCCACTCCGCTCCCCTCCACTCCCCCTCCACTCCCCTCCACTCCGCTCCCCTCCGCTCCCCTCCACTCCGCCCCCCTCCACTCCGCTCCACTCCGCTCCCCTCCACTCCCCCTCCACTCCCCCTCCACTCCCCTCCGCCCCCCTCCACTCCGCTCCCCTCCGCTCCCCTCCACTCCCCCTCCACTCCGCTCCCCTCCGCTCCCCTCCACTCCCCCTCCACTCCGCTCCCCTCCGCTCCCCTCCACTCCACTCCCCCTCCACTCCCCCTCCACTCCGCTCCCCTCCGCTCCCCTCCACTCCACTCCCCCTCCACTCCCCCTCCACTCCGCTCCCCCTCCGCTCCCCCTCCGCTCCCCTCCACTCCACTCCCCCTCCACTCCCCCTCCACTCCGCTCCCCTCCGCTCCCCTCCACTCCGCTCCACTCCGCCCCCCTCCACTCCGCTCCACTCCGCTCCCCTCCACTCCCCCTCCACTCCCCCTCCACTCCGCTCCCCTCCGCTCCCCTCCCCTCCGCTCCCCCTCCACTCCGCTCCCCTCCCCTCCGCTCCCCTCCGCTCCCCTCCCCTCCACTCCCCCTCCCCTCCCCTCCGCTCCCCTCCACTCCCCCTCCCCTCCCCTCCGCTCCCCTCCCCTCCGCTCCCCTCCGCTCCCCCTCCACTCCGCTCCCCCTCCACTCCCCCTCCACTCCGCTCCCCTCCCCTCCGCTCCCCTCCGCTCCCCTCCCCTCCACTCCCCCTCCGCTCCCCTCCGCTCCCCTCCGCTCCCCCTCCCTCCCCTCCGCTCCCCCTTCACTCCGCTCCCCTCCCCTCCGCTCCCCTCCGCTCCCCTCCCCTCCACTCCCCTCCGCTCCCCTCCCCTCCCCTCCCCTCCGCTCCCCTCCCCTCCGATCCCCTCCACTCCCCCTCCACTCCGCTCCCCTCCACTCCCCCTCCACTCCCCCTCCACTCCGCTCCACTCCGCTCCCCTCCACTCCCCTCCCCCTCCCCTCCACTCCCCCTCCACTCCGCTCCCCTCCACTCCCCTCCCCCTCCCCTCCACTCCCCCTCCACTCCGCTCCACTCCCCTCCACTCCCCCTCCACTCCGCTCCACTCCCCCTCCACTCCCCTCCCCCTCCCCTCCACTCCCCCTCCACTCCGCTCCACTCCGCTCCACTCCGCTCCCCTCCACTCCACTCCCCTCCCCCTCCCCTCCACTCCCCCTCCACTCCGCTCCACTCCGCTCCACTCCCCCTCCACTCCGCTCCACTCCCCCTCCACTCCGCTCCCCTCCGCTCCCCTCCCCTCCGCTCCCCCTCCACTCCGCTCCCCTCCGCTCCCCTCCGCTCCCCTCCACTCCCCCTCCACTCCCCCTCCACTCCGCTCCCCTCCGCTCCCCTCCACTCCCCTCCACTCCGCTCCACTCCGCCCCCCTCCACTCCGCTCCACTCCGCTCCACTCCACTCCCCTCCACTCCCCCTCCACTCCCCCTCCACTCCGCTCCACTCCCCCTCCACTCCGCTCCCCTCCACTCCCCTCCACTCCACTCCCCCTCCACTCCGCTCCCCTCCACTCCCCCTCCACTCCCGCTCCCCTCCACTCCCCTCCACTCCCCCTCCACTCCGCTCCCCTCCACTCCCCTCCACTCCCCCTCCACTCCCCCTCCACTCCGCTCCCCTCCGCTCCCCTCCACTCCGCTCCCCTCCACTCCCCCTCCGCTCCCCTCCACTCCCCCTCCGCTCCCCTCCCCTCCGCTCCCCTCCACTCCCCCTCCGCTCCCCTCCGCTCCCCTCCGCTCCCCTCCGCTCCGCTCCCCTCCACTCCCCCTCCGCTCCCCCTCCGCTCCCCTCCGCTCCCCTCCACTCCCCCTCCACTCCCCCTCCGCTCCCCTCCACTCCGCTCCCCTCCGCTCCCCTCCACTCCCCTCCACTCCCCCTCCGCTCCCCTCCACTCCGCTCCCCTCCACTCCCCCTCCGCTCCCCTCCTCTCTGCTTTTTGTCTCCTCCGTATCATGAATCTCTGCTCTCCATTATCCGTGTCTGGTGATGCAGGGAGAGTGAAGCCTAAACCTTCAGCTAATCCTGCACTTCTGCATTTGCGGGGACATTACGGCTCCATATGAGTCCATTCATCACACCTGGCAGCAGCCGCCATTACGGACCAGCGGCAGTCTATTTCTCACATCTGTAAGTGATATACAGGAAACTAATTCATACAGGCAGATAAGCATGGACACACAGGGGACATTTAAGCCCCACCCTGAGAGGTCAACACAATGTCACAAAGGGTGGGTTGTCATTTTTCGTACACTGAGTATGTGTTCCAAATAGCACCCTATTTTCTATACAGTTCACTTCTTTTGACCAGGGTCAGTACAATTCTGCATCTATCTGGAAATGTATCTAACTAGGTATCTGTGCAGTGCAGCGGTAACCATAGCACCCTATCCCCTATGGGGATTGGTCAGAAGTAGCACACTTTAAAGGGAAAGAGTGCCATTTGGGACACAGAGAGATTCTGATAGATGTGAAATGGCCCTGTAACTCAGGATCCACCTTGTGTTATATGTCATAAATACCTGAAGGTTACTTCCAGGTTAGAGAAGTGGCCCGGTAACCAGAGTCCTCACTAACACATACTGTTGGAATCTCACACTCACACCCTGCCACACTAGTGTTGTGTCGAGAGAGAGAGAGAGACAGACAGAGAGAGAGACAGAGACAAGTGTGTGTGTATGTGTGTGTATATGTGTGTGTGTGTGTGTGTGTGTGTGTGTGTGTATGTGTGTGTGTATGTGTGTGTGTGTGTGTATATGTGTGTATGTGTGTGTATATGTGTGTGTGTGTGTGTGTGTGTGTATGCGTGTGTGTATGTGTGTGTGTGTATATGTGTGTATGTGTGTGTATATGTGTGTGTGTGTGTGTGTGTATGTGTGTGTGTATGTGTGTGTGTGTATATGTGTGTATGTGTGTGTATATGTGTGTGTGTGTATATGTGTGTATGTGTGTGTGTGTATATGTGTGTATGTGTGTGTATGTGTGTGTGTGTGTGTATATGTGTGTATGTGTGTGTATATGTGTGTGTATGTGTGTGTATATGTGTGTGTGTATGTGTGTGTGTGTATATGTGTGTATGTGTGTGTATATGTGTGTGTGTGTGTGTGTGTGTATGCGTGTATGTGTGTGTGTATCTCGTTTGGCGCCGCCCTGCTGGTCGCCTGTTAAGCAGCTCCCGTTGTTCGTGCATTAATTGTTGTTTTAGTTCGTTTTCTTTCGTCTATTTTCGTCTTTTTTCTTAGTTTTATTTTTTATTTTGCTACAGTCGAACTATAACAGTTCAGGATTATGGATTTTATGGATTTTATCGCAGCTGAACGTCGACAGGAGTCGTCAACTGTTATTGTTTACAACAGAGCCCAGCTCCTGGATTTAGCCCACGCAGCGCTGCTGCTCCCCGGGGAAAAGTTTAATATTCCGGACGAGTTGAAAAGGCGACGCCGTGGACGCAGGGCGGGATTGAGATGTAAGGCAAAGCGGAGGAGGTTCAAGTACAAGCCGGTTATACCGTCTATTATTATGGGCAATGTGAGGTGTCTACATAACAAGATGGATGAGTTGGCGGGACTTGTTCGTGGACAAAGGATTTATCGGGAAACGAGCCTAATGTGTTTTACTGAGACTTGGCTGAACGGTAACATCCCCATACAGAACGTCACTATCGACGGTTTCCAGACCATCAGAGCGGACAGGGATCGCGTCTCTTCCGGTAAGAGTAAGGGTGGTGGGCTGGCTTTATTAGTTAACAACAGATGGTGTCATCCGAACCATATTACTCTTAAGGAACAGTTTTGTAGCCCGGACATTGAACTGCTAGCCGTTAGCCTGAGACCCTACTATTTGCCGAGGGAATTCACGGCGGCCATTGCTGTTATTGTTTACATCCCGCCCTCTGCTGACGCAAACGCAGTGTGTGACGTCATCCACTCTGTTATCGCGAGGTTACAGACAGCGCATCCCAGTGCTTTCTTTGCCATTTCGGGGGATTTTAACCATGCATCTCTCTCTTCAACGCTGCCCACGTTCAAACAGTTCGTGAAGTGCCCAACCAGGAATAATAAAACTCTGGACTTGTTATATGCTAATGTGAAGGATGCATACAACTCCACTGCACTCCCTCCCCTCGGTAGATCGGATCACAACCTTGTCCACCTCACCCCACTCTACAGGCCTATGGTCCAACAGCAGCCTGCAACCACCAGGACTATTAGGAGATGGTCCCCGGAGGCGAATGAGGCCCTACAGGACTGCTTTGATAGATAGATAGATAGATAGATAGATAGATAGATAGATAGATAGATAGATAGATAGATAGATAGGTACTTTATTGATCCCCCGGGGGGGAAATTTCATAACAGACTGGGATGTGCTCTGTGAGGCTCATGGGGAGGACATCGATGGACTCACTGACTGCATAACAGACTATATTAATTTTTGTGTAGACAACACTGTACCCACCAGGAAGGTACGCTGTTTCCCAAACAATAAACCCTGGGTCACCAGCGACCTGAAGGCCCTGCTGAATGAGAAGAAGAGGGCCTTCAAGGAGAAGGACAAGGACAAATTGAAATGCGTCCAGAGGGAGCTGAAGTTGCGGATTGCTGAGGGGAAGAGAGTGTATAAGGAGAAGATGGAGGACAAGCTGAGGCAGAGCCAGGTGAGAGAGGTGTGGAAGGGTATGAGAAATATCACTGGCTTCAAAAAGTCAAACAGTGGGCAGACGGAGGGGACCCAGGACAGAGCCAATGAGCTGAACCAATTTTTTAACAGGTTCGATACTGGCCCTGTCCACCTCCCCTCCAGCTCCCCAGACCACACACCCTCACGGCTATCCCACCCCCACTTTGCTCACAGCACCTCTGCTGAGACAATCAGTGACCCCACCTCCGCCCCTGCCCCCCCTGGACTGATCCTCAACACCCCCCTTCCCCCCACCTCCCCACCTGGGCTGGCTTTCACCACCAACCAAGTGAAGAGAGAGCTGGAGAGACTACACCAGTGGAAAGCGGCGGGCCCTGATGGCATCAGCCCAAGGGTGCTGAGGGTCTGTGCTGACCAACTGTGTGGAATACTCCAGCGTCTTTTCAACCTTAGCCTGAGCCTAGAAAGGGTCCCTGTGCTGTGGAAAACATCCTGCCTCGTCCCAGTGCCCAAGAAGGCACACCCCACTGTCCTGAATGACTTCAGACCTGTAGCGCTAACATCCCACATCATGAAGACCCTGGAAAGGTTAGTCCTCGCTCACCTCAGACCCCTGGTGTGTTCATCAATGGACCCTCTGCAGTTTGCATACCAGCGCAAAATCGGGGTGGATGATGCAATCATCTACCTTCTGCAGAGGGCCTACTCTCACCTGGACAACGCAGGTTGCACTGTGAGGGTCATGTTTTTTGACTTCTCCAGTGCCTTCAATACCATTCAGCCCCTGCTACTGGGTGAGAAGATGAGGAGGATGAAAGTGGAAGCACCCTTAGTCTCCTGGGTCACGGACTACCTGACCGGTAGGCCACAATTTGTGCAACTACAGAGCTGTGTGTCAGAACGGGCTGTTAGCAACAGAGGGGCCCCCCAGGGTACGGTCCTGTCCCCCTTCCTGTTCACCCTCTACACCTCAGACTTCAGATATAACTCTGAGACATGCCACCTACAGAAGTTCTCGGATGACTCTGCTATTGTAGGGTGCATCAGGGGTGGGCAGGAGGAGGAGTACAGGAGCACAATCAGTGACTTTGTGTTGTGGTGTGAGCAGAACCACCTTCAGCTCAACATCAGCAAAACTAAGGAGATGGTGGTGGACTTCAGGAGAACCAAG
>CM042397.1:40802047-40829547 GCA_023634145.1 Thymallus thymallus | reverse complement strand
TGACATTATTGTATTGTAACGGTACACATATATTATGGTCATGAGGCAGTGTTAAAGTGTTCTTATCAGATTATCAACATCACAATGTAAGGGCTGTTTGAATAATATCCATAATAACTTACTGAATACAGAGCTATAATATCCCTGCACCCAACAGACTGGAAATATCACAACTCTTCCCTCCCAAAAAACAACGTCTTTCTATCACAGTTCACAAGGTCAAATATATTAATATAACTTCTCTTTTTTTAGCTAACGCTGGTATGTCTATAATGTTCTTATCATCTGTTCTGGTTTCCTCTGGATCTTCATCGAGTCTTTTTACACCAGTCCTTCCCTATACTTCTTCAAGGGTCCTAAAACGAAGTGACTGTGCTTCTGGAGAGTTTACAGTGCCATTTGGGACACATCCTCTGTGATGAACAGGAAGAGGAGGAGCTGTCTGGTTTCATCTCAGCAGCCTCTCCATCTCCACATTGGACTGAATCTGTAATGTAGAGCACTACTTTGACCAGAGCCTGAACTATATGAGGAATAGGCTGTAATTTGAGACTTAACCATTCCTCCCCTACCACCCTGTCTACATAACTCCATCTATCTCACCATTGCTCCCCTGCCACCCTGTCTACATAACTCCATCTATCTCACCATTGCTCCCCTGCCACCCTGTCTACATAACTCCATCTATCTCACCATTGCTCCCCTGCCACCTTGTCTACATAACTCCATCTATCTCACCATTGCTCCCCTGCCACCCTGTCTACATAACTCCATCTATCTCACCATTGCTCCCCTGCCACCTTGTCTACATAACTCCATCTATCTCACCATTGCTCCCCTGCCACCCTGTCTACATAACTCCATCTATCTCACCATTGCTCCCCTGCCACCCTGTCTACATAACTCCATCTATCTCACCATTGCTCCCCTGCCACCTTGTCTACATAACTCCATTTACAGGGTTGAAGGATTCCCAGTGTCTGCTTATTAATCCATTCTGATTGGCAGAATATTACAACCAGGATTTATGGAAAACCTTGGAATTGTTAGTGGAATTTCGCAACCCTCCACCCCTCAACCCTCTCCCTTCTCTTTCTCTCAGCACTGTTCCTCCCCCAGGGACTCCGAGTTCTCTCCAAGGTCGATACAACCGGAGGGCCCCCTCATCTTCCCTCTCCCTGGTACTCCAACTAGCCCGGACCCCACCAGGCCTCCCCCATCACCTCCAGGACCTCCAGGCCCCCCAGTCAGCCTTCCTACGCCGTGCCCAGGGTAGACCTCCATGGAGCTGGATATGGACTGGAGGGAGCGATCCCTGAAGAAGTGGAAGGCCTCCTGGTCGAGGTAGTTCTGCTCCTCCCGGAGACCCTGCTCGAACAGTTTGCGCTTGTGCCGGAACTCGATGACCGTCTTGGTGTAGGAGTTGAGGGTGGTGACGGAAGCTGCCATGCAGCAGGTGAAGGAGCCCCACGCCAGGCTGAGGGAGAGCGAGAAAGAGAGAGCGAGAGAGAGCGAAGAGAGGAGAGATAAAAGATGGAGATTAAGAGAGAGAGAGAAGAGAGAGAGACGAGAGAGAAAAGAGAGGGAGATTAAGAGAGAGAGTGAGTGTGTGTGTGTGTCTGTGTGTGTGTCCCAGACAACAGCTGTCTTCTCTAGCTCCAGTAGACATGGAAGGTAGAAAGTCAAGGAGATTCTAAGGCACACTCATTAACCAAGGCAGCGTCCCAAATTGCACCCTATGCCCATAAGGCAGAGTCATAAAACTCTGGCCAAAAGAAGTGCACTATGAAGGGAATAGGGTGCCATTTGGGATGCAGAGCCTAGAGATAACAGCCATATATAAATATGGGAGGGTTGATATGGACACAGCAGTCGGTCGTCAGCTGGTTTCTAGATGGAGTTGGACAGTATAGAATGAATAGAACATCTAGAATATTCAGTGCATTCTGGAATCACTGGTTTCATTATTATTATTGGCGCCGCCCTATGTGGTCGCCTGTTAAGCTGCTCTCATTTTTGTCCGTTTTGTCGTGAGTTTCTTTGCAACAGTTGAACTATAATAGTTCAGGACTATTTTTCTCAGCGCCGAACGTACACGCGAGTCCTCAATTATTTACAACCGAGCCCAGCTCGTGGATTTAGCACACGCAGCGCTGCTGCACACAAGGGAAAAGTTTGATATTTCGGACGAGTTGAAAAGGCGACGGTGTGGACGCAGGGCGGGATTGAAGTGTAAGGCAAAGCTAAGGAAAGTACAAGCCAGCTATACCGTCTATCATTATGGGCAACGTGAGATCGCTGCATAACAAGATGGACGAGCTTGAGGGTCTGGTCCGTGGGCAAAGGGGATACCGGGAAGATAGCCTATTGTGTTGTACTGAAACATGGCTGAATGATAACATTCCCATAGAGAACATAACTATCGGTGGTTTCCAGACCATCAGAGCAGACAGGGATAGAGTTTCTTCCTTTCTATATCAACTTGCAATATTTATATCATTTTTTTGTTCACCTAACTGTCTGTAACAATGTATAGTGTACATATTCAGCCATCCACCCATACTATGCAATGTCTTTTTATAGCTTTTTTGCACTCCAGACATCTTGTATTTTTATACTTTTTCATACTGCCGCACTATGTATCATGTATCTGTCTTTTGTATATTTTTGTTTTGGCATTTTGCACCTGCCCTGTGTTTTGTTGTAGCTGCTTGACAAAGAAATTTCCCCCCGGGGATCAATAAAGTATCTATCTATCTATCTATCTATCTATCTATCTATCTATCTATCTATCTATCTATCTATCTATCTATCTATCTAGACAGTATGAGTACTAACCAGAAGGACCATCCGTACTCCCAAGAGTGGGGTCTCCAGTCTTCAGGACCCAGACTCACTGTGATCTGGAAAACCTGGGTGTACATCATGTGGGCCACCATACCCAGCAGACCTGAGGAGAAGCAGACACAGAGGTTAAACACACACACACACACACACACACAGACACACACACACACACATACATACAAACATATATACACACAGAGGTTTAAATAAAAATACATATAAACACAAACACATAAACACACGTTACAGTACAAACTAACTCCTCCCCTCATCTCCATTAATAACTTAACATTAGACTCATAACTCAAAGTGCATTAATTAAACAGTAATTAGTCATAAACATACTGTCATCTGTATGACCTGTCATATATTACATTAGATATGGTAATTAGTCATAAACATACTGTCATCTGTATGACCTGTCATATATTACATTAGATATGGTAATTAGTCATAAACATACTGTCATCTGTATAACCTGTCATATATTACATTAGATATGGTAATTAGTCATAAACATACTGTCATATGTAAATAATATCAAATCAATGATATCAAGTCAATAATATTAATGATAACAAGTCAATAATATAAAGTCAATGATATCAAGTCAATAATCTTAAGTCAATAATATCAAGTCAATAATGTTAAGTCAATAATGTTAAGTCAATGATATCAAGTCAATAATGTTAAGTCAATGATATCAAGTCAATAATGTTAAGTCAATGATACAAGTCAATAATATAAAGTCAATGATATCAAGTCAATAATGTTAAGTCAATGATATCAAGTCAATAATGTTAAGTCAATGATATCAAGTCAATAATGTTAAGTCAATAATATCAAGTCAATAATGTTAAGTCAATAATGTTAAGTCAATGTTATCAAGTCAATAATTTTAAGTCAATGCAATCAAGTCAATAATGTTAAGTCAATGATATCAAGTCAATAATGTTAAGTCAATAATATTAAGTCAAGGATATCAAGTCAATAATGTTAAGTCAAGGATATAAAGTAAAATAAAGAAAAACACGAGAAATGCAAGAAATACTTGTACATGCGTGTGTGTGTGTAAGTGTGTGCATGCGTGTGTGTGTGTGCATGTTACCTGAGAGCACGGTGAAGACAGCAGCGAAGGCGTTGAGTTTAAGTCCGTCGATGACATTGCTGGAATGGAAGAGCTCCAGACACATGAGACTGAACCCAACCACCAGCAACATGATGTATAGTATCTCTGATACCACCGACAACCACAGGACCCCTGGAACACATACAACCCAACCCCCAGAAATATGATGTATAGTATCTCTGATACCACCGACAACCACAGGACCCTGGAACACATACAACCCAACCACCAGCAACATTATGTACAGTATCTCTGATACCACCGACAACCACAGGACCCCTGGAACACATACAACCCAACCCCCAGAAATATGATGTATAGTATCTCTGATACCACCGACAACCACAGGACCCCTGGAACACACACAGTCACACACACAGTTAGAATAGCTCTACACACACACAGTTAGAATAGCTCTACACACACACAGTTAGAATAGCTCTACACACACACAGTTAGAATAGCTCTACACACACACAGTTAGAATAGCTCTACACACACACAGTTAGAATAGCTCCATACACACACATTGGTGTCAGAAATAGTAAGCAAGCTGTTTTACATAGAATCTGGTCTGGTATCAGCAAGCTGTTTTACATAGAATCTGGTCTGGTATCAGCAAGCTGTTTTACATAGAATCTGGTCTGGTATCAGCAAGCTGTTTTACATAGAATCTGGTCTGGTATCAGCAAGCTGTTTTACATAGAATCTGGTCTGGGATCAGCAAGCTGTTTTACATAGAATCTGGTCTGGTATCAGCAAGCTGTTTTACGTAGAATCTGGTCTGTATTCTGTCTATTTCACTTTGACGTTTCCCTGTCATTGTTTTCTTCTCTAATGGCTGTTGTTGTTTGTGATGTTTTTAAAAACTCGGCCACCTGTTTCCTGATACCTAGACGCCACCTGTTTCCTGACACCTAGACGCCACCTGTTTCCTGACACCTAGACGCCACCTGTTTCCTGACACCTAGACGCCACCTGTTTCCTGACACCTAGACGCCACCTGTTTCCTGACACCTAGACGCCACCTGTTTCCTGACACCTAGACGCCACCTGTTTCCTGACACCTAGACGCCACCTGTTTCCTGACACCTAGACGCCACCTGTTTCCTGACACCTAGACGCCACTTGTTTCCTGACACCTAGACGCCACCTGTTTCCTGACACCTAGACGCCACCTGTTTCCTGACACCTAGAAGCCACCTGTTTCCTGACACCTAGACGCCACCTGTTTCCTGACACCTAGACGCCACCTGAGAGCTTCATAAACAAGAAGAAGAAGAAGAAGAAGAAGAAGAAGAATACCTTTTTACCTCCACATACAAAACAAATTCTCTTGGATTTGTTACTTTAAAAAGCTCTGTCACACGACCACACACACACACACACACACACACACACACACACACACACACGAGCACACGAGCACGAGGACACACACACACACACAATGAATCCAGAGATAGTAAATGTGTTATTTAAAGTATTTAAATGTGCCACTTAGGGTAGATTGACAGACTGAGGCCTCTATCTCCTGTCTCCTTGGATACCTCCCAAATGGCACTACTTTTGACCCGTATGGTTACAGTCCAAATGGACTAGCACAGACCCTGGTCAAAAGTAGAGAAATATTGGGACGCATGTCTTGTGTTTCTATCTTTAAAATACTGACTGACAAGTTATGTTGTCATATATTTGGTTCACTGTCTTTCATGAGGTCGGGAGAAGCAGCACACTAGAACCTATCAACTCTCATCCCAAAGCTAGGACACAGTGCCGTGGTCGACGTGAGTAAGACCACATCGATGAGACCGCAGTGGAGAAGGTGGAAAACGTCAAGTTCCTTGGCGTACACATCACTTAAAAACTGAAATTGTCCACCCACACAGACAGTGTGGTGAAGAAGGTGCAACAGAGCCTCTTCAACCTCAGGAGGCTGAATAAATGTGGCTTGGCACCTAAAACCCTCACAAACCTTTACAGATGCACCATTGAGAGCATCCTGTCGGGCTTTATCACCGCCTGGTATGGCAACTGCACCGCCCACAACCGCAGGGCTCTCCAGAGGGTGGTGCGGTCTGCCCAACGCATTACCGGGGGCAAACTGCCTGCCCTCCAGGACACCTACAGCACCCGATGTCACAGGAAGGCCAAAAAGATCATCAAGGACAACAACCCCCCGAGCCACTGCCTGTTCACCCCTCTATCATCCAGAAGGCGAGGTCAGTACAGGTGCATCAAACTGGGACAGAGAGACTGAAAAACAGCTTCTATCTCAAGGCCATCAGACTGTTAAATAGCCATCACTAGGCGGCTTCCACCCGGTTACGTAACCCTGCACCTTAGAGGCTGCTGCCCTAAATACATTGACTTGAAATCACTGATTACCTTAATAATGGAACACTAGTCACTTTAATAATGTTTACATATGTTGCATTTGTGATATTGCGAGGGGTGAAAGTGAGTGATGAGGCTAAGAATGAACGAGAAAGAGGAAATAGACGTATATAAGATTTAATAAACATGAAAGACAGCAATACACAAAGAAAGACTAATAACCCGCAAGGGTTGAACAGAAAAACATGGAGTTAAATAGTGACCCTGATGACCGATGAGGAACAGGTGTGGGTCATCAGGGTGTTGCTACCATCTTCCTCCGACCGCCGGTTAGAACGCCGGCGAGGATGATCGCTGGAGAGGAGGAGGGACCGGTGCTCTGCGCGGGGCATTCGTTACAGCATTACCCATCTCATATGTATATACTGTATTATATTCTAATGTATTCTAGTCAATGCCACTCTGACATTACTCGTCCTAATATTTATATATTTCTTAATTCAATTATTTTACATTTAGATCTGTGTATATTGTTGTGAATTGTTAGATATTACTGTACTGTTGGAGCTAGGAACACCTGCAATAACATCTGGTAAATATGTGTATGTGACCATTCATATTTGATTTCATTTGATATAGACACACACACATTATTGAAACAGACACAAAGTTTCTAGTGCAGGGTTCCCCAACTGGTGGCAATATTATTTAGCCCCCCAAATAATTTGTCTTTATTTTTACTGTTTTCTACATTGTAGAATAATAATTCCACAGAGAGTTTCACTAATGCATCTTTCCACTGCCCACAATTACTGTCTGAGAAAAATATCAGACTGAGTGAGAGTGAGACATATACAGTATATCAACGAATTTTCGAGGGCACTAGAACAGTCTGCAGCACCCGGCCTCACCCTACTAGAATCAGAAGTCAAATGTCTACTGTTTGCTGATGATCTGGTGCTTCTGTCACCAACCAAGGAGGGCCTACAGCAGCACCTAGATCTTCTGAACAGATTATGTCAGGCCTGGGCCCTGACAGTAAATCTCAGTAAGACAAAAATAATGGTGCCAAGACCACAAATACTAATTCCATCTAGACACCGTTGCTCTAGAGCACACAAAAAAACGATACATACCTCGGCCGAAAGATCAGCGCCACAGGTAACTTCCACAAAGCTGTGAACGATCTGAGAGACAAGGCAAGAAGGGCCTTCTATGCCATCAAAAGGATCATAAAATACGACATACCAATTAGGATCTGGCTAAAAATACTTGAATCAGTTATAGAACCCATTGGCCTTTATGGTAGTGAGGTCTGGGGTCCGCTCACCAACCAAGAATTCACAAAATGGGACAAATACCAAATTGAGACTCTGCATGCAGAATTCTGCAAAAATATCCTGTGTACAAAAAAAAACAAATAATGCATGGCTTTAGAAGCTTCTGATAGGCTAATTTGAGTCAATTGGAGGTGTACCTGTGGATGTATTTCAAGGCCTACGTTCAAACTCAGTGCCGCTTTGCTCGACATCATGGGAAAATCTAAAGAAATCAGCCAAGACCTCAAACTAATTGTAGACCTCCACCAGTCTGGTTCATCCTTGGGAGCAATTTCCAAACGCCTGAAGGTACCACGTTCATCTGTACAAACAATAGTATAAACACCATGCGACCATGCCGCCGCCATACCGCTCAGGAAAAAGACGTGTACTGTCTCCTAGAGATGAACGTACTTTGGTGCGAAAAGAGCTAATGAATCCCAGAACAAATGAATCCCAGAACAACAGCAAAAAACCTTGTGAAGATGGTGGGGGAAACAGGTACAAAAGTATCTATATCCACAGTAAAACGAGTCCTATATCGACATAACCTGAAAGGCAGCTCAGCAAGGAAGAAGCCACTGCTCCAAAACCGCCATAAAAAAGCCAGACTACGGTTTGCAACTGCACATGGGGACAAAGATCGTACTTTCTGGAGAAATGTCCTCTGGTCTGATGAAACAAAAATAAAACTGTTTGGCCATAATGACCATTGTTATGTTTAGAGGAAAAAGGGGGAGGCTTGCAAGCCGAAGAACACCATCCCAACAGTGAAGCACGGGGGTGGCAGCATCATGTTGTGGGGGCGCTTTGCTGCAGGAGGGACTGGTGCACTTCACAAAATAGATGGCATCATGAGGAAGGAAAATTATGTGGATATATTGAAGCAACATCTCAAGACATCAGTCAGGAAGTTAAAGCTTGGTCGCAAATGGGTCTTCCAAATGGACATTGACCCCAAGCATACTTCCAAAGTTGTGGCAAAATGGCTTAAGGACAACAAAATCAAGGTATTGGAGTGGCCATCACAAAGCCCTGACCTCAATCCTATAGAACATTTGTGGGCAGAACTGAAAAGGTGTTTGTGAGCAAGGAGGCCTACAAACCTGACTGTTAAACCAGTTCTGTCAGGAGGAATGGGCCAAAATTCACCCAACTTATTGTGGGAAGCTTGTGGAAGTTTTGACCCAAGTTAAACAATTTAAAGGCAATGCTACCAAATACTAATTGAGTGTATGTAAACTTCTGACCCACTGGGAATGTGATGAAAGAAATAAAAGCTGAAATAATTTATTCTCTCTACTATTATTCTGACATTTCACATTCTTAAAATAAAGTGGTGATCCTAACTGACCTAAGACAGGGAATTTTTACTAGGATTAAATGTCAGGAATTGTGAAAAACTGAGTTTAAATGTATTTGGCTGAGGTGTATGTAAACCTCCGACTTCAGTATATATATATATTATACTTGAGTTATTTTGTAAGCAGTAAACTACAGTAGAGTTCAGTTCACCAGCTTCATTCATTCAAGCTGAATTGACCTCAGAGTGAAATGTTGTTTAGGTGCAAATACAATCATAACACTCACAAGATGTTTATGATGTTTATGTTTATTCAGGAGTTCAGTAGTTCATACAATCATAACACTCACAAGATAGAAGTTCTGTTCATTTTATTACATTTGAGGCTTTATTTGTTCGTATTTCCGTTGCGTTGTGTCGGAGCTCCGTGTGTCGGTGTGATTGTGCGTCAGGGGCGTACGCGAAACGCCATACGTTATTGTGTCGGTGTGGATGTGCGTCAGGGGCGTACGCAAAACGCCATACGTTATTGTGTCGGTGTGGTTGTGCGTCAGGGGCGTACGCAAACCGCCTTACGTTATTGTGTTGCCGCCAATCGACAATTCCAATTAAGTTGATCATTGTTAAAAGTGTGCCCAAAATTGAATGTGCACAGTAAAAAGTGAAAGTGAAGATCATGTGTTAAATATGAGACTGCCAGTTTCAGTATGTATTTGTCAGTTTCTATGTTGATGTTGTCATGCTTTGTTATGGTATGGCCCTGGAGGATAACTATGGGCCGTTTCAGAAGGCCATTCAGTGGTGAGGCTTCTTCAGCCTGCTACAGCCCACCTTTAAGGCCATTCAGTGGTGAGGCTGCTTCAGCCTGCTACAGCCCACCTTTAAGGCCATTCAGTGGTGAGGCTGCTTCAGCCTGCTACAGCCCACCTTTAAGGCCATTCAGTGGTGAGGCTGCTTCAGCCTGCTACAGCCCACCTTTAAGGCCATTCAGTGGTGAGGGTGTTTTAGCCTGGTACAGCCCACCTTTAAGGTCATTCAGTGGTGAGGCTGCTTCAGCCTGCTACAGCCCACCTTTAAGGCCATTCAGTGGTGAGGGTGTTTTAGCCTGGTACAGCCCACCTTTAAGTGTCAGTGAAATGGTTTCCATGTTTTTGATGACATTTCATTCACTTCGTTATTATGAGCTGTCCTCTCCTAAGCCGCCTCCTGTGACATACACACACACGTGCACACACACAAACAAACACATATATACACACATTACTCACCTCTCTCTGAGGCCGGAGCCAGATCAATGAAGCTACGACACTTCTCACCTAAGAGAGCGAGAGAGAGAGAGAGAGAGAGAGAGAGAGAGAGAGAGAGAGAGGGAGAGAGGGAAGGGAGGGGAGAGTACAAGGGTGTTAATATCTGTGAATATAAAGAATTTAAAATTGACAGCCAGTCCCATAATGACTTAGCAAAAAGTATTCTTGGGTATGACGCTCCAAGCTTGGCACACGTGTATTTGGCGAGTTTCTCCCATTCTTCTCTGCAGATCCTATCAAGATCTGTCAGGTTGGATGGGGAGAGTCCCGGCATTCTCCCGAAGCCACTCCTGCGTTGTCTTGGCTCTGTGCTTAGGGTCGTTGTCCTGTTGGAAGGTGAACCTCCGCCTCAGTCGGAGGTCCTGAACGCTCTGGAGCAGGTTTTCATCAAGGATCTCTCTGTACTTTGCTCCGTTCATCTTTCCCTCGATCCTGATTAGTCTCCCAATCCCTGCCGCTGAAAAACATCCCCACAGCATGATGCTGCCACCACTATGCTTCACGTAGGGATGGTGGCAGGTTTCCTCCAGACGTGATACTTGGCATTCAGGCCAAAGAGTTCAATATTGGTTTCATCAGACCAGAGAATCTTGTTTCTCATGGTCTGTGAGTCCTTTAGGTGCCTTTTGGCAAACTCCAAGCGGGCTGTCTTTTACTGAGGAGTGGCTTCTGTCTGGCCACTCTACCATGAAGGTCTGATCGGTGGAGTGCTACAGAGATGGTTGTCCTTCTGGAAGGTTCTCCCATCTCCACAGAGGAACTCTGGAGCTCTGTCAAGGTGACCATCAGGTTCTTAATCACCCCCCAGACCAAACCCCTTCTCCCTCGATTGCTCAATTTGGCCGGGCGGCCAGCTCTAAGAAGAGTCTTGGTGGTTCCAAACTTCTTCCATTTAAGAATGATGGAGGCCACTGTGTTCTTGGGGACCTTCAATGCTGACTACACAATCTAGCTACTTCCCTCCTTACTGACTTGATATTGACTACACGATCTAGCTACTTCCCTCCTTACTGACCTGATATTGACTACACGATCTAGCTACTTCCCTCCTTACTGACCTGATATTGACTACACGATCTAGCTACTTCCCTCCTTACTGACCTGATATTGACTACACGATCTAGCTACTTCCCTCCTTACTGACCTGATATTGACTACACGATCTAGCTACTTCCCTCCTTACTGACCTGATATTGACTACACGATCTAGCTACTTCCCTCCTTACTGACCTGATATTGACTACACGATCTAGCTACTTCCCTCTCCTTACTGGCCTGATATTGACTACACGATCTAGCTACTTCCCTCCTTACTGACCTGATATTGACTACACGATCTAGCTACTTCCCTCTCCTTACTGACCTGATATTGACTACACGATCTAGCTACTTCCCTCCTTACTGACCTGATATTGACTACACGATCTAGCTACTTCCCTCCTTACTGACCTGATATTGACTACACGATCTAGCTACTTCCCTCCTTACTGACCTGATATTGACTACACGATCTAGCTACTTCCCTCCTTACTGACCTGATATTGACTACACGATCTAGCTACTTCCCTCCTTACTGACCTGATATTGACTACACGATCTAGCTACTTCCCTCCTTACTGACCTGATATTGACTACACGATCTAGCTACTTCCCTCCTTACTGACCTGATATTGACTACACGATCTAGCTACTTCCCTCTCCTTACTGGCCTGATATTGACTACACGATCTAGCTACTTCCCTCCTTACTGACCTGATATTGACTACACGATCTAGCTACTTCCCTCTCCTTACTGCTGCTACACTATCTAGCTACTTCCCTCCTTACTGACCTGATATTGGCTACACTATCTAGCTACTTCCCTTCTTACTGTCCTGATATTGGCTACACTATCTAGCTACTTCCCTCTCCATACTAGCCTGATATTAGCTACACTATCTAACTATCTACTTCCATCTCCATACTAGCCTGATATTGGACACTATCTAGCTTCTTCCCTCTCCTTACAGCTGCTACAATATCTCTCCTATCCACCCATTATACCAGGCCTGTCTGTATAGCCTCTCCTATCCACCCATTATACCAGGCCTGTCTGTATAGCCCCTCCTATCCACCCAATATAGTGTATGCTGATTAGCTGACAGCCGTGGTATATACCGTATACCATGGGTATGACAAAACCTTTGTTTTTACTGCTCTAATTCTAATGTTCTAATTAGGCACGAGGGTGTGTGGTATATGGCCAATACACCACGGCTAAGGGCTGTTCTTAGGCGCGACGCATTGCGGAATGCCTACATACAGCCATAAGCCGTGGTATATTGGCCATATATCACACACCCTCGTGCCTTATAGCTTAATTAGAACAAACAAGTTTTGTCATACCCATGGTATACGGTCTGATATACCACGGCTGTCAGCTAATCGGCATTCAGGGCTGGGACCCCCCAGTTTATAATGTATATAATATAATGTATATTATAATACATATATAATGTATATTATATACTGGGTGGTTTAAGCCCTGAGTGCTGGATGGACGAAAACACATTATTTTCAATTCTAATTACATTGGTAACCAGTTTATAATAGCAATAAGGCACCTTGGGGATATGTGGTATATGGTCAATATTATTATTATTATTTTTTTTATTAATTATCCAGCCCATTCTCTAATGCCACACCCCCTCAGGCCTTATTGATTAATTATCCAGGCCATTCTCTAATGCCACACCCCCTCAGGCCTTATTGATTAATTATCCAGCCCATTTTCTAATACCACACCCCCTCAGGCCTTATTGATTAATTATCCAGCCCATTCTCTAATGCCACACCCCCTCAGGCCTTATTGATTAATTATCCAGGCCATTCTCTAATGCCACACCCCCTCAGGCCTTATTGATTAATTATCCAGGCCATTCTCTAATGCCACACCCCCTCAGGCCTTATTGATTAATTATCCAGGCCATTCTCTAATGCCACACCCCCTCAGGCCTTATTGATTAATTATCCAGGCCATTCTCTAATGCCACACCCCCTCAGGCCTTATTGATTAATTATCCAGCCCATTCTCTAATGCCACACGTTCTTGTGGTCTTATCCTTGTTATTTAATTCATATCCCACAGTGTAAAAAGTTTACTGCGGTCCCTCATTACACCACCAGATGGGAGCTGGTTTCCCAGTAAGTAAGTATACTCTTTATTCCCGTTTTCTGTGGATCAAAGACTATTTAAATTGCCCTTCCTTCTCAGATATTCCCTTCCAAGTGTTCCGGTTCAATATGGGTCTAAATATAATTATTATATTCCAACAGGGTGTTAATATTATACTTTTACAGTCTGATGTAACTAATTAGGTTAGGAAAAACACAATTGTCATTCCTGGCCAAATTTGGACACTAAATGGAGCCAATGTTCAGCTAAGGGAATATGTTTCATCCAGTCCTACAGGAGTAATACTAAGTTAATATGTTTCATCCAGTCCTAAAGGAGTAATGCTAAGTTAATATGTTTCATCCAGTCCTAAAGGAGTAATACTAAGTTAATGTTTCATCCAGTCCTAAAGGAGTAATGCTAAGTTAATATGTTTCATCCAGTCCTAAAGGAGTAATACTAAGTTAATATGTTTCATCCAGTCCTAAAGGAGTAATGCTAAGTTAATAGGTTTCATCCAGTCCTAAAGGAGTAATGCTAAGTTAATAGGTTTCATCCAGTCCTAAAGGAGTAATGCTAAGTTAATATGTTTCATCCAGTCCTAAAGGAGTAATGCTAAGTTAATATGTTTCATCCAGTCCTACAGGAGTAATGCTAAGTTAATATGTTTCATCCAGTCCTAAAGGAGTAATACTATTCAATAGTCTAATCCACTGTCTTTCTGCTCTTTGCTGTTGGGCTTTCCTCCACCTGCTGTTAGACTCTAAGCCCAATATTAGTACATGTTCTACTGCATGGGCCATGAAATGGGTATACAATACAGTACTTCAATCACCTAGACTGCCCTTTGTGATGTTGTCTGTGACCAATAATGTTTGTACCATGTTTTCTGCTGCTACCATGTTGTGTTGCTACCATGTCATGTTGTGTTCCTACCATGCTGTGTTGTCATGTAATGCTACCATGCTGTGTTGTCATGTGTTGCTGCCTTGCTATGTTGTTGTCTTAGGTCTCTCTTTATGTAGTGTTGTTTTGTCTCTCTTTATGTAGTGTTGTTTTGTCTCTCTTTATATAGTGTTTTGTCTCTCTTGTCGTGATGTGTGTTTGGTCCTATATTTATATTTGATTTATTTTTAATCCCAGCCCCCGTCCCCGCAGGAGGTATTTTGCTTTTTGGTAGGCCATCATTGTAAATAAGAATTTGTTCTTAACTGACTTGCCTAGTTAAATAAAGGTTAAATCAAAATAAATAAATTAAACCTTTATTTACCTTCCAACTCCGGGATGCTGGCCTTCTAAGCAGAGTTGCAGAGAAAAAGCCATATCTCAGACTGACCAATAAAAAGAAAAGATTAAGATGGGCATAAGAACACAGACACTGGACAGAGGAAGATATGGCTTTTTCTTTGCAGCTCTGCCTAGAAGACAGAATATAATGCCTCACCAGGGTGCCGTGCCGTCGGCAACATAGATCTGGAACTGTTGGGGTGCTAGGACCTAGTTTAACAATTATGCATCCATCCGTGAGTAACTCTGGTCCGTCAGCACTCATCCACTCAGGACCTATTTATTCATACAGGTCTGTATATACATACTCATGTACAGTTGTTATATTATATCACATGCAATATTGCTAGTAATTCTTGGACCTAACTTACGTAGGCATTCACTCAGGAATGCATATTAGTATCCTGTCAGTTGCACCTTTTCTCATTGCTTTTAGTATATCGAATGTGCAATACGTGCAGTTGTCTGTAATTAAACCCTGCGCACTAAGGACTGTATTTTAAGGGAATTACTATTATTACCCCAAATTATATCATACACACATTTAGCTATTAAAGTATCTCTTCCTGTCATTTACCTGTACAGCTAATTTAACCATGCAACATTTTCACTTACCTGTTCATTTAGCCAGTCTGTCTATTAAGTAAACTATTACTACCCTCGCTCATATCATACGCATTTTTAGCTACTGAAGTATTTCTCTGCCATCGACCTGTATAGTATAGTTAACCATCCAACATCCACCAATGTATAGTGTACATATTCAGCCAACCACCCATACTATGCAATGTCTTTTTATAGCTTTTTTTTGCACTCCAGATATCTTGTATTTCTATACTTTTTCATACTGCTGCTCTATGTATCATGTACCGTGTATCTGTCTTTTGTGTACTTTCGTTGTGGCATTTTGCACCTGCCCTGTGTTTTGTTGTAGCTGCTTGACAATGAAACTTCAATAAAGTATCTATCTATCTATCTATCTATCTATCTATCTATCTATCTATCTATCTATCTATCTATCTATCTATCTATCTATCTATCTATCTATCTATCTATCTATCTATCTATCTATCTATCTATCTATCTATCTATCTATCTATCTATCTATCTATCTATCTATCTATCTATCTATCTATCTATCTATCTATCTAAGATCAGCTTCCCGGAGTCTCCTCTTCACTGTTGACGTTGAGACTGGTGTTTTGCTGGTACTATTTAATGAAGCTGCCAGTTGAGGACTTGTGAGGCATCTGTTTCTCAAACTAGACACTCTAATGTACTTGTCCTCTTGTTCAGTGGTGCACCGGGGCCTCCCACTCCTCTTTCTATTCTGGTTAGAGTCAGTTTGCGCTGTTCTGTGAAGGGAGTAGTACACAGCGTTGTACGAGATCTTCAGTTTCTTGGCAATTTCTTGCATGCAATACCTTTCATTTCCTTATAACTGTTACTAGCTGTCTACCACCCGGTACTCTACCCTGCACCTTATCACTGTTACTAGCTGTCTACCACCCGGTACTCTACCCTGCACCTTATCACTGTTACTAGCTGTCTACCACCCAGTACTCTACCCTGCACCTTATCACTGTTACTAGCTGTCTACCACCCAGTACTCTACCCTGCACCTTATCACTGTTACTAGCTGTCTACCACCCGGTACTCTACCCTGCACCTTATCACTGTTACTAGCTGTCTACCACCCGGTACTCTACCCTGCACCTTATCACTGTTACTAGCTGTCTACCACCCAGTACTCTACCCTGCACCTTATCACTGTTACTAGCTGTCTACCACCCAGTACTCTACCCTGCACCTTATCACTGTTACTAGCTGTCTACCACCCAGTACTCTACCCTGCACCTTATCACTGTTACTAGCTGTCTACCACCCAGTACTCTACCCTGCACCTTATCACTGTTACTAGCTGTCTACCACCCAGTACTCTACCCTGCACCTTATCACTGTTACTAGCTGTCTACCACCCGGTACTCTACCCTGCACCTTATCACTGTTACTAGCTGTCTACCACCCAGTACTCTACCCTGCACCTTATCACTGTTACTAGCTGTCTACCACCCGGTACTCTACCCTGCACCTTATCACTGTTACTAGCTGTCTACCACCCAGTACTCTACCCTGCACCTTATCACTGTTACTAGCTGTCTACCACCCAGTACTCTACCCTGCACCTTATCACTGTTACTAGCTGTCTACCACCCGGTACTCTACCCTGCACCTTAGAGACTGCTGGCCTATGTACATAGAGTCATTGAACACAGGTCACTTTAATAATGTTTACATACTGCTATACCCTCTTCGTATGTATATACTGTATTCTAGTCATAGACACCGTTTCTATTCACATACTGTCCTTACTGTCTATACACACCATTACATATACAGTAACTTCAGAAAGAATTCAGACCCCTTGACTTTTTCCACATTTTGTTACGTTACAGCCTTATTCTGATTTTTTTTTTTTATCCCTCATCAATCTACACACAATACCCCATAATGACAAAGCAAAAACAGTTTTTTTGAAATCTTACAGAAGTAGTCAGACCCTTTACTCAGTACTTTGTTGAAGCACCTTTGGCAGCGATTACAGCTTTGAGTCTTCTTGGGTTTGACGCTACAAGCTTGGCACATGTATTTGGGGAGTTTCTCTCATTCTTCTCTGCAGATCCTCTCAAGCTCTGTCAGGTTGGACGGGGAGCGTCGCTGCACAGCTATTTTCAGGTTTCTCCAGAGATGTTCGATCAGGTTCTGGCTGGGCCACTGTAGGACATTCAGAGACCTGTCCTGAAGCCACTCCTTGTCTTGGCTGTGTGCTTAGGGTCGTTGTCCTGTTGGAAGGTGAACCTTCACCCCAGTCTGAGCTCCTGAGTGCTCTGGAGCTGGTTTTCATTAAGGATCTCTCTGTACTTTGTTCCATTCATCTTTGCCTCGATCCTGACTAGTCTCCCTGCCGCTGAAAAACATCCCCACAGCATGATTCTGATTCTGATGCTTCACCATAGAGATGGTGCCAGGTTTCCTCCAGACTTAACGGTTGGCATATATTTAAAACATTTTTTATAATTTTTTGTACCTTTATTTAACTAGGCAAGTCAGTTAAGAATACATTCTTATTTACAATGACAGCCTACCTACAGGGTCAGCCCCTGGAGTAAATTAGGGTTAAGTGCCTTGCTCAAGGACACATCTTGGTCGTACCCAAGAAGACTCAAGGCTGTAATCGCTGCCAAATGTGCTTCAACAAAGTACTGTTTAAAGGGTCGGAATACTTATGTAATATTTCCGTTTTTTTATATTTTATAAATAAGCAAAACATTTTAAAAAACTGTTTTTGCTTCTTCATTAAGGGGTGTTGTATGTAGATTGATGAGGAAAACATTTATTTAATACATTTTAGAATAAGGCTGAAAGGTAACAAAATGTGGAACAAGTCAAGGGGTCTGAATCCTTTCCGAAGTGTTTGTATAGACAGTATGGACAGTAAATGAATAGAAACGGTGTTTGATCTGCTGAGTGTTTCTAGCTCCAACAGTGCAGTTATAATACCTAGCAATACAATAGGCACATAATCCAAAAAGTAAAAAGAAAGAAATTAAGAAATATATATATTTATTTATTTATTTTTACTTTGTGGATTTTGTGGGTATTGTTTTGTATTGCTAGGTATTATTACTACACTGTTGAAGCTAGAAACACAAGCATTTCCCTGCACCTGTGATAACATCTGCAAATCTGTATATGCACCAATAAACTTTGATTTGATTCGATTTGAGTCTGAGACTAACCTGTTGTTGAAGTCAACGATTAGCTGATATGAGTTATGTACCGTGGGAGATATTGACGAGTGTCCACCATACACGCTGTAGATCAATCAATGTGAAATTGTTCAGCCCGAGTATCACTGTTAATTAAATAAAGTCCAATATTAACTAATAACTGTCTGATGGTTTTGGTCGTAAAAGTCTAAACTTAGCCTATACAAGAGAATAAAAAGCAGAAGTTTCTTTTCACTGTCACACTTGTAAAAACTATTTCTCATACCAACATCGGATTTGTTTGTGCTCTTTTTTTTTAACCTACTTATTGAAATGTTTTGATATTATTCCTGCAACTTGCCCTGTTGAGAGGAGAGCTCGCGAGTAAGCATTACATTGTACCGTTTACATTCCATTGTATCCTGTGCATATGGCAAATACACTTTGACTTAGTTGTGATCTTAACTCAATTCTCCGATTTCCGAGACCATTAGCCAACATTCAATCAGATTTAAATAATTATAATGACTTGTTATGAGCGCGTCTAAGTAACAGAAACGTTATCTTCTCACCTGGGCCGTGAATGTTCTCTTCGCAGGAGTACCAGATCCCAGTGTGGAAACGGCGGAACAGAAAGCGATCGTCTCCGGTCTCCCAGCTGTAGTGGACCTTGCTCTTGTCTGTCTCGTTCATGCCGTAGTCGATGCAGTTGTGCCGCCGCTGCTTGCTGCAGTTGGGCTTGGGGACGCGCTGAGTGCCCTCGCACCAGTACGACGTAAAGAACGCGGTAGTGGAAAAAAACAGCGCGACCAGGTTGAGTCCAACCGAGAGTAACGCGCGGCATTTCCGCGTGGTCTTCATTGTCTTCCACTCAATGGAGCGTCGGAACTGTTGCACAGCGGCGCGAAAAGTTCATAAATTACAGACGTCTGGGTTGAGAAATGGAAGAATGAAAGGATGGAAAGGATGGAGGCGTGGAGAGGAGAGCGCACCCAGACTGTAAACGGTGCTCAGAGAAGATTGAAGGATCTGGGAAGGTAGATGGTTTGGTTCGCTGTCATGTTATCGTCTTTCTATCTACGTCGGACGGTGACATCTTTGGCAGCGTGTTGAGGGAATGACCATGCACAAGGAGAGACGCGGCTACCGTGAGATGCTCAGCCAGGCTGATCAGCTTTAATAGTAAAACCCACTCACTGCTGGCAGGGTGGTTGGCTGGCTCCGTGAGTGGTCTCTCTCTCTCTCTCTCTCTCTAATTATCTCTCTCTTTCTCTCTCTCTCCCTCTCTCTCTCTCTCTCTCTCCCTCTCTCTCTCTCTCTCCTTTTCTAAAACAATACAAGGTAAGGAATTACCACAGTAAGGGATGGTTTGACTAAATACCAAATATCTGTAATGCTAGAGCCAGATCCAGTAATGATCCAGGTAATAAGGCTCCAGCAGTACTAAGGTTCTCTGTGTGTGTGTGTGGAGACAGAGGTTACAGCTGTGAGTGTTGGGTGTTATCATGAGAGGAATACACAGGAACTCTCTTCTCACCCTGTTAACACACACAAAACAATGACTCCTGTCACACATATGTACACCATATGCACACACCTCTCTCTCCCTCTCTCCAGATGATTATGTGGTAACTGATAGCAGTGATTGAGATGCTGTTGTTTCTCATGGATCTAATTAGTAATGGTTATGAGATATTGACATACTGTAGACCAAGATGGCGTAACAGTGCGGACGTGTTTTTTTTTTGTCCCGCATCCTATGTAAATAGTCTGTTCTTTTCTTTTTTCCGTAAATGTTTCGGATTGCTTTCTCTACCACTTCACCGGATTTCTGCCGAAATCACAGGACCATCACACCGGATCATCGCATCTAGCTAGCTGCAACCGAGTGGCTGTTGTTTAGCTAACACTACTGTCCCAAAGCATGCACCAGTTAGCCTTGAGCTAGGCTCATCTCCCGGCTAGCCGAGGTGTACTAGCTAATTCCAGGGCAACAGTACCTCTTTGTCAACCGGCCTGGACCTTCTATTGTCGACACTGAGCCCCGCCGATCCATCACGACTGGTCTGCCGACGTAATCGTCCCACGTGGTTTCAACAGGCTTTTTTCGTTGCGACGTTGCCGAAGACCCATCTACTAGCCCCGGCCCGCTAGCATTCTGAACGCTGTGCCTCCCCCTCGCCTAGTGCAGTAGCGTCCACTGAACTGCTCCCTTGCTCACCTCTTTGCTGCTCATCGGACCTTATGATCACTCGGCTACACAGCTGTTGCCTGCTGGACTGTTCCGTTACACGGTACCTCATTCTGTTTATCTGTTAAGCCTCAGGTCTGAACTCAGGTTCTGTGTGTAGCACAACTTTTTCTCTAACTGACCCTCTCTGTCCATTCATCACCATTACCCGTTGTTGTCTTAACTCTCTTGATTAACTCCTGTGTTTGCTTTATGCCTCTCTTATGTCAATATGCCTTGTCTGTTGCTGTTTAGGTTATTTCTTATTTTTCTATTTCACTGTAGCGCCCCTAGTCCCGCTCAGCATGCCTCAGATAGCTCCTTTGTCCCACCCCCCACACACACAGAGACCTCACCTGGCTTAACTGGTGCCTCCAGAGATACAACCTCTCTCATCATTACCCAACGCCTAGGTTTACCTCCACTGAATTCTCATCCAACATGTCCCTGTCTGTACATTATGCCATCAATCTATTCTACTGCACCCAGAAATCTGCTCCTTTTATTCTCTGTACCCAATGTTCTAGACGACCAGTTCTTAAAGCCCTTTAGCCGTACCCTTATCCTACTCCTCCTCTGTTCCTCTGGTGATGTAGAGGTAAACCCAGGTCCTGTAGCCCCCAGTACTAAACCTATTCCCAGGCGCTCTCATTTGTTGACTCCTGTAACTGTAAAAGCCTTGGTTTCATGCATGTTAACATCAGAAGCCTCCTCCCTAAGTTTGATTTATTCACTGCTTTAGCACACTCCGCCAACCCTGATGTCCTAGCCGTGTCTGAATCCTGGCTTAGGAAGGCCACCAAAAATTCTGAAAATTCCATCCCCAACTACAACATTTCCCGTCAAGATAGAACTGCCAAAGGAGGCGGAGTTGCAATCTACATCAGAGATACCCTGTAGAGTTCTGTCATACTATCCAGGTCTGTGCCCAAACAGTTTGAGCTTCTACTAAAAATCCACCTTTCCAGAAATATGTCTCTCACTGTTGCCGCTTGTTACAGACCCCCCTCAGCCCCCAGCTGTGCCCTGGACAACATATGTGAATGGATGGAGTTCGTACTGTTAGGTGACCTAATCTGGGATATGCTTAACACCCCATCCTACAATCTAAACTAGATGCCCTCAATCTCACACAAATTATCAATGAACCTACCAGGTACAACCCTAAATCCGTAAACATGGGCACCATCATAGATATTATTCTGACTAACTTGCCCTCCAAATACACCTCTGTTTTCAACCAGGATCTTAGCGATCACTGCCTCATTGCCTGCGTCCATAATGGGTCAGTGGTCAAACGACCACCCCTTATCACTGTCAAATGCTCCCTAAAACTCTTCAGTGAGCAGGATCGATCTAATCGATCTGGCCCGGGTATCCTGGAATGACATTGACCTCATCCCGTCAGTAGAGGATGCCTGGTTGTTCTTTAAAAATGCTTTCCTCGCCATCTTAAATAAGCATGCCCCATTCAAAAAAATGTAGAACTAAGAACAGATATAGCCCTTGGTTCACTCCAGACTTGACTGCCCCTGATCAGCACAAAAACATCCTGTGGTGTACTGCATTAGCATCGAATAGCCCCCGCAATATGCAACTTTTCAGGGAAGTCAGGAACAAATATACACAGTCAGTTAGAAAAGCAAAGGCTAGCTTTTTCAAACATAAATTTGCATCCTGTAGCACTAATTCCCAAAAGTTCTGGGACACTGTAAAGTCCATGGAGAAAAAGAGCACCTCCTCCCAGCTGCCCACTGCACTGAGGCTAGGAAACACTGTCACCACCGATAAATCTCGATAATCGCGAATTTCAATAAGCATTTTGCTATGGCTGGCCCTGCTTTCCACCTGGCTACCCCTACCCCGGCCAACAGCTCTGCACCCCCAGCAGCAACTTGCCCAAGCCCCCCCCCCAGCCCCCACCCCCGCTTCTCCTTTACCCAAATCCAGATAGCTGATGTTCTGAAAGAGCTGCAAAATCTGGACCCCTACAAATCTGCTGGGCTAGACAATCTGGACCCTTTCTTTCTGAAATGATCCGCCACAATTGTTGCAACTCGTATTTCTAGCCTGTTAAACGTCTCTTTGTATCGTCTGAGATCCCTAGAGATTGGAAAGCTGCCGCAGTCATCCCCCTCTTCAAAGGGGGAGACACTCTAGACCCAAACTGTTACAGATCTATATCCATCCTGCCCTGACTTTCTAGTCTTCGAAAGCCAAGTAAACAAACAGATCACCGACCATTTCGAATCCCAACGTACCTTCTCCGTTATGCAATCTGGTTTCCGAGCTGGTCATGGATGCACCTCAGCCACGCTCAAGGTCCTAAACGATAACATAACCGCCATCGATAAAAGACAGTACTGTGCAGCAGTCTTCATCAACCTGGCCAAGGCTTTCGACTCTGTCAATCACTGCATTCTTATCAGCAGACTCAATAGCCTTGGTTTCTCAAATGACTGCCTCGCCTGGTTCACCAACTACTTCTCAGATAGAGTTCAGTGTGTCAAATCGGAGGGCCTGTTGTCCGGACCTCTGGCAGTCTCTGTGGGGGTGCCACAGGGTTCAATTCTTGGGCCAACTCTATTCTCTGTATATTTCAATGATGTCGCTCTTGCTGCTGGTGACTCTCTGATCCCCCTCTACGCAGACGACACAATTCTGTATACATCTGGCCCTTCTTTGGACACTGTATTAACAAACCTCCAAATGAGTTTCAATGCCATACAACATTCCTTCTGTAGCCTCCAACTGCTCTTAAATGCTAGTAAAACTAAATGCATGCTCTTCAATCGAACGCTGCCTGCACCCACCCACCGGACTATCATCACTACTCTCGACGGGTCTGACTTAGAATATGTGGACACCTACAAATACCTAGGTGTCTGGTTAGACTGTAAACTCTCCTTCCAGACTCACATTAAGCATCTCCAATCCAAAATTAAATTTAGAATCGGCTTCCTATTTCGCAACAAAGCCTTCTTCACTCATGCTGCCAAACATGCCCTCATTAAACTGACTATCGTACCGATCCTTGACTTCGGCGATGTCATTTACAAAATAGCCTCCAACACTCTACTCAGAAAATTGGATGTAGTCTATCACAGTGCCATCCGTTTTGTTACCAAAGCCCCATATACTACCTCTCGTTGGCTGGCCCTCACTACATATTTGTCGCCAAACCCACTGGCTCCAGGTCATCTATAAGTCTTTGCTAGGTAAATCCCTGCTGTATCTCAGCTCGCTGGTCACCATAGCAACACCCACCCGTAGCATGCGCTCCAGCAGGTAAATTTCACTGGTCATCCCCAAAGCCAACACCTCCTTTGGCTGCCATTCTTCTAGTTCTCTGCTGCCAATGACTGGAGCGAATTGCAAAAATCATTGAAGCTGGAGATTACCATCTCCCTCAATAACTTTAAGCATCAGCTGTCAGAGCAGTTTACCGATCGCTGCACCTGTATATAGCCCTTCTGTAAATAGCCCACCATACTACCTCATCCCCATATTGTTATTTTTGGTCATTTGCACCCCAGTATCTCTATTTGCACATCATCATCTGCACATCTATCATTCCAGTGTTAATGCTAATTTGTAATTTATTTCGCCACTATGGCCTATTTATTGTCCTACCTTCCTAATCTTACTACATTTGCACACACTATACATAGATTTTCTATTTTGTTATTGACTGTACGTTTGTTTATTCCCATGTGTAACTCTGTTGTTTTTGTCGCACTGCTTTGCTTTGTCTTGGCCAGGTCTCAGTTGTAAATGAGAACTAGTTCTCAACTGGCCTACCTAGTTAAATAAAGGTGAAATAAAAGGGGGGAGAAAAGTAGTGTTGTGTTGCTGCCCTGCTAACCCTGCCTCAACCCCTAAACTGAGGTCTGGACCTTAATACTGTACTGTAGTGTTGCTGCCCTGCTAACACTGCCTCAACCCCTAAACTGAGGTCTGGACCTTAATACTGTACTGTAGTGTTGCTGCCCTGCTAACCCTGCCTCAACCCCTAAACGGAGGTCTGAACCTTAATACTGTACTGTAGTGTTGCTGCCCTGCTAACCCTGCCTCAAACCCTAAACTGAGGTCTGGACCTTAATACTGTACTGTAGTGTTGCTGCCCTGCTAACCCTGCCTCAACCCCTAAACTGAGGTCTGGGCCTTATTGGCAGAGGGTGGGTCTGTGTGTTTCATGTCATGTAGGTGCAAAGCTTCTGGTAGCTACCATTTCAAATTAAACAATTTGACACCATTTATTTTAGGCAAAGCAGCACTCCCTCTTTTCCAGTTCAGTTCTTGGCACAGGCGGTCATGTGTATGATGTCATTGTTCAAGGTTCCTGGTTTCAACTTAGCTAAAAATTCACTAATCCTGTAACAGAGGCAGAGGGAACACTTCTGTTATCCTGTAGCTGGTCAACGTAACAGAGGCAGAGGGAACACTTCTGTTATCCTGTAGCTGGTCAACGTAACAGAGGCAGAGGGAACACTTCTGTTATCCTGTAGCTGGTCAACGTAACAGAGGCAGAGGGAACCATTTTGTTATCCTGTAGTTGGCTGGGGAGATGCATGAGAGATCTGGGGCGTGGATCCGGCAATGGACGTACCGGACAGGACACACACCCTGGAGACCTGATGCAGGAGGCTGGCACAGGATGGATTCATCATAACACTCTCTCCTTCTCTCTTTCATCATATCACTCTCTCCTTCTCTCTTTCATCATATCACTCTCTCCTTCTCTTTCATCATATCACTCTCTCCTTCTCTCTTTCTACATATCACTCTCTCCTTCTCTCTTTCTACATATCACTCTCTCCTCTCTTTCAACATATCACTCTCTCCTCTCTTTCAACATATCACTCTCTCCTTCTCTCTTTCAACATATCACTCTCTCCTTCTCACTTTCGACATATCACTCTCTCCTTCTCACTTTCGACATATCACTCTCTCCTTCTCACTTTCGACATATCACTCTCTCCTTCTCTTTCAACATATCACTCTCTCCTTCTCTCTTTCAACATATCACTCTCTCCTTCTCTCTTTCTACATATCACTCTCTCCTTCTCTCTTTCTACATATCACTCTGTCCTTCTCTCTTTCTACATATCACTCTGTCCTTCTCTCTTTCTACATATCACTCTTTCCTTCTCTTTCAACATATCACTCTCTCCTCTCTTTCTACATATCACTCTGTCCTTCTCTCTTTCTACATATCACTATCTCCTTCTATATTTCTACATATCACTCTCTCCTTCTCTCTTTCTACATATCACTCTCTCCTTTCTCACTACATATCACTCTATCCTTCTCTTTCATCATATCACTCTCTCCTTCTCACTTTCTACATATCACTCTCTCCTTATCTTTCATCATATCACTCTCTCCTTCTCTCTTTCTACATATCACTCTCTCCTTTTCTGTTTCTACATATCACTCTTTCCTTCCCTCTTTCTACATATCACTCTCCTTCTTTCTTCATATCACTCTCTCCTTCTCTCTGTCTACATATCACTCTCTCCTTCTCACTTTCTATATATCACCCTCTCCTTCTCTCTTTTATCATATTCTCTCCTCTGTTTTTACATATCACTCTCTCCTTCTCTCTTTCTACATGTCACTCTCTCCTTCTCTCTTTCTACATATCACTCTATCCTCTCTTTTTACATATCACTCTCTCCTTCTCTCTTTCTACATATCACTCTCTCCTCTCTTTTTACATATCACTCTCTCCTTCTCTCTTTCTACATATCACTCTATCCTCTCTTTTTACATATCACTCTCTCCTTCTCTCTTTTTACATATCACTCTCTCCTTCTCTCTTTTTACATATCACTCTCTCCTTCTCTCTTTTTACATATCACTCTCTCCTTCTCTCTTTCTACATATCACTCTCTCCTTCTCTCTTTCTACATATCACTCTCTCCTTCTCTCTTTCTACATATCACTCTCTCCTTCTCTCTTTCTACATATCACTCTCTCCTTCTCTCTTTCTACATATCACTCTCTCCTTCTCTCTTTCTACATATCACTCTCTCCTTCTCTCTTTCTACATATCACTCTCTCCTTCTCTCTTTCTACATATCACTCTCTCCTTCTCTCTGTCTACATATCACTCTCTCCTTCTCACTTTCTATATATCACCCTCTCCTTCTCTCTTTTATCATATCATTCTCTCCTTCTCTGTTTTTACATATCACTCTCTCTTTCTACATATCACTCTCTCCTTCTCTCTTTCTACATATCACTCTCTCCTCTCTTTTTACATATCACTCTCTCCTTCTCTCTTTCTACATATCACTCTCTCCTCTCTTTTACATATCACTCTCTCCTTCTCTCTTTCTACATATCACTCTATCCTCTCTTTTTACATATCACTCTCTCCTTCTCTCTTTCTACATATCACTCCTATCTTTCTACATATCACTCTATCCTCTCTTTTTACATATCACTCTCTCCTTCTCTCTTTCTACATATCACTCTGTTCTTTTTTCTATCCTTTTTCTCATATATCACACTCTTTCCCTGTCCCAACGGGGTTCTTTGGCTTTTCCCATAGGAGAACCCTTTTTGTTTCAGGGATAATCCTTTTTGGTTCCAGATAGAATAATTTTTGGTTCCAGGTAGAACTCTGTAAAGATCATTGTTCCAAAGACCTAACATCTTCGATAAGTTGTAAAGATCCCTGTTCCAAAGAGCTGAGCTGATTAAGGTCCAGACAGGTAGTTATAATAAAAATTGACTGACTGATCGACAGAACTACACAGGTTTGACAGTTAAAGGGGCAATCGGGGGTCTCCTGCTTCCATTAATCAGC
>CM042397.1:40772047-40797047 GCA_023634145.1 Thymallus thymallus | reverse complement strand
ACAGAGAGAGAGAGAAAGATGGGGGTACAGAGAGAGAAAGAAAGATGGGGGTACAGAGAGAGAGAGAAAGATGGGGGTACAGAGAGAGAGAGAAAGATGGGGGTACAGAGAGAGAGAGAAAGATGGGGGTACAGAGAGAAAGAGAGAAAGATGGGGGTACAGAGAGAGAGAGAAAGATGGGGGTACAGAGAGAGAGAGAGAGAAAGATGGGGGTACAAAGAGTGAGAGAGAAAGATGGGGTACAGAGAGAGCGAGAGAGAAAGATGGGGTACAGAGAGAGAGAAAGAAAGATGGGGGTACAGAGAGAGAGAAATATGGGGGTACAGAGAGAGAGAAATATGGGGGTACAGAGAGAGAGAGAGAGAAATATGGGGGTACAGAGAGAGAGAGAGAGAAAGATGGGGGTACAAAGAGAGCGAGAGAGAAAGATGGGGGTACAGAGAGAGAGAGAAAGATGGGGTACAGAGAGAGCGAGAGAGAAAGATGGGGGTACAAAGAGAGAGGGGGGTACAGAGAGAGAGAAGATGGATAGGGCACTACAGGCAGCAGCAGCAGTGTCTGCTAGATGCAGGTGATGGCGTTATTACGATCTGTTCATGGCACACTGGGTTTTACCAGGGATACAGGTGACTGGAGTCTTATTAGAATGAAATGACACACAGAGAAAACAAGCTTGATAGAGAGGGAAGAGAGGGAATGGACAAAAGAGGAGGGACTGATGGTATTCATGGAGAATGGCCAGAGAGGGGGAGACAAGGAGGAAGAGGGAGAGGGAGAGAGAAGAGCAGAGAGGAGGGATAAGAAGAACTGAGAGGAAGAGGATATTCAGGAGAAAGAGAGAAGAAGAGGTAGGAAGAGAGGCAGGTTTGTCTCCTCCTCATAAACTAATGAATACATGAATGAAGGGATTAATCAATCAATCAATTGATGAATTAGATCAAGATTATCTGGACAGTATTTTTCCTGGACTCTGAACAACTGGGATTTAGATGTATTATATGACGTTGTGAGAGAGTTGGTTTCTGGGTAGATGATACACTACATAGCCAAAAGTATGTTGATACCCCTTCAAATTAGTGGATTCGGCTATTTCAGCCACAACCGTTGCTGACACAGGTATAAAATCCTCTACTGCCATGCAATCTCCATTGGCAGTAGAATGGCCTCACTGAAGAACTCACTGACTTTCAACGTGGCACCGTCATAGGATGCCACCTTTCCAACAAGTCAGTTCATAACAGATCCTGTAAGTGCTGTTATTGTGAAGTGGTAGGCCACAAAAGCTAACTACCGAGTTCCAAACTGTCTCTGGAAGAAACGTCAGCACAAGAAGTGTTCGTCGGGAGCTTCATGAAATAGGTTTCCATGGCCGAGCAGGCGCACACAAGCCTAAGATCACCATGCACAATGCCAAGCCTAATAGCAGAGCCTGGCTCTTCTCCTGGAGCCTAATAGCAGAGCCTGGCTCTTCTCCTGGAGCCTAATAGCAGAGCCTGGCCGTCCTCCTGTAGCCTAATAGCAGAGCCTGGCTGTCCTCCTGGAGCCTAATAGCAGAGCCTGGCTGTCCTCCTGTAGCCTAATAGCAGAGCCTGGCTGTTCTCCTGGAGCCTAATAGCAGAGCCTGGCTGTCCTCCTGGAGCCTAATAGCAGAGCCTGGCCGTCCTCCTGGAGCCTAATAGCAGAGCCTGGCCGTTCTCCTGGAGCCTAATAGCAGAGCCTGGCTGTCCTCCTGTAGCCTAATAGCAGAGCCTGGCTGTCCTCCTGTAGCCTAATAGCAGAGCCTGGCTGTCCTCCTGGAGCCTAATAGCAGAGCCTGGCTGTCCTCCTGGTGAAGGCTGAGTTTCTGTTGTTTTTCTCAAGTCAAGTAAACTTTTTATAAGAATAAATATAAAGTTGATGGATGAGAGAGACTCTCTCTCTCTGACTCTGACTCTGACTCTGACTCTGACTCTGCCACCATTTCTCCCCAAAGAACAATGTACCGATAAAGTTGGATTTAATCAATCTTTCCGGGCTATGCCGTTGAGGGTGGGAACTCATTGTGTCAAATCATTATTTCCAAACCAAGGCTCAGACAGTGGTGAAACCTTAATGACTAGTGCTGTGATATTACTATGGGCCGTCATACACACGTCTGCATCCCACATGGCACCCTGTTCCCTTTATAGTGCACCACATCCTGTCCTGGAGGGTCAATATGCACTATATAGGGAATAGGCCACCATTTGAGATGCACCCAGAACTGTGTCCCTCCAGGACAGGATGTAAATATGGAGAAAAAGTCATTCATTTAATGAATAAAAGTGTAATTTCAACCATTTCCATTTTGAAACAGAGCGTTATTAGATGTTGTTTTCATATGACAGTCTGGAGAACCCTGTTTATGAATGAGGACTGGGAGGGTGTAGAGTCACGTGCTTAATTATGATTCGATATTGAATAAAAGTCATGTAAATGCATCCATTGGCTGTTTAATTAAACCCTGAAACATTGTAATAAACAATATTAAACGTAGCAGAGCGAGGACGGCATCAGAACAGGCCAAAGACATTCATGTAATATTTGTACAACAGTCTGTAGGAAGAAAGTGGAGGATGCATGACACTTCTCCATCAAAAACTATTTTATTATGAATCATTCAATAAGATACTGTGCTGTTTGGGTCATGGTGGACCTAAAGAGCTCTGTCTGATAAAGGTCCACCATGTGTCATGCTGCTGAGAGAGGACCAGAGGCACTGAGCAGTAGAGTGAAGCATACACCAGTTCTTGTCCATTCCCTCTCTTCTGGAGTGGGGCAGACGACCGGTCCCGGACTGGACACCCGTTTGGAGAACGGTTCCGGCCATGGAACTGGGCTGGATGCCAGGTCCTGTCTGGACCCGGACTTGGCACTGGCGCATAGGGTAGCCACGACCTCAGAGCAGGACTGGACGCCGTGCCTGGACTGGTCACCGGCGCAGAGGAAGCCTCCGGCCCTGTAACCGGGCTAGGATCCGACACTGGTGGTCGGGTGCGGGGAGCCGACACAGGTCGTACCGGACTGGGATGGCACACTGCAGGGCTAGTGGGGAGCCGGCACTGTAGGCACCGGGCTGGGAACCGTCACTGGAGACCCCGTCTCTTTGTCCCCAAAGAGAACCGCCAGACGCTCCCTCCACATGATCATGCGGCTCTCGAACATGTCCCCTTCCTCCTCCTCCTGGTGCTTGCTCTGTGGGGGCTCGTGAGAGACAGGAAGACCTCATCGCCCTCCTCTGACGACTCACATTCCTCCCGCTCCCATGGCTGTAGGGCCTCTTCAACAAACCCCACGAGTGTTGCGGCAGGAGCTCCTCATAGCCCCCCCCCCTTAAAACTGCATGGGAGATCCTCTGGGCTGGACGCTGGGCCTTCCCTCTTGGATGCAGACGTGAAGCCCGGCGGCGTCCTCGCTACCCTGGATTTGGTGGTGGTTCCAGGGCCAGACAATGGAGGTACTCCTCTTCGGAGACCAGCTCCTTACCGGATATGAGTTCCTCCATTGTCCAGCTCTGTGTGGTCCTGTGGTGGTAGGTATTTCTGTCACGCTGCTGCTAGAGGACCAGAGGCACTGAGTGGTAGAGTGAAGACATTCCTTTTATTAAAACTTCACAAAACAGCACGCACGCACGCACGCACTGCTGTGAACACACGTCACACAAACAAAGACCCACACCCAGGTGGAAAACCACTCAACTTTAATAGGCTCCCCAATTAGAGGCAATGCCGTGCAGCTGTTTCTTATTGTGGAGCAACCACAACCTCAACATAGAGTTATCCAGAGAGGACACTTGACACTTCTGCATGTTGAATCACACCAGGCAGAACCTTTTTGAGTTCCATGTAGAACCCTTTACACAGAGGGTTCTACATGGAACCCAAAATAGTTCTGCCTGGAACCAAAAAGGGTTCTTCAAAGGGTTCTCCTATGGGGACATCCGAAGAACCCTTTTTTTCTAAGAGTGTAGGGACGGGAGATTCTCCTGGTTGGGTCACCTGTTCAGGAGAAACTCAGGGCCCTGCAGACTGACCAACCAGACCTTTGACTGTCTGCAGTAGAATATGTCACCCACTGGGTGTTGACGAACGGTGGTGATTCAACATGTAGAATCGTCAGGAAATGAATAGAAAACGAGGGCCGATGTTCTGTGGTCAGAGTCGATAGGACGCACACTAGCCTAATGAATTGTCATGGTTTGTTGTTGTTGCTGACAAGCAGTCTCTCTGTATTGCTGCTCAATCCAATGAAGGCCGTCACAGACCAGACTTCTTACGTCTTTGGCTGAGTCCCAAATGGCACCCTGATCCCTTTACAGTGCACTTGACCAGGCACCATAAAGGTAGTGGAAATAGTGTCCCATTTGGGACTCAGCCTTTGAGCCCCCAAACTAATTAAATGAACATCACCACATTTGTGTTGTTTTTGCTTGACAGTAGAAACCCATCTGTTTTGTCACTAAATGGGTGAACACAGCGGTCCTGACACAGCGGCCCTGACACAGCGGTCCTGACACAGCGGCCCTGACACAGCGGCCCTGACACAGCGGCCCTGACCCAGTGGTCCTGACACAGCGGTCCTGACACAGCGGTCCTGACACAGCGGTCCTGACACAGCGGCCCTGACACAGTGGTCCTGACACAGCGGCCCTGACACAGCGGCCCTGACACAGCGGCCCTGACACAGCGGTCCTGACCCAGTGGTCCTGACCCAGCGGCCCTGACCCAGTGGTCCTGACCCAGCGGTCCTGACCCAGCGGTCCTGACACAGCGGCCCTGACCCAGTGGTCCTGACCCAGCGGCCCTGACCCAGCGGCCCTGACCCAGCGGCCCTGACCCAGCGGCCCTGACCCAGCGGCCCTGACCCAGCGGTCCTGACCCAGCGGTCCTGAGTTGGAGTTAATCTCCAATTACTCACTCACACTCACCCAGCCAAGACGTCTGGCTGACATCTGGGGTGGGGATTAGTGATATAATGGGAGATGGAGGACGGGGTAAAGAAGGATGAGGAGGAGGGCTGGGAGAAGGAGCAGAAGGAGGAGGAGAAGGAGGACTGGGAGAAGGAGCAGAAGGAGGAGGAGAAGGAGGACTGGGAGAAGGAGGAGGAGGAGGAGGACTGGGAGAAGGAAGAGGAAGAAGAGGAGGAGGAGGACTGGGAGAAGGAGTAGGACGGATGAGGAGGACTGGGAGGAGGAGGAAGAGGAAGGCTGGGAGAAGGAAGAGGAAGAGGAGGAGGAGGACTGGGAGAAGGAGTAGGACGGATGAGGAGGAAGGGGAGGAGGAGGACTGGGAGGAAAAAAAGGGGACCGTTTAAGGTTGTCTTTGACAGGAGGCCTTTCTGCCAGGAGCTCTAACTCAGTTCAGGGGTGAAAAGATGACCCAGACAGAGGCTGCGTCCCAAATGGCACCCTATTCCCTATATAGTGCACTACCTCTAACCAGGGTCCAAAATTAGACACCCTATAAAGATGAGCAAAAATGACTAATTAAAATACTGAACTATATTGTATGCAAAAACTAAATGGGGAATTATATTATGTTGTATTAATACAATTGCTCAGAGAAAGAGATTTAGTTTAAAAAGTGATGTATTTCTTTCTCAAAAAGATAGCGGTCAAAATTACTGACACCCCTGTTTTCAAAACCTTTCAATACCTCACCTTGCGAGGAGTCTTTTTCTAAAATGTTTTCTGAGTTGGAGAACACATTAGGAGGGATCTTTTTTTTTACAGTAGCTATGGGGTTCTACTCTGCTCATGCATTCTCCTTCTGATGCTAAACCCACCACTGGTGGGCGTGGCCAAAGAGCTCCATGTTCATGTCATCCTGACCAAAGCACCGGTTTCAGTCCAACTGCCAATGCCGTTTAGCAAACTCCAGGCGTTTAACATTTGTTGGATGACATGAAAATAGAGCTCTTTGTCCACACACACCAGTGGTGGGTTTGCATAAAAATCATCACAATCTAACCGAGTTAGGATGGTGTCACTGTCTTGTCTACAGACTTTGACCTACGGTCGATTTTGTGCTTCCCCACCAATGGATAAGGTTAGGATTTGAGGAGAATAAGCTGACCCTAGATCTGTGCAACTTGTACTCATAGCCTCTGACCCACTCTCTTGATTCAAGACTCAAGTTTATTAGAAACATAATAGCATGGTAATGTAAAATAAAATGTCAAGTTGAGTAGAATAAAATATATATATACATCACAAAATAATCCACTCTCTGTGGGAAGCCAACTCTCTGCCTCTTTGAAGCTGATTTGGGATCAGTCATTACAACCCAGTCTAATATTAATGATGGAGAGTAGACTATTATCTGGTCATGTGCATGTACACCCTGGACCAGCTACTGTTGCTAGACCCAATTCTGACTTGTGCTCTGATATCTGCTTCACTGATTTCTGCTCTCGTAAAAGCCTGGGTTTTCTGCATGTTAACACTGGAAGCTTATTACATAAAATGGATCAATTGAAAGTGTGGGTTCACAGCTCCAATCCAGATGTGTTGGTCATTACTGAGACCTGGTTAAGGAAGAGTGTTATGAATACTGATGTTAACCTTTCTGGTTTTAACCTTTTTCGGCAAGACAGATCTTCCAAAGGTTGGGGAGTATCAATTTTTACCAAGGATCATCTTCAGTGCTCGGTTGTCTCCACCAAGTCTGTCCCCAAACAATTTGATTTGCTTGTTTTAAGTATTAAACTTTCAAATAACTCTTTGTTGACTGTTGCTGGGTGTTATCGTCCTCCATCAGCACCGGCCTGTACCCTACCTGCCCTAAGCTCTCTCTTGGACCATTACACTAAGTCTGAATTTGTCCTGCTAGGTTACCTAAACTGGGACATGCTTAAACCACCTGACCAAGTCCTAAAGCAATGGGACTCCCTAAATCTTTCTCAGATTATTAGCAATCCCACAAGGTATGACTCCAAACACCCAGAAAAGGCTACTCTTCTTGATATTATCCTCGCAAATAACCCTGATAGGTATCAGTCTGGTGTTTTCTGTAATGACCTTAGTGATCACTGTTTTACAGCCCGTGTGCGTAATGGCAGCTTAGTGAAACAACCTGTCCTGATTTGTCATAGACGCTAAAAACCTTTAATGAGCAAGCCTTCCTTCATGAACCGGCTTCTGTAAAATGGAATAGAATCAGCTTGATCCCCTCTGTCGAAGACGCTTGGACCTTCTTTTTGATATTTTCAGTGGTATTGTTAACAAACAAAGGCAGCCACGGTTAGTCCTTTATTTTCTTTCATCCATTTATACTCAGCTGGCCCCTCCCCGGATTTTGTGTTAAATGCTCTACAACAAAGCTTTCTTAGTGTCCAACAAGCTTTCTCTAACCTTAACCTTGTTCTGAACACCTCCAAAACAAAGGTCATGTGGTTTGGTAAGAAGAATGCCCCTCTCCCCACAGGTGTGATTACTACCTCTGAGGGTTTAGAGCTTGAGGTAGTCACATCATACAAGTACTTGGGAGTATGGCTAGACGGTACACTGTCCTTCTCTCAGCACATATCAAAGCTGCAGGCTAAAGTTACATTTAGACTTGGTTTCCTCTATCGTAATCACTCCTCTTTCACCCCAGCTGCCAAACTAACCCTGATCCAGATGACCATCCTACCCATGCTAGATTACGGAGACATAATTTATAGATCGGCAGGTAAGGGTGTTCTCGAGTGGCTAGATGTTCTTTACCATTCGGCCATCAGATTTGCCACCAATGCTCCTTATAGGACACATCACTGTACTCCTCTGTCAACTGGTCATCTCTGTATACCCATCACAAGACCCACTGGTTGATGCTTCTTTATAAAACCCTCTTAGGCCTCACTCCCCCCTATCTGAGATATCTACTGCAGCCCTCATCCTCCACATATAACACCCGTTCTGCCAGTCACATTCTGTTAAAGGTCCCCAAAGCACACACATCCCTGGGTCGCTCGTCTTTTCAGTTCTCTGCAGCTAGTGACTGGAACGAGCTGCAACAAACACTCAAACTGGACAGTTTTATCTCAATCTCTTCATTCAAAGACTCAATCATGAACACTCTTACTGACAGTTGTGGCTGCTTTGCGTGATGTATTGTCATCTCTACCTTCTTGCCCTTTGTGATGTTGTCTGTGACCAATAATGTTTGTACCATGTTTTGTGCTGCTACCATGTTGTGTTGCTACCATGTTGTGTTGCTACCATGTTGTGTTGCTACCATGCTGTGTTGTCATGTGTTGCTGCCTTGCTATGTTGTTGTCTTAGGTCTCTCTTTATGTAGTGTTGTTTTGTCTCTTGTCGTGACGTGTGTTTGGTCCTATATTTATATTTTATTTATTTGTATTTTTAATCCCAGCCCCCGTCCCCTCAGGAGGTCTTTTGCCTTTTGGTAGGCCATCATTGTAAATAAGAATGTGTTCTTAACTGACTTGCCTAGTTAAATAAAGGTTAAATAAAAACAAAAAAATTAAACTGACCCTGGAAAATGAGTTAATAGCTTTGCTTTACAGTGTGCACACATAAGCACACACACACACTTAATGCACCTGACCGTCGAGGGCCTTGTTGACTCAAGGTGAAAGCTGTAATGTTGAGTTACTACCTTTTACCATAGCCCTGACAGGTGTGTGTGTGTGTGTGTGTGTGTGTGTGTGTGTGTGTGTGTGTGTGTGTGTGTGTGTGTGTGTGTGTGTGTGTTACTATGCTTGGAATAGTAAACCAAGGAAAGTTCAGAGAAGTGAGGACATTTTGCAGGTCTCACTTGTAAAACAGCTATTATAGGCTTAGGGGTTAGAATTAGGGTTAGGAGTTAGGGTTAGGAGTTAGGGTTATGGTTAGGGTTAGGAGTTGGGGTTATGGTTATGGTTAGGGTTATGGTTAGGAGTTGGGGTTATGGTTATGGTTAGGAGTTGGGGTTATGAGTTGGGGTTATGAGTTGGGGTTATGGTTAGGAGTTGGGGTTATGGTTATGGTTAGGAGTTGGGGTTATGGTTAGGGTTAGGAGTTGGGGTTATGGTTAGGGTTAGGAGTTGGGGTTATGGTTAGGGTTAGGAGTTGGGGTTATGGTTAGGGTTAGGAGTTGGGGTTATGGTTAGGGTTAGGAGTTGGGGTTATGGTTAGGGTTAGGAGTTGGGGTTATGGTTAGGGTTAGGAGTTGGGGTTATGGTTAGGGTTAGGAGTTGGGGTTATGGTTAGGGTTAGGAGTTGGGGTTAGGAGTTGGGGTTAGGGTTAGGAGTTGGGGTTAGGAGTTGGGGTTAGGGTTAGGAGTTGGGGTTATGGTTAGGGTTAGGAGTTGGGGTTATGGTTAGGAGTTGGGGTTATGGTTAGGAGTTGGGGTTATGGTTAGGAGTTGGGGTTATGGTTAGGAGTTGGGGTTATGGTTAGGGTTATGGTTAGGGTTAGGAGTTGGGGTTAAGGTTAGGGTTAGGAGTTGGGGTTAAGGTTAGGGTTAGGAGTTGGGGTTATGGTTAGGGTTAGGAGTTGGGGTTATGGTTAGGGTTAGGAGTTGGGGTTATGGTTAGGGTTAGGAGTTGGGGTTAAGGTTAGGGTTAGGAGTTGGGGTTATGGTTAGGGTTATGGTTAGGAGTTGGGGTTAAGGTTAGGGTTAGGAGTTGGGGTTATGGTTAGGGTTAGGAGTTGGGGTTATGGTTAGGGTTAGGAGTTGGGGTTATGGTTAGGGTTAGGAGTTAGGGTTAGGAGTTGGGGTTAAGGTTATGGTTAGTAGTTGGGGTTAGGGTTAGGGTGTGTGTGATGCCCCCATAAACTCTGGCTTTGTCCCAAATATCACCCTATTCCCTATAATGCACTACTTTTGGCCTTAGACTTGATGGTTGTGTTTGACAATAACAGTGTTTAACATTGTTTTTTATGTCTACCTCATCTTTGCACCCTACACATACAATTATCTGTAAGGAGCATGGTGAAGTTACACTTTGGATGGTGTATAAATACACCCAGTCGCTACAAAGACACAGGAGTCCTTCCTAACTCAGTTGCCAGAGAGGAAGGAAACCACTCAGGGATTATTTTTTTTTACCTTTATTTAACTAGGCAAGTCAGTTAAGAACAAATTCTTATTTACAATGATGGCCTACCTACAGGGTCAGCCATAGTATTACGTAGCCCCTGGAGCAAATTAGGGTTAAGTGCCTTGCTCAAAGACACATCGACAGGTTTTTCACCTTGTCGGCTCGGGTATTCAAACCGGTGACCTTTCGGTTACTGGCCCAACGCTCTAACCACAGGGCCACCTGCTACCTGCCATGAGGCCAATGTTGACTTTAAAACAGTTAGAGTTGAATGGCTTTGATAGGAGTAAACTGAGGATGGATCAACAACATTGTAGTTACTCCACAATACTGACCTCAATCCCAACTGCCTCATTGATGAACAACAGGGTTAAGTATATACAGTGGGGAGAACAAGTATTTGATACACTGCCGATTTTGCAGGTTTTCCTACTTACAAAGCATGTAGAGGTCTGTAATTTTTATCATAGGTACACTTCAACTGTGAGAGACTGAATCTAAAACAAAAATCCAGAAAATCACATTGTATGATTTTTAAATAATTAATTTGCATTTTATTGCATGACATAAGTATTTGATCACCTACCAACCAGTAAGAATTCCGGCTCTCACAGACCTGTTAGTTTTTCTTTAAGAAGCCCTCCTGTTCTCCACTCATTACCTGTATTAACTGCACCTGTTTGAACTCGTTACCTGTATAAAAGACACCTGTCCACACACTCAATCAAACAGACTCCAACCTCTCCACAATGGCCAAGACCAAAGAGCTGTGTAAGGACATCAGGGATAAAATTGTAGACCTGCACAAGGCTGGGATGGGCTACAGGACAATAGGCAAGCAGCTTGGTGAGAAGGCAACAACTGTTGGCGCAATTATTAGAAAATGGAAGAAGTTCAAGATGACGGTCAATCTCCCTCGGTCTGGGGCACCATGCAAGATCTCACCTCGTGGGGCATCAATGATCATGAGGAAGGTGAGGAATCAGCCCAGAACTACACGGCAGGACCTGGTCAATGACCTGAAGAGAGCTGGGACCACAGTCTCAAAGAAAACCATTAGTAACACACTATCCCGTCATGGATTAAAATCCTGCAGCGCACGCAAGGTCCCCCTGCTCAAGCCAGCGCATGTCCAGGCCCGTCTGAAGTTTGCCAATGACCATCTGGATGATCCAGAGGAGGAATGGGAGAAGGTCATGTGGTCTGATGAGACAAAAATAGAGCTTTTTGGTCTAAACTCCACTCGCCGTGTTTGGAGGAAGAAGAAGGATGAGTACAACCCCATGAACACCATCCCAACCGTGAAGCATGTAGGTGGAAACATCATTCTTTGGAGATGCTTTTCTGCAAAGGGGACAGGACGACTGCACCGTATTGAGGGGAGGATGGATGGGGCCATGTATCGCGAGATCTTGGCCAACAACCTCCTTCCCTCAGTAAGAGCATTGAAGATGGGTCGTGGCTGGGTCTTCCAGCATGACAACAACCCGAAACACACAGCCAGGACAACTAAGGAGTGGCTCCGTATTAAGCATCTCAATGACCTGGAGTGGCCTAGCCAGTCTCCAGACCTGAACCCAATAGAAAATCTTTGGAGAGAGCTGAAAGTCCGTATTGCCCAGCGACACCCCACGAAACCTGAAGGATCTGGAGAAGGTCTGTATGGAGGAGTGGGCCAAAATCCCTGCTGCAGTGTGTGCAAACCTGGTCAAGAACTACAGGAAACGTATGATCTCTGTAATTGCAAACAAAGATTTCTGTACCAAATATTAAGTTCTGCTTTTCTGATGTATCAAATACTTATGTCATGCAATAAAATGCAAATTAATTACTTAAAAATAATACAATGTGATTTTCTAGATTTTTGTTTTAGATTCCGTCACTCACAGTTGAAGAGTACATATGATAAAAATTACAGACTTCTACATGCTTTGTAAGTGGGAAAACCTGCAAAATCGGCAGTGTATCAAATACTTGTTCTCCCCACTGTATGTGGTGTAAGATAATCAAATACTTATGTCTCCCCCATGTGGATTTACATAGCAACTACAACCTCTGTAGCTGTAGAATTACCAGGGCAGGGGGTGCAGGGTTTAGTTCCATACTAGCGAATTCTTGACTTGGACTGAAATAGGTGCCTGTACTGTTTGTATTTAGGTGCAGGAACTCCACAATACTGTTGAGCTAATATTCTATAAGAAGTGCAGCAACTCCTCAATACTGTTGAGCTAATATTCTATAAGAAGTGCAGCAACTCCTCAATACTGTTGAGCTAATATTCTATAAGAAGTGCAGCAACTCCTCAATACTGTTGAGCTAATATTCTATAAGAAGTGCAGCAACTCCACAATACTGTTGCTGCACTAATATTCTATAAGAAGTGCAGCAACTCCACAATACGGTTGAGCTAATATTCTATAAGAAGTGCAGCAACTCCTCAATACTGTTGAGCTAATATTCTATAAGAAGTGCAGCAACTCCTCAATACTGTTGAGCTAATATTCTATAAGAAGTGCAGCAACTCCTCAATACTGTTGAGCTAATATTCTATAAGAAGTACAGGAACAACAAAATGGATGTGTCGGTATTCAAGTCAATCACTGATACATCACTAACACACCTGATTCAACAAACCATCCAATCATCATCAAGACCCTGATTATTTTATTTAACCTTTATTTTATCAGTGAGTCATTCTGAGACCAAGGTCTCTTTTACAGATGAGTCCTGAATGACAGAAATGACAGAAAATGCACGCATGAGAAAAACAAACACATTCATCAGTAATAGTTGGCCGGCAGGAAGCCTAGCGGTTAGAGCGTTGGGCCAGTAACTGAAAGGTTGCTGGTTTGAATACCCGAGCTGACAAGGTGAAAAACCTATCGATGTGTCTTTGAGCAAGGCACTTAACCCTAATTTGCTCCAGGGGCTGACCCTGTAGGTAGGTCGTCATTGTAAATAAGAATTTGTGGTTCAGGTTAGGGTTGTAGTTAGGGTTGTGGTTCAGGCTAAGGTTATGGTTGTGGTTAGGGTCCATGGAACGTACGTATCTATCTTACCATTTTTACCAGCGTAGCTCCAATTGAAGCCATGGTTGTTGATGTGATCGTCGGTTGTGTGGCTTCTTCCATGGAAGAGCCTGGACAGGTGGCACAATGAGACCTGGACAGCCAACAGTTGACTTGCCAGTCAGCACCTGTGCCTCAATGAAGTACAGGTACTCCTCATCAGCTGAGCCCTTCCACAGCCTCTCTGCCCCATGTGCCACTGAAGTAGATCCTCTGTCCAAGCTTTTTCTCTGTGGATGAAACATATTATTATACAATGTAAGAGAAAATGGAAAATGAAACGATTGTGTGATAGTTGTGTGTTATTTTAGCACACACCAGAAATAGGTATGTGCTTTTACTGAAAAGGACTAGTGAAAGTTGCCAACCTAGATATTATGATTTCGGTAGTTCCACGAATAGAGTGCATGTTGGTGTGACTATTCATTTCACCTAATTTTAACATTCTTGTGGGACTTGACGTGTTATGCTCAACACGCTAATTTCTCCACGACAAAATGGCCAAAAATATTAGAACCAGCTCACCTGCTTGTACACTATGATTGACTATTAGATGTTCAATGTTTATTTTGAGAATTTTTTTTTCAAAAGGAAATAGTTTCACCATATTAAAACGAGAGTTCAGTTCATGTAACAGGGTTGACATTAAAATGAGGGACAGGTGTAAATTAATCACTAATCACATGAAATCTATTTAAATCTTCAGAAATGACTGTCAAAAAAAGAACATACAGTAACTAGGGCTTTACAAAGATGGTGAAACCATGAAGGAATGTTGGGGTTAAAGTGGTGTATAATCTTCCTAGAAGATTCCTGTCAAAATGCTGATTTCCTGCACTTTAGCAAGTCTTTATTCATATAAAAATCAGATTTATTGAATGATTTATTGAAAAACAGGCTTTTAAAAAACCCTGACTTAAAATATCAAAGGTGTGTTACCCTGATCTGTTTCACCTGTCTTTGTGCTTGTCTCCACCCCCACCAAGTGTCTTCCTCATTATCCCCAGTGTATTTATACCTGTGTTTTCTGTAAGTCTGTTACCAGTTGGTCTTGTCTCATCAAGGCTACCAGCATGTTTTCCTGTGTTACTCCTGGTCTCTTTAGTCCCTGACCCTGAGCCTGACCCTGACCGTGACCCTGTCGTTCTGTACCTTATTACTGACCTCTGCCTGCCCTCTGCCTGCCTTGGTCTGTCCCCTTGTATAATAAATATTCTGAGAACTGTACTATCCGCCTCCTGTGTCTGCATCTGGGTCATATCCGGAGTCGTGATAAAAGCGATGCAAAATGTACTCTATTTGTGGAATGTCATTCTTATTCTATAGGTGGCTTCTCTCTTACCGTCAGGTGGTACAAACTCCACCTGAATCTCTGTTACCGTCAGGTGGTACAAACTCCATCTGAATCTCTGTTACCGTCAGGTGGTACAAACTCCATCTGAATCTCTGTTACCGTCAGGTGGTACAAACTCCATCTGAATCTCTGTTACTGTCAGGTGGTGCAAACTCCATCTGAATCTCTGTTACTGTCAGGTGGTACAAACTCCATCTGAATCTCTGTTACCGTCAGGTGGTACAAACTCCATCTGAATCTCTGTTACCGTCAGGTGGTGCAAACTCCATCTGAATCTCTGTTACTGTCAGGTGGTACAAACTCCACCTGAATCTCTGTTACTGTCAGGTGGTACAAACTCCTAAATCTGTACCCTTTCTGAAGGAGGCGCTATGTTTGTGCTTGTAAGTGAGACTTCTGTGCAAATAGGACTAGCTTGGAACACGAGACGCTACAGCTAAAAAGGAACAGCAGCCATTTTGTTTTTGTGTCACATCGATTTCCCTCCGCCTTGGGCGACGGAAGTCCGAGCCTTCTGCACTCTCCTTCGAGTTCAGCTTTGTGCGATCAGTGACCTTTTTTTTTTTTAAACAAAACATGTTTTTATAGTGTAACTACTGGTTACATTTAGGAGATGTCATCTCTAACTTCTTGCCCTTTGTGCTGTTGTCTGTGCCCAATAATATTTGTACCATGTTTTGTGCTGCTACCATGTTGTGTTGTTACCATGTTGTTGTCATGTTACGTTGCTACCATGCTGTGTTGTCATGTAATGCTACCATGCTGTGTTGTCATGTGTTGCTGCCTTGCTATGTTGTCTTAGGTTTCTCTTTATGTAGTGTTGTTTTGTCTCTCTTGTCGTGATGTGTGTTTGGTCCTATATTTATATTTGATTTATTTTTAATCCCAGCCCCCGTCCCTGCAGGAGGTATTTTGCCTTTTGGTAGGCTATCATTGTAAATAAGAATTTGTTCTTAACTGACTTGCCTAGTTAAATAAAGGTTAAATAAAATAAAATAAAATAAAATATCCAGCAATCTCAATTGATCGAATATCATTGTTTCATTCCATTTAATAAATTAAATTGTCGGACAGACCTTTTCAGGTATTCCAATTAAATGAAACGTTTTAAGCTTTCCATGTTAACCCAGATAAAGCTCCGCCTTTAGGTTAATTAAAGTTGAATCCCCATACAGGTAGCCTATACAGGTATGATTAATCATTATCATTGACTAATCAATTCAATTTGCTGTTCATAGCTAATTGGAACCAAAAACCCAGTTCTGGTCCAGTATTGATGAAGTCCCGCCCTCACGGGAACCCCATGTGGCTTTAGGGGTCAGTGACCCTGGTGTTGTTTAATGTAATCTCACATTTGAACTATAGGTGTCACGGTTTGGATTAATGGGACGGTAAACGGAGCGCTGGTGAAGTGTCATCCTTTTTATTTTAAATGAGATGTACTCACGAAGCATTCAAAATAACAAAGGAGAGTGAAACAACTAACTACAAACAAAAACCACAGTGACTTACTTGCTGGGCTACAGGCAGTGCAGACAAGCAGGAACAATGATCCACACACAGGTGGATTTGGGCAGATCCTAAATACTATCCCCAATCAGAGACAACGCTAGACAGCTGTCTCTGATTGGGGATGATAATCTCCCTAATCAGTGTGTGAGGACTTGGTTGTGTGCCTCTCTCCTCCCCTAGGTGGGGGTAAGAGGCCTTACCACAACCAAGCCCTCACAATAGGTCACACTGATGATAATCCAGCCAATTTCAATTGACTGGATATAATTCTCATTCAATTTAATAAGTTAAATTGTTGAATGTTAAAAGAGACATTTTACAACTTTTCTTCCATTTTAACCTAGATTAACCAAATTATCAGGTTCATTAAAGTTTAATCCCCAGATAGGTATGATTAATCATTATCATTGATTAGTACATTTAATATTCACCTCCAACTCCCACATTACTGATGCAGTAGTGATGGTTCATTAACGTCTAGAAATAGATTAAAATCGTTTTGCAGCTTCCAACGACTCCAAACCTAAAACTTTGAAAAATCATAGGAACAATTTTTCCTCTCAATTTTTAATAATGTTCAAGCTATGAGAGGGGGTGGTCCTCGTTCCCCAATAATTAGTCAACATTCACCCATAAAAGGAGTGACCGCTGACCTCGGTAGGTCTTTTGATTTTTGAATGATGTGTTACCACACACCCATATGGTTAAGACCAAACCAGACCAATGTTCTTATGTTTATGGAAGGAAGGCTGGACCCTCCTAAGTTTCTCTCTAATGTTATCTAATCATTTGCACGTGTTGTGGTACCTAATTCTAATTTTAGCCATTTTATGTCATGGTAAAGGTAGGGCTGTACTAACTTCCCATAAGGAAAATGCATTTTTGTTTATTTTAATTGCATAACATTTTCAAAGTTTTTTTTTTGTTGTGTGATTTGTTAAATTGGGTAACCTTAACTTCTCTGTCAAATATGTAAAAAACAAAGAGAACTTTCCAGGGGTTGTACTTTTTCATATTACTGTATATATACAGTCGTATGCAAATGTTTGGGCACCCCTCTGAGGCTGCATAATAATTTACTCTGTCGTCACAGAAAATTATCACAGTGGCATGCCATTCATTTTCTAATTAAAGCTGAGTACTGGGGTATTGTCCAGACAAAGATTTTTAATGTAGCAATATTAAGTTGTATGAAATTGAATCATATGTGAAAAATAGGCTATGCAAAAATGTGGGCATCCTTGTCATTCTGTTGATTTGAATACCTGTAACTACTTAGCACTGATTAATTGGAACACACAATTGGTTTGGTGAGCTCATTAAGCCTTGAACTTCATAGACAAGTGCATCCAATCATGAGAAAAGGTATTTAAGGTGGCCAATTGCAAGTTGTTGTTCTCTTTGACTCTCCTTTGAAGAGTGGCAACATGGGGGCCTCAAAACAACTCTCAAATGACCTGAAAACAAAGATTGTTCAACATTATGGTTTAGGGGAAGGCTACAAAAAGCTATCGCAGAGATGTAAGCTGTCAGTGTCCACTGTGAGGAACATAGTGAGGAAATGGAAGACCACAGGCACAGTTCTTGTTAAGGCCAGAAGTGGCAGGCCAAGTAAAATATCGGAGAGGCAAAGGCGAAGGATGGTGAGAACGGTCAAAAACAGCCCACAGACCACCTCCAAAGACCTACAACATCATCTTGCTGCAGATGGTGTCACTGTGCATCGTTCAACAATTCAGCGCACTTTGCACAAGGAGAAGCTGTAAAGGAAAGTGATGCGGAAGAAGCCTTTTCTGCACACACGCCACAAATGCACATTTGGACAAGCCAGCTTCATTTTGGAATAAGGTGCTGTGGAATGATGAAACAAAGATTGAGTTATTTGGTCATAACAAGGGGCGTTATGCATGGCGGCAAAAGAACACAGCGTTCCAAGAAAAACACTTGCTACCCACAGTAAAATTTGGTGGGGGTTCCATCATGCTGTGGGGCTGTGTGGCCAGTGCCGGTACTGGGAATCTTGTTAAAGTTGAGGGTCGCATGGATTCCACTCAATATCAGCAGATTCTTGGGAATAATGTTGAAGAATCAGTCACAAAGTTGAAGTTACGCCGGGGCTGGATATTTCAACAAGACAACGACCCAAAACACTGCTCAAAATCTATTCAGGCATTTATGCAGAGGAACAAGTACAATGTTCTGGAATGGCCATCCCAGTCCCCAGACCTGAATATCATTGAGAATCTGTGGGATGATTTGAAGCGGGCTGTCCATGCTCGGCAACCATCAAACCTAACTGAACTGGAGATGTTTTGTAAGGAGGAATGGTCCAAAATACCTTCATCCAGAATCCAGACACTCATTAGAGGCTATAGGAAGTGTCTAGAGGCTGTTATTTTAGCAAAAGGAGGCTCTACTAAATATTTATGTGATTTTTCTGTTGGGGCCCAAATTTATGCACCTGTCTAATTTCGTTTTGATGCATATTGCACATTTTCTGTTAATCTAATAAACCTAATTTCACTACTGAAATATTACTGTGTCCATCAGTTATTTGATAGATCAAAAGGAAATTGCTGATCCAAACACCCAATTATTTATAAATGGAAATCATGGAAATTGTCAGGGGAGCCCAAACATTTGCATACGACTGTATACACTACCGTTAAAATATTTGGGGTCACTTAGAAATGTACTTGTTTTTGAAAGAAAAGCAAATTGATATGAAATACAGTGTAGACATTGTTAACGTTGTAAATGACTATTGTATCAGGAAACGGCAGATTTTTTATGGATTATCTACATAGGCGTACAGAGGCCCATTATCAGCAACCATCACTCCTGTGTTCCAATGGCACGTTGTGTTAGCTAATCCAAGTTTATAATTTTAAAAGGCTATTTAATCATTAGTAAACCCTTTTGCAATTATGTTAGCACAGCTGAAAACTGTTGTGCTGATTAAAGAAGCAATAAAACTGGCCTTCTTTAGACTAGTTGAGTATCTGAGGCATCAGCATTTGTGGGTTCGATTACAGGCTCAAAATCGCCAGAAACAAAGAACTTTCTTCTGAAACTCGTCAGTCTATTCTTGTTCTGACAAATGAAGGCTATTCCATGCGAGAAATTGCCAAGTAACTGAAGATCTCGTACAACGCAGTGTACTACTCCCTTCACAGAACAGTGCAAACTGGCACTTACCAGAATAGAAAGAGGAGTGGGAGGCCCCGGTGCACAACTGAGCAAGAGGACAGTCTCAACATCAACAGTGGTATAGAAAACCACTGGTATAGACAGACCACTGGTATAGACAGACCATTGCTATAGACAAAACCACTGGAATAGACAAACAAGATCACACAAACAAATACAGAAAATAACCCAGGAAACCTGAACCAAAATTGTCCATGTCACACATGAATAGTGACGCACAGTCCTCCACATGCCAGGCTACCAATACTTCTCCCGAAGTTCTCCCGAACACCCCCGGGTGTCCAGTCGCAGGGGATTGGTGGGGGGGCATACCACTGGTGGCGGGTCCCGACGCCCGGCCCGCACATTTACCTGGTCCACGTCCCAGACCACGGGTCCCACTACGCACGCGGGTGGTAGGATGGGCACTCTAGGGTGTTCTTGGTGCCTGGGCGGTAGGTCATGGTGAAACGGAACCGAGTGAAGAACACTGTCCACCTGGCGTGCGTAGTGGCATCGAGCAGCACTGACGTATCCCAGGTTACGATGATCCATCAGGACTGTGAACGGCTCCCATGTGCCCTCAAGCCAGTGTCTCCACTCCTCCAGTGCCAACTTCACCGCCAGTAGCTCTCGGTCCCCCACATCATAGTTCCTCTCCGCAGCAGACAGCTTCCTCGAGAAGTAGGCACAGGGGTGTAATCTCGAGGGACTCCCGTGTCGCTGGGAAAGGACCGCCCCCACACCCACCTCGGACACATCGACCTCCACAACGAAGGGCAGTATTGGATCTGGATGGCAGAGCAGAGGTGCTCTGATGAACCTGCCCTTCAGGTCCTGGAAGGTCCTCTCTGCGTCCGGGGTCCACTGGAGGTACTGAGGATTGCCTTTCAGCAATGACGTGAGGGGAGCGGCGATGGTGCTGTAGCCCTGGATGAACCGGCGGTTGAAGTTGGCAAATCCAAGAAAGCGTTGCAGTTCCTTAATGTTCTTGGGAGTTGGCCATGACCTGACTGCCCTCACCTTCAGTTCTTCCATCTTCACCCCCTCCGGGGAGATGTAATACCCAAGGAAGGAGATGGATGTCTGGTGGAAGACACACTTTTCTTCCTTGACGTATAGGTGGTTGTCTAAGAGACTTCTCAGGATAGCACTCAGGATAGTGTTCCGGGTAGGTGGAGGAGTAAATCAGGATGTCGTCAATGTCCTGGAACACCTCGTCCAAGTACGACTGGAACACCGCCGGCGTGTTGCTCAGGCTGTATGGCATTACCAGATATTCGTAGTTGCCCGACGTCGTGCTAAAAGCGGTCTTCCACTCATCTCCCTCCCGAATGCGTATGAGGTTATACTCCGGAGGTCCAGCTTGGGGAAGAACCGTGCTCTCTGGAGATGCTCTATGGCCGCTGGGACGAGGGGCATCTGGTACCGGAACTTGACAGTCACGTCGTTGAGGCCCCGGTAGTCGATGCACGGTCGAAGTCCCCCGTCCTTCTTCGCGATGAAGAAGAAGCTCGCTGAAGCAGGCAATGTAGACCTTTGGATGTATCCCTGCTCCAGCGACTCACTAATGTACTTCTCCATCGACGAAGACTCGGCCACAGAGAGTGGATAGATCCGGTTCCGGGTGGATACAGCTCCGGGCAGGAGGTCAATGGCACAATCCCACGGCCGGTGAGGAGGGAGACACTTAGCCCTTTCGCGGGAAAACCCCGCCAAGTCTGTGTACTTCTATGGGCCGTGGGACTGAAGGGCGCATACAGGGCTCTCCACCGATGTAGCTCCGCAGGTCAGCTTGAGACAGGTCCTCCGGCATCTGGAAGACCAGCCCTGGATCTCCCTCTTACTCCATGAGATGTTGGGATTGTGTCGCTGAAGCCAAGGAAGACCCAGGATGACCGGATGTATGGAGGATGTCAGCACCATTAACTCCAATCTCTCCCGATGGCAGCTGTTGATGGTGAGGGTGAGTGGCCGAGTCACGTGGGTAATGAACCCGGTGCCCACCGGTCAACCATCCAAGGCCTTAACGGGGACAGAGGACCTCAACCTGCGCACCGGAAACTGGAGAGAGGACACCAAGGACCGGTCAATGAAACTCCCCGCCGCCCCAGAGTTGATCAGATCTGTGGAGACATGAGAATTCGTTTTTCCAGACAACACGATAGAGCAACAGAAAGGCCCAGCAATATTAGATTTGCATAACGCACCTACTGTGCTCGTTCGTGATGTCTGGGTACTCACCCCCTTCCCGCTCTGCTCCCGTTTGGAGGGGCACTCCCGACGGAGGTGACCCCTCCTCCCGCAGAACAGGCACCCTGTCGGCTCCGGCCTTTCAGTTACTGGCCCAACGCGCTAACCGCTAGGCTAGCCGCCACCCTAAATACCTTAACAGAAAATGACTCAAGTAAAAGTAAAATACTACTTGAGTAAAAGTCTGGTTTTAAATGTACTTAAGTACAGAGGTGGAAAAAGTACTCAATTGTCATACTTGAGTAAAAGTACAAAGTAAAAGTAAATGCTATACATCAAATTCTTTATATGAAGTAAACCAGACGGCACGATTTTCATATAAATTTTTATTACGGAAAGACAGGGGCACACTCAACTCAGATATCATTTACAAACACACAAACTCTGATCTCCCTACCGCCAGATCAGAGGCAGTAGGGATGACAAAGCGTTATATTGACAGCTGCCATAATTCTGTCCTGCTTGAGCATTCTAAATGTAACCAGTACTTTTAGCTGTCAGGGAAAATGTATGGAGTAAAAAGTACATTGTTTTCTTTAGGAATGTAGTGGAGTAAAAGTAAGTTGTTAAAAATATAAATGGTAAAGTAAAGTGCAAATACCCCAAAAAACTACTTAAGTAGTACTTACAAGTATTTTTACTTAAGTACTTTACACCACTGGCTGTGTGCAATAATAGTAATAATAGTAACGTACCAAAATTAATACCTTCTGAAGGAACTGTATATATACAGTACTATAGTATATACAGTGTATTCAGAAAGTATTCAGACCTCTTGACTTTTTCCACATTTTGGTACATTACAGCCTTATTCTAAAATGTATTAAATTGTGTTTTTCCCCCTCATCAATCTACACACAATGACAAAACAAAAAACCTTTTTACACATTTATAAAAAAAGAATCAAACGAAATATCAAATTTACATAAGTATTCAGACCCTTGACTTAGTACTTTGTTGAAGTACCTTTGGCAGCGATAACAGCCTGGAGTCTTCTTGGGAATGATGCTACAAGCTTGGCACACCTGTATTTGGGGAGTTTCTCACATTCTTCTCTGCAGATCCTCTCAAGCTCTGTCAGGTTGTATGGGGAGCATCGCTGCAACCCGCTATAACCTGTTTTAACACAGATTCTCATTGAGGTGTGATAGATAGATAGATAGATAGATAGATAGATAGATAGATAGATAGATAGATAGATAGATAGATAGATAGATAGATAGATAGATAGATAGATAGATAGATAGATAGATAGATAGATAGATAGATAGATAGATAGATAGATAGATAGATAGATAGATAGATAGATAGATAGATAGATAGATACTGTATTGTCAAGCAGTGCGGCAATATAAAAAAGTAAAGGAAAAATCAATATTGGAGCAAAAATGCCTCAGTGTTAAAACTGATGTGAAGGACACCCCCTGGACAGGACACTAGTCTATCTCCTGTTTCAGTAGAGATACAGCTTGATGTACAGTACACCCCTGGACAGGACACAAGTCTATCTCCTGTTTCAGTAGAGATACAGCTTGATGTACAGTACACCCCTGGACAGGACACTAGTCTATCTTCTGTTTCAGTAGAGATACAGCTTGATGTACAGTACACCCCCTGGACAGGACACTAGTCTATCTCCTGTTTCAGTAGAGATACAGCTTGATGTACAGTACACCCCTGGACAGGACACTAGTCTATCTCCTGTTTCAGTAGAGATACAGCTGGATGTACAGTACACCCCTGGACAGGACACTAGTCTATCTCCTGTTTCAGTAGAGATACAGCTTGATGTACAGTACACCCCCTGGACAGGACACTAGTCTATCTCCTGTTTCAGTAGAGATACAGCTTGATGTACAGTACACCCCTGGACAGGACACTAGTCTATCTCCTGTTTCAGTAGAGATACAGCTTGATGTACAGTACACCCCTGGACAGGACACTAGTCTATCTCCTGTTTCAGTAGAGATACAGCTTGATGTACAGTACACCCCCTGGACAGGACACTAGTCTATCTCCTGTTTCAGTAGTGAGACAGCTTGATGTACAGGACACCCCTGGACAGGACACTAGTCTCCTGTAGCTGTAGCATTACCAGGGCAGGGGGTGCAGGGTTTAGATCCATACCAGCACTAAAACACCTAGTTCAACAAGCCAAGCAATCATCAAGACCCTGATTATCTGGTTAGAAGAAAAGGTTCTAAAAACATTATATTCCTTGCTTCATTTTTTAAAGAAAAATTGTTATTGGGGTTCTAAATAGAACATTTAGGGGTGCTATATAAGCAAGCGATAGAACCCTTTTTGGTTCTATATAGATTTATTTTATTTTTTTCTTAGAGTGTATGTTAGTGCTGTGCTGGAACAAAATCCTGCCCTGCACAGACTGTACTAGGATTTCTAGAGCCATTGCTTGTCAGGGGGAATGTAGACATTTAAATGATGCAACAACAACATATTTATTTACCTTCAGAAATGTATACAGAAGAATTAGCTTTATTTGTAGCTTATTTCATTCAGTACAACATTATAAGGCCACTTTAACATGCTTAGTTGTAGCTCTCTCTCACTCTCTCTTCCTCCATCTTTCTCCTCAGTCAGGTGAGTTTAAAATAATATATATTTTCTAAATATGTCTCACTATAAGAATAGTTTTGTCCAATAAATGCCTAATCTCACATACAGAATTGAGAATGAATGTCAGAGCAGAGGGATAAAATGTTTATAAAGTTACAAATAATACCAGCTCTATAAAGGGGTAGGAGAGGGTGGGGTAGGAGGGGATGGGGTAGGATAGGGTGGGGTAGGGTAGGGTGAGGTAGGGTAGGGTGGGGTAAGAGGGTAGGGTGAGGTAGCGTTGGGTAGGGTGGCGTTGGGTAGGGTGTGGTAGGAGAGGGTGGGGTAGGGTGGGGTAGCGTTGGGTAGGGTAGGGTAGGGTGGGGTAGGAGAGGGTGGGGTAGGAGAGGTAGCGTTGGGTAGGGTGAGGCAGCGTTTGGGTAGGGTAGGGTATGGTATGGGTAGAAGAGGGTGGGGTAGGGTGGGGTAGCGTTGGGTAGGGTAGGGTGGGATAGGGTAGCGTAGGGTAGAGTAGGGTGGGGCAGGGTGGGGTGAGATGGGGTAGGATAGGGTGGGGTAGGCTAGGGTCGGGTAGCGTAGGGTGGGGTAGTGTAGGGTGGGGTAGGGTGGGGTAGCGTAGGGTGGGGTAGCATAGGGTGGGGCTGGGTGGGGTGGGATGGGGTAGGATAGGGTGGGGTAGGATAGGCTAGGGTGGGGTGAGTTGGGTGGGGTCAGTGGGACGGGGTGGGGTAGGGAAAGGGAAGGGTAGGGTGGGGTGGGGTGGAGTTTTAGTAATTTAAGAGGCGGGAGCTTTCTTTTTGACCATTCTCCTCCTAGCTGTCACTGGGTTGGAGGCGGGGTTTGGGTTGGAGGCGGGGGCTAGTGTGCCACCATTGGCCCGCTCAGTCTTGACCTCGTCGATGAAGGTTTCTATGGCGACAAATTTCTCTGTGAGGTCACCAAGGTGAGCCTTGAGAGCATTGAACTCCTTATAAAGGTCATTCAGAGCCTCAGATAGGGGCT
>CM042397.1:40632047-40767047 GCA_023634145.1 Thymallus thymallus | reverse complement strand
CTCTCTCTCTCTCTCTCTCTCTCTCTCTCTCTCTCTCTCTCTCTCTCTCTCTCTCTCTCTCTCTCTCTCTCTCTCTCTCTCTCTCTCTCTCTCTCTCTCTCTCTCTCTCTCTCTCTCTCTCTCTCTCTCTCTCTCTCTCTCTCTCTCTACAGAACATATTCCTCACCTTATGTCTCAACATTTAAACATGCATACAGTCTGTTAAGCAGTTACTGTGAACATTTATAGGGTCCATTTCCCAGAGACAGCTTAAGCCTTGTTCTGGACTAAACAATGTGCTCACAGGAGATACTTAATTGAAACCAGCCCATGGTGTTCATCATTGTCTCCAGTCTTTTACTCAAAATGTGTCAATCAATCAATGATGTGTTTTATAAAAGCCCAGCGTGTGTTTTCCAGCTACCCAGCAAGCAAAGAACTAGTCCCCTGGTGTACGTACCTGGTTGATGAAGATAGTGTTTTCCTTAGATCTCAACTCCTACTGCTTCTTCACTGGGCCTTAGTCTCAACTCCTACTGAGTCTGCCACCACAGCAGCACATAGGATAGCTCTCTGACTGCTGTGGAATTCACTATATATACAGAGCGCATGCAAGAGAGAGACAGAGAGCCAGAGCCAGAGTGAGACAGAGACACACACACAGAGACACGTACACACGAGAGAGAGAGAGAGAGAGAGAGAGACACAGAGAGAGAGAGAGAGAGAGACACACAGAGAGAGAGAGAGAGAGAGACTTCTTGGTGGTGCCGTGTGGGGAGTGTGGTTTGGGTTATTCCTGCCCTCAGGTCCACTGTGTTCTGAATGTGGGATATTCTGTTCCAACTGTGTTCATCTTTCTCTCTTTCACACTCAGTTCTGTCCTGACTGTGTTCAGCCCACACATGTCCCTGAGCAGAGGCAGAGAGCCCTTCTTGTATTTCTACAGTATACTTTTTCATACTGCCGCACTATGTATCATGTATCTGTCTTTTGTGTATTTTCGTTTTGGCATTTTGCACCTGCCCTGTGTTTTTTTGTAGCTGCTTGACAAAGAAATTACCCCTCGGAGATAAAGTATCTATCTATCTACCTATCCCTCTATCTATCTATCTACTAAATTCACCCATACAATGACATATTAAAACACTAATTTCATTGGATACCTGTGCATTTACCACTCTCACTGATCTACATTGACATCAGTGTTTCTCAATTTCAATTTAAATCACAACCTTGGCTTTATACCTGTTCAGACAACACTGTCCAGGTGTCAGTAAATCATCAACCTTGGCTTTATACCTGTTCAGACAACACCCTCCAGGTGTCAGTAAATCAGTCTTGGCTTTATACCTGTTCAGACAACACCCTCCAGGTGTCAGTAAATCACCAACCTTGGCTTTATACCTGTTCAGACAACACCCTCCAGGGGGCAGTAAATCACCAACCTTGGCAATATACCTGTTCAGACAACACCCTCCAGGTGGAAGTATTATTATAATTGTATTATTATTATTATTATTGTTATTTTTATTTTACCTTTATTTAACTAGGCAAATCAGTTAAAAACTAATTCTTATTTACAATGACGACCTACACCGGCCAAACTCAGACAACGCTGGGCCAGTTGACCCTATGTGACTCCCAATCATGTCCGGTTGTGATACAGTCTGGTTTCGAACCAGGTTGTCTGTAGTGACGCCTCTAGCAACTGAGATGCAGTGCCTTAGACCCTGAGCCACTTGGGATCCCCAGCCCCAAAGTATCCACCACTACATAATAATAATAATAATAATAATAAGAAGAAGAAGAAGAAGAAGAAGAAGAAGAAGAAGAAGAATTTATTTAACTTATATAGAGCTTTTCATGATCGAAATGTCAACATACCTGTGCGGAGGATTCACGTCAAAAGGTGGCTTACGGACGAAACACAGAAAGTGCTTAAGCACAAAAATATTCTGATATTTTTTAGGACACATGACATCCTGGCAATTTTGAGGAAAAAAACACTTTACATCAGAGTTGTGCCTCTTGTTCACACACATATCTGCCCTCTCATTGTTTTTTTGTTGGTCGTACTGCTTTGCTTTGTCTTGGCCAGGTCGCAGTTGTAAATGAGAACTTGTTCTCAACTGACCTACCTGGTTAAATAAAGGTGAAATAAAAATAAATAAAAAGAATGGTCCCACCTGATCTTGCCTCCTCCCGACTGTCTTCCATTTTTTAACACATACATTTTCATAGTTAGAGCTTCTGAGACTCTGGTCAATATAATGGATAGTCTGTGCTACAACCCATAGGAATCCCCACCCAGTTGACTACTTTGACTACTTTAAATGGCCCTCATTGATGCTGCCCATGCTAAATCAATATGTTTTGCCACTAAAGGCCTCTATCGATCTCTATGGTCCTACCTCGCAACAGACGCTCCTCATTGGCTGTTTTAAAGTTCGTCAAGGTCGGGGTTTCCGTTTCCGGTACGGTTGCTAAGTAACACTTCCTGTGCGTTGAATGTGTAAAAAGGTAAATAACGCGGAAAACCTGGTGCATTAATTGAGATTATTGGTGAATCGGCCCTAATTTCTCGCTTGAAAATAGTCGTACCTTTGAAAACTGTTGATTTAGCGCCAAAAAATCATGACACTGACAACGATTAAAGACGGCGAATACACCGCCACTGTCTACAAAATGGTGAGAAGTTGCTCGTTTGCATAGCTAACGTTACATACCATGGATACTAACGCTAGCCATGGTAGCTACCTAGCTAGCTGATCATGAAGCTGGTTATTTGAACTTGTGGTATTTATCATGTTGATTATATAGCTGACTCGAGCTAGTCAACGTTACAATACGAATTAGCAAATTGGGGCTATGGCAAACTTTGGTTAAGCTTGCCTGCCAGACTCTTCTATGTCAAGGCTCAGGCTATAGACTAACGCTAACAAACTAAGTGTGTGACAATATAGCTAGTTAGATAGCTAATGTATTATTTTATAACTAGCTGCTAACTCTGTTTTCCTCCTATAGATCAAAGATGGGCGGTATGGAGAGGCCATCCACATCCTCAGCAATGAACTGCAGAAACAGATGAAGGTAGTTGTATTGTGTGTGTGTGTGTGTGTACGTTGTTCCTGTAAAGGTGACTCATTGGCATCAGTGCATTGCACACACACCTTCACCTGAAAGATGTATTGAACTGTTCATTCAATACATTGTAGTTGCTAGGCAGATCGGAGAGTTTGGGGGGGTTGGGATAAAGCAGGAGACACATCCAATGGACATGCGTGTACATCACTCTTCTTCTATAACCTGGTCCCAGATCTGTTGTCTCTTTCTATAGCCTGGTTCCAGATCTGTTGTCTCTTTCTATAGCCTGGTCCCAGATCTGTTGTCTCTTTCTATAGCCTGGTCCCAGATCTGTTGTCTCCTTCTATAGCCTGGTCCCAGATCTGTTGTCTCCTTCTATAGCCTGGTCCCAGATCTGTTGTCTCTTTCTATAGCCTGGTCCCAGATCTGTTGTCTCCTTCTATAGCCTGGTCCCAGATCTGTTGTCTCCTTCTATAGCCTGGTCCCAGATCTGTTGTCTCCTTCTATAACCTGGTCCCAGATCTGTTGTCTCCTTCTATAGCCTGGTCCCAGATCTGTTGTCTCTTTCTATAGCCTGGTCCCAGATCTGTTGTCTCCTTCTATAGCCTGGTCCCAGATCTGTTGTCTCCTTCTATAGCCTGGTCCCAGATCTGTTGTCTCTTTCTATAGCCTGGTCCCAGATCTGTTGTCTCTTTCTATAGCCTGGTCCCAGATCTGTTGTCTCCTTCTATAGCCTGGTCCCAGATCTGTTGTCTCCTTCTATAGCCTGGTCCCAGATCTGTTGTCTCCTTCTATAACCTGGTCCCAGATCTGTTGTCTCCTTCTATAACCTGGTCCCAGATCTGTTGTCTCCTTCTATAGCCTGGTCCCAGATCTGTTGTCTCCTTCTATAGCCTGGTCCCAGATCTGTTGTCTCCTTCTATAGCCTGGTCCCAGATCTGTTGTCTCCTTCTATAGCCTGGTCCCAGATCTGTTGTCTCTTTCTATAGCCTGGTCCCAGATCTGTTGTCTCCTTCTATAGCCTGGTCCCAGATCTGTTGTCTCCTTCTATAGCCTGGTCCCAGATCTGTTGTCTCCTTCTATAGCCTGGTCCCAGATCTGTTGTCTCCTTCTATAGCCTGGTCCCAGATCTGTTGTCTCCTTCTATAGCCTGGTCCCAGATCTGTTGTCTCTTTCTATAGCCTGGTCCCAGATCTGTTGTCTCCTTCTATAGCCTGGTCCCAGATCTATTTGTGATCTTCCCAACTCCATTGCTGTCATCACCAAGCCAATGTTTAGCATGCCAATGAGTGACAAGGGGTTGTCATGATGGCACAAGCTGACTGTCCCTCAGGCTATTTCATTGGACAATACATCTAGGGCTCGGTGGAGTTCAGCACTATTGCATTCTTGAAAATGTCAAGTTAAATTCCGATTGAGCCGATATATTCAGCGTTTACCGTGAATGCAGTCTCATGGAATGCGGGAACATTGCCTTTAAATGTCAATCGCCTTATAGTGCTGAACTTGGGCGATACGGATTGAATCAAGCCCGTAATCCTTTTATTGTCCTCCTCCTCCTCCTCCTCCTCCTCCTCCCAGTCGCGGGCAGCCCTGTCTCTGCTGGGGTACTGCTACTACCACATGCAGGACTTTACCAACGCAGCAGAGTGCTATGAGCAGCTGACCCAGCTACACCCTGAGGTGGAGGAGTACAAGCTGTATTACGCCCAGTCTCTGTACGGGGCCTGTGCCTACCCCGAGGCCATGAAGGCTACCTTTCTACTGGACAACCCTACCAGCCACACCAAGGTACAGTTCCTACATTAAGTTATAATACCAAGGTAGAGTTATAATCAGTGCTTAATTTGAGCACCTCTAAGTTTTGGACTGTTTTGTTCCGGAACCCATTTGCCAGGATCCGGTACCTCTCGTGGCATGAAAAATAATTGTCACTGTTTCAAATGTAACAATTCTAATAAAAGCCATCATAGTTCATTCAAGTTGCCTCCTCTTTAATTATCCTGCCCCGTGAAAACCTGTGTGATATTCTAAGAATTTATTTGTGTTGCGCAACATTGTAGCCTATAGACCAACGTGTGGCCATTGCTGTGGTGAGAGAGAGAAGCACACCTGTATCTCTCACTGAACGAGAAGGACATTCACTTTCTATGTTCTCTCTCCCTCTCTTTGCCCTGATAGACATGAGTCTGCAACTCTCGTCTCTCCCGCGTTGCACTTCATCATTTATCTCCTTATAGAATCATAGCCGCGGGAAGGGAAGGGTGCTGGAGTTGCCACTGCATCCCTGATGAATTGAAATACATTTGCCAAAGTTATAGAATTACTGCTGTCTGTTCAGAAAGAAATTAAATAATTCTGACTATTACACTAGGAGTAGAAAATCTATCTATCTATCCATCTATCTATCTATCTATCCATCCATCCATCCATCCATCCATCCATCCATCATGTTCTGACCCATATCTCTCCCGACCCATATCTCTCCCACAGATGATCAAACTGCAGGCAGCCATCAAATATGGAGAAGAGGAGTACTCTGGAGCCAAGGTTAGTAGCCACTAGTATTGGACATATACTGGACTTGACCAGGACTAGAACCAGAACTAAACTAGTACTGAACTGAACCATATCTAGAACTAAACCAGAACCAGAACTACAACCAGGACCATAACTAGAACTAGAACCAGAACTACAACCAGGAACATAACTAGAACTAGAACCAGAACTAAACTAGAACCAGAACCAGAACGAAACCATAACTAGGACCAGAACTACAGTCATGTGAAAAAGTAAGTACACCCCGTGGAAAGTGGTATTTTGTTTTACATATTTGGACACATGGGTATTGGAGCTAAATTCCCACCACATTCATTGATAAAGGAAACCCAATGTAACACATCACACAAACAACGTTGAAAATGTTATGCAATTAAAATAAACAATAATGCCTTTTCCTTATGCAGAAAAAGTTAGTACAACCCTACCTTTACCATCACATAAAATGGCTAAAATTAGAATTAGGTACCACAACACGTGCAAATGATTAGAAAACATTAGAGAGAAACTTAGGAGGGTCCAGCCTTCTATAAAGATAATAAACTTGGTCTGGTGTGGTCTTAACCACATGGGTGTGTGGTAACACCATTCAAAGATCAAAAGACCTACCCGAGGCCCTCAGAAGAAAGATTATTGATGTCCATGAGTCTGGGAGGGGTTACAAATCCATTTCCAAGCAATTCAAAGTACATCATTCCACTGTCCGACGTATCATCTACAAATAGAGAAAATTCCAGACCACTGGCAAACAACTACCTAGGACAGGTCGTCCCACCAAAGTCAGCCCAAGAGCTGACCGAAAGATGCTCATAGAAGTCTCTAAGAACCCCAGGGTAACATCAAGGGATCTACAGGCCTCTCTTGCCACAATCAATGTCAGTGCATGAGTCAACTGTCAGAAAGAGACAGCACAAACTTGTCCCACATGGGAGGTCAGGAAGAAAGAAGCCTCAACACACGACTGACGTTTGCCAGACAACACCTGGGTAAAGACCAAAACTACTGGAACAATGTGCTCTGGACAGATGAGTCAAAGGTGGAGTTGTTTGGCCACAATGCCAGACGCCATGTTTGGCGAAAACAAAACATTTCCTTTGAACAGAAGAACCTCATACCAACCGTAAAGCATGGAGGCGGTGGCATTATGGTTTGGGGCTGCTTCAGGGGCTGGCCAACTTGTCATCAGTGAGTCAACCATGAATTCTAGTGCATGCCAGAAAGCCCTGGAACATGACCCAGTTGAAGCAGTACAGTAAAGAAGAGTGGGCAAACATTCCTCCCAGTCGATGTAAGAGACAGATAGACAGTTAGAAGAAACGTCTACATTACGTTATTTCAGCCAAACGGTGAAACACCAGCTATTGAAGATAGAGGTGGACTTATTTATTCTAAACTATGGAATTGCATTTCTGTAGATTTTTGATGAATAAATAATTGTAAAAGTATAATCTTTCAGTGTGATTTGTTAAATTAGATTACCTTTATCTGTCAATAGTGTTGAAGTGAAGATTACAGATCCATCTGTCCAAATATGTACAAAACAAAAAAGACAACTTTCCAGGGGGTGTACTTACTTTTCACATAATTAGAACCAGAACTAAACCAGAACTAAAGGCCCAAAACATCTACCTAGTGGCTACTGTATGTCATGAGGTCAGGAGAAATCATATAACCCCTTATAACTCCTTTGTTCATGTTTTTTGTCAATTTATAAACCCTTGGAACCCTTATAACAAATTTTCTCAATGGATATGCCCTTATGACTCCCCATAACCCTTTATGACATATTATTACCCCTTTATGAACCCTCTCCCTGTCAAGACACTGGTAGAGCAGCTTCCCCAGGATGACCCAGACTATGACGTGGACATGGGCTGTCTACTCTACAAGGAGGGGGAGTACGAGGAGGCCTGCAAGAAGTTCATGTCTGCCATGCAGGTGCTGGGCTACCAACCAGGTAACTGCACGCACATACTCACATACACATGCATGCATTCACACCACACACACACACACACACACACACACACAATGGAAACCTTCTGACCTTTTGGTTATCCTAAAAGTCTCTTCCAAGTTGCTGAATCTCTCTCTCTCTCCTTCTTCCTGTCTCAGACCTGTCCTACAACATAGGTCTGTGCTACTATAGTATGAAACAGTATGCTCAGGCCCTCAAGTTCATCAGCGAGATCATCGAGAAAGGGATCAGGGAACATCCAGGTAAACTGGGCTTTAAAATTAAGAAGTTATTTTGTCAGCACACCTGTTTAGTTAGATACCTGATCACATCTCAAATGGTTAGCACACCTGTTTAGTTAGATACCTGATCACATCTCAAATGGCCATCACACCTGTTTAGTTAGATACCTGATCACATCTCAAATGGCCATCACACCTGTTTAGTTAGATACCTGATCACATCTCAAATGGCCATCACACCTGTTTAGTTAGATACCTGATCACATCTCAAATGGCCATCACACCTGTTTAGTTAGATACCTGATCACATCTCAAATGGCCATCACACCTGTTTAGTTAGATACCTGATCACACCTCAAATGGCCATCACACCTGTTTAGTTAGATACCTGATCACACCTCAAATGGCCATCACACCTGTTTAGTTAGATACCTGATCACTGTGTTGTGGTCAGCACACCTGTTTAGTTAGATACCTTATCACTGTGTTGTGGTTTTCCCTTACTTCTCCTCCTCCTCCATGTTTACTCCTAACCATCCTGTGTTTGTGTGTGTTTGTGTGTGTGTCCCGTGTGTGTTCTCTCGTCCAGAGCTGAGCGTTGGCATGACGACAGAGGGCATCGATGTGAGGAGTGTTGGCAACACCCTTATCCTACATGAGACCGCCCTCATAGAAGGCTTCAACCTCAAGGCTGCTATTGAATACCAGCTAAAAAACTGTAAGTACACTCGGTATCCTTGTGGTTAGAGTATCCGCCCTGAGATTGGAAGGTTGGGAGTTCAATTCCTGGCCGATTCATAACAAAAACTGTCTCTCAGCATTAAGGAGATGGATTGGTGTCTAAGGCCCTGCCTTAGTGTTCTGTCCAGGGGGTGTACATGTACATCAAGCTGCCTGCTATAGACTAGCATTCTGTCCAGGAGGTGTACTTGTACATCAAGCTGCCTGCTATAGACTAGCATTCTGTCCAGGAGGTGTACTTGTACATCAAGCTGCCTGCTATAGACTAGCATTCTGTCCAGGAGGTGTACTTGTACATCAAGCTGCCTGCTATAGACTAGCATTCTGTCCAGGAGGTGTACTTGTACGTCAAGCTGCCAGCTATAGACTAGCATTCTGTCCAGGAGGTGTACTTGTACATCAAGCTGCCTGCTATAGACTAGCATTCTGTCCAGGAGGTGTACCTGTACATCAAGCTGCCTCACTACAGAAACAGGAGATAGGCTCCTGCCCTATGAGCCCCTCTGGCTCACACAAGCCAAGGCTACTTACTCATAGTATTCCAGGCTGGCATAGAGAAAAACTGTCAGTTATCATAGTATACCAGGCTGGCATAGAGTACCAGCTGAAAAACGGCCAGTTCTCATAGTATACCAGGCTGGCATAGAGTACCAGCTGAAAAACGGCCAGTTCTCATAGTATACCAGGCTGGCATAGAGTACCAGCTGAAAAAACGGCCAGTTCTCATAGTATACCAGGCTGGCATAGAGTACCAGCTGAAAAACTATCAGTTCTCATAGTATACCAGGCTGGCATAGAGTACCAGCTGAAAAACTGTCAGTTCTCATAGTATACCAGGCTGGCATAGAGTACCAGCTGAAAAACGGCCAGTTCTCATAGTATACCAGGCTGTCATAGAGTACCAGCTGAAAAACGGCCAGTTCTCATAGTATACCAGGCTAGTGCGAGTACCGGCTGTCACTAGCCTGGGTACCAGAACTGTTTGTGCAATCATACCACATAGTAGGCTGCCATTGAGTACCATTATGTTTACCAAAAAGTTACCAGAGTTTTGCAAGTTGCAACTCTAGGTTTAACCTGTCTGTCTGTCTGTCTGTCTGTCTGTCTGTCTGTCTGTCTGTCTGTCTGTCTGTCTGTCTGTCTGTCTGTCTGTCTCCAGGTGATGCAGCTCAGGAGGCCTTGACTGACATGCCGCCCAGATCATTGGAGGTACAGTGTGTGTGTACTTGTGTGTGTGTGTGTGTGTGTACGTATGTCAGCCCTACCACATATGTACACTTTTCTTTTGAAAGAAAAGCTATTTTTTTAATGGAATATCTACATAGGCGTACAGAGGCCCATTATCAGCAACCATCACTCCTGTGTTCCAATGGCACGTTGTGTTAGATAATCCAAGTTTATCATTTTAAAAGGATAATTGATCATTAGAAAACCCTTTTGCAATTATGTTAGCACAGCTGAAAACTGTTGTGCTGATTAAAGAAGCAATAAAACTGGCCTTCTTTAGACTAGTTGAGTATCTGGAGCATCAGCATTTGTGGGTTTGATTACAGGCTCAAAACAGCCAGAAACAAAGAACTTTCTTCTGAAACTCTCCGTCTATTCGCGTTCAGAGAAATTCGCTATTCCATGCAAGAAATTGCCAAGAAACTGAAGATCTCATACAATGCTGTGTACTACTCCCTTCTGGCTCTAACCAGAATAGAAAGAGGAGTGGGAGGCCCCGGTGGGGAGCAGAGGAACAGGAGAACTCTGTCAGACAGAAAGCTTTTGTAATTTATGTGTGTGTAACGTGTGTTTGTGTGTGTATGTTCTTGAGCAAGTACTAGCTCAAAAACCGTGCATATCCATCCATGGATGCTGCCCTGCGGCTGACCCTGGGCTTCTCAGCGTGTGTCTGGGGGTGTTGGGAAAGACACAAGAAACATTCTCCTTCTAACCAATGGAGTATCAAGTATCTATTGTATTCTAGGAGCTGGACCCAGTGACGCTCCACAACCAGGCCCTGATGAACATGGATAAGAAGCCATCGGAGGGTTTTGAGAAGCTGGCTTTTCTCCTGCAGCAGATCCCCTTCCCCCCGGTCACCTTCGGAAACCTATTGCTACTATACTGCAAATATGAGGTAGGGCATTCTACTGTACTATATTACATTATACTATATTATAAACTGCGGGGTTCGAGCCCTGAATGCTGATGGGCTGACAGCTATGGTATATCAGACCGTATGTCAGACCGTATATGCTAGTAAAACAAAATGCTTGCTTTTCAAACGAACGCTGCCCGCACCCGCCTACCGGACTATCATCACTACTCTCGACGGGTCTGACTAGAATATGTGGACTCCTTTCGACTCTGTCAATCACTGCATTGTTATCGGCAGACTCAATAGCCTTGGTTTCTCAAATGACTGCCACGCCTGGTTCACCAACTACTTCTCAGATAGAGTTCAGTGTGTCAAATCAGAGGGCCTGTTGTCCGGACCTCTGGCAGTCTCTATGGGGGTGCCACAGGGTTAAATTCTTGGGCCAACTCTATTCTCTGTATATATCAATGATGTCGCTCTTGCTGCTGGTGACTCTCTGATCCCCCTCTACGCAGACGACACAATTCTGTATACATCTGGCCCTTCTTTGGACACTGTATTAACAAACCTCCAAATGAGTTTCAATGCCATACAACATTCCTTCCGTAGCCTCCAAACATGCCCTCATAAAACTGACTATCCTACCGATCCTTGACTTCGGCGATGTCATTTACAAAATAGCCTCCAACACTCTACTCAGCAAATTGGATGTAATCTATCACAGTGCCATCCGTTTTGTTACCAAAGCCCCATATACTACCCACCACTGTGACCTGTATGCTCTCGTTGTCTGGCCCTCACTACATATTCGTCGCCAAACCCACTGGCTCCAGGTCATCTATAAGTCTTTATTAGGTAAATCCCCGCCTTATCTCAGCTCGCTGGTCACCCTAACACCCACCCGTAGCCTGCGCTCCAGCAGGTATATATCACTGGTCATCCCCAAAGCCAACACCTCCTTTGGCCGCCATTCCTTCCAGTTCTCTGCTGCCAATGACTGGAGTGAATTGCACAAATCCTTGAAGCTGGAGATTACCATCTCCCTCAATAACTTTAAGCATCAGCTGTCAGAGCTGCTTACCGATCACTGCACCTGTATACAGCCCCTCTGTAAATAGCCCACTCTACTACCTCATACCCATATTTATTATTTTTGCTATACTCTCTATTTGCACATCATCATTTTCACACCTATCATTCCAGTGTTAATTTTAATTTGTAATTTATCTCACCACTATGGCCTATTTATTGTCCTACCTTCCTAATCTTACTACATTTGCACTCACTGTACATAGATTTTCTATTGTGTTATTGACTGTACGTTTGTTTATTCTCATGTGTAACTCTGTTGTTTTTGTCGCACTGCTTTGCTTTGTCTTGGCCAGGTCGCAGTTGTAAATGAGAACTAGTTCTCAACTGGCCTACCTGATTAAATAAAGGTGAAATAAAAAATAAATAAAGTATACCATGGGTATGACAACTTATTTTTACTGTTCTAATTATGTTGGTAACCAGTTTATAATAGCAATAAGGCACCTCAGGGGTTTGTGATATATGGCCAATATACCACGGATAAGGGCTGTGTCCAGGCACTCCGAGATGGCCTTCAGACTGTTAAATAGCCATCACTAGCACATTAGAAGATGCTGCCTATATACATAGACTAGAAATCACTGGTGACTTTAATAATGAAACACTAGTCACTTTAATAATGTTTACGTATCTTGCATTACTCATCTCATATGTATAGTATATACTGTATTCTATTCTATACTAGTCTACTGTATCTTAGTCTATGCGGCTCTGACATCGCTCGTCCATATATTTATATATTCATAATTCCACTCTTACTTAGATTTGTGTGTATTGGATATATGTTGTGAATTAGTTAGATATTACATTACTATTATACTGTACTATACTGTTATACTGTACTCTGCTATTATACTGTACTCTACTATTATACTGTACTCTACTATTATACTGTACTCTACTGTTATACTGTACTCTACTGTTATACTGTACTCTACTGTTATACTGTACTATACTATTATACTGTACTCTGCTATTATACTGTACTCTACTGTTATACTGTACTCTGCTATTATACTGTACTCTACTGTTGTATAATATACTCTACTACTGCATGTATACTATAATATACTACTGTATATCTACTACTGCATGTATGTACTATACGCTGCTACTGCATGTAGAAAAGATTATACTACTGCATGTATACTATACTACTGTATATCTACTATACTCTACTACTGCATGTATACTATACGCTGCTACTGCATGTATAAAATATTCTACTACTACATGTATACTATACTACTGTATATCTACTATACTACTGAATGTATACTATACTACTGAATGTATGCTATACTCTACTACTGCATGTATACTATACTCTACTACTGCATGTAAGACACATTTCCCTATACTATACTCTACTACTGTGTGTACTGTACTACTTTCTCTCCTTATATTCTCTCTCTCTTTCTCTCCTTAAATTCTCTCTCTCTCTTTCTCTCAGTATTTTGACCTGGCTGCTGATGTGATGGCAGAGAATGCACACCTCACCTACAAGTTTCTCACCCCGGTAAGAAACACAGGTCCCTAGCCTGTCATTGTCAGTTTACTTCAAAATCATAGATATTAGTCTGACCCTCAAGTCCACATTCCATTTTCCATGTGGAATTGAAAGGCCTGTTCGTGCCACACATCCCCAATGCTTTTTTTGACCTCTTTCCCCTACTATGTAATACAACAGTTGGTCTATGTGGTCTCTGTGTTCCAGTATCTGTATGAGTTTCTGGACGCCATGTTGACCTGCCAGACAGCTCCAGAGGAGGTAACAACAAAACACTGATACTACACACCATTTACACCATGTACTAATCAACCTGTACTACCTACTGCCTAGTACTAATCAACCTGTACTACCTACTGCCTAGTACTAATCAACCTGTACTACCTACTGCCTAGTACTAATCACCCTGTACTACCTACTGCCTAGTAATAATCACCCTGTACTACCTACTGCCTAGTACTAATCACCCTGTACTACCTACTGCCTAGTACTAATCACCCTGTACTACCTACTGCCTAGTACTAATCACCCTGTACTACCTACTGCCTAGTACTAATCACCCTGTACTACCTACTGCCTAGTACTAATCACCCTGTACTACCTACTGCCTAGTACTAATCACCCTGTACTACCTACTGCCTAGTACTAATCACCCTGTACTACCTACTGCCTAGTACTAATCACCCTGTACTACCTACTGCCTAGTACTAATCACCCTGTACTACCTACTGCCTAGTACTAATCACCCTGTACTACCTACTGCCTAGTACTAATCACCCTGTACTACCTACTGCCTAGTACTACCTACTGCCTAGTACTAATCACCCTGTACTACCTACTGCCTAGTACTAATCACCCTATACTACCTACTGCCTAGTACTACCTACTGCCTAGTACTAATCACCCTGTACTACCTACTGCCTAGTACTAATCACCCTATACTACCTACTGCCTAGTACTAACGACTGCCTAGTACTAATCACCCTGTACTACCTACTGCCTAGTACTAATCACCCTATACTACCTACTGCCTAGTACTACCTACTGCCTAGTACTAATCACCCTGTACTACCTACTGCCTAGTACTAATCACCCTATACTACCTACTGCCTAGTACTACCTACTGCCTAGTACTAATCACCCTGTACTACCTACTGCCTAGTACTAATCACCCTATACTACCTACTGCCTAGTACTAACGACTGCCTAGTACTAATCACCCTGTACTACCTACTGCCTAGTACTAATCACCCTATACTACCTACTGCCTAGTACTACCTTCCGCCTAGTACTAATCACCCTGTACTACCTACTGCCTAGTTCTAATCACCCTGTACTACCTACTGCCTAGTACTACCTACTGTCTAGTACTAATCACCCTGTACTACCTTCCGCCTAGTACTAATCACCCTGTACTACCTACTGCCTAGTACTACCTACTGCCTAGTACTAATCACCTGTACTACCTACTGCCTAGTACTAATCACCCTGTACTACCTACTGCCTAGTACTTATCACCCTGTACTACCTACTGCCTAGTACTAATCACCCTGTACTACCTACTGCCTAGTACTGCCTAGTACTAATCACCCTGTACTACCTACTGCCTAGTACTAATCACCCTGTACTACCTACTGCCTAGTACTAATCACCCTGTACTACCTTCCGCCTAGTACTAATCACCCTGTACTACCTACTGCCTAGTTCTAATCACCCTGTACTACCTACTGCCTAGTTCTAATCACCCTGTACTACCTACTGCCTAGTACTACCTACTGTCTAGTACTAATCACCCTGTACTACCTTCCGCCTAGTACTAATCACCCTGTACTACCTACTGCCTAGTACTACCTACTGCCTAGTACTACCTACTGCCTAGTACTAATCACCTGTACTACCTACTGCCTAGTACTAATCACCCTGTACTACCTACTGCCTAGTACTAATCACCCTGTACTACCTACTGCCTAGTACTAATCACCCTGTACTACCTACTGCCTAGTACTAATCACCCTATACTACCTACTGCCTAGTACTACCTACTGCCTAGTACTAATCACCCTGTACTACCTACTGCCTAGTACTAATCACCCTGTACTACCTACTGCCTAGTACTAATCACCCTGTACTACCTTCCGCCTAGTACTAATCACCCTGTACTACCTACTGCCTAGTTCTAATCACCCTGTACTACCTACTGCCTAGTTCTAATCACCCTGTACTACCTACTGCCTAGTACTACCTACTGTCTAGTACTAATCACCCTGTACTACCTTCCGCCTAGTACTAATCACCCTGTACTACCTACTGCCTAGTACTACCTACTGCCTAGTACTAATCACCTGTACTACCTACTGCCTAGTACTAATCACCCTGTACTACCTACTGCCTAGTACTAATCACCCTGTACTACCTACTGCCTAGTACTAATCACCTGTACTACCTACTGCCTAGTACTAATCACCTGTACTACCTACTGCCTAGTACTAATCACCCTGTACTACCTACTGCCTAGTACTAATCACCCTGTACTACCTTCCGCCTAGTACTAATCACCTGTACTACCTACTGCCTAGTACTAATCACCCTGTACTACCTACTGCCTAGTACTAATCACCTGTACTACCTACTGCCTAGTACTAATCACCCTGTACTATCTACTGCCTAGTACTAATCACCCTGTACTATCTACTGCCTAGTACTAATCACCCTGTACTACCTACTGCCTAGTACTAATCACCCTGTACTACCTACTGCCTAGAATGTTCCACAGTTTAATGAACCAGTCCTCTATAATATAGACTTTAAAAGCCAGTGACCTGAATGTTCCACAGTATAATGAACCAGTCCTCTATAATATAGACTTCAAACGCCAGTGACCTGAATGTTCCACAGTATAATGAACCAGTCCTCTATAATATAGACTTTAAAAGCCAGTGACCTGAATGTTCCACAGTATAATGAACCAGTCCTCTATAATATAGACTTTAAAAGCCAGTGACCTGAATGTTCCACAGTATAATGAACCAGCCTCTATAATATAGACTTCAAACGCCAGTGACCTGAATGTTCCACAGTATAATGAACCAGTCCTCTATAATTCAGACTTTAAAATCCAGTGTCATTGTTGCTGTTGTTTGTACATTTTGAGGTATATATTCCTGTCTCTGTTGTGCTTGACCAACGCAGGCCTTCAGGAAGTTTGATGAGATGAACGCCAAGTTGACAGATCAACTACGCAAGCTGGCCAAACAGGTTACATTCTTCCAGTCTCCTCTCTTTCTGTCTTCCTGTGTTGTCTGTGTTTATCCTGTTGATGTTGTCTGTTTATCCTGTTATCCTGTTGATGTTGTCTGTTCATACTGTTGATGTTGTCTGTTTATACTGTTGATGTTGTCTGTTTATCCAGTTATCCTGTTGATGTTGTCTGTTCATACTGTTGATGTTGTCTGTTTATACTGTTATCTTGTTGATATTGTCTGTTTATCCTGTTATCCTGTTCATGTTGTCTGTTTATACTGTTATCCTGTTGGTGTTGTCTGTTTATACTGTTATCCTGTTGATATTGTCTGTTTATCCTGTTCTCCTGTTCATGTTGTCTGTTTATCCTGTTCATGTTGTCTGTTTATAGTTTCATGTTGTTCCTCTCAGCTATCAGTTATGTGTTTTACAAAACAACATCTGTTCAGGATAGAGTGATATACTATTCTATGTGTTATTATTGGAGAGAACAACATGTAATACTAAAGCATCCATTCCAAACCCTGTTTGTCCATAGTCAACTACAGGAAGCCAGGCTAGCCTGTAACCTGTGTGTAATCGTTGTCTCCAAGGTGCAGGAAGCCAGGCTAGCCTGTAACCTGTGTGTAATCTTTGTCTCCAAGGTGCAGGAAGCCAGGCTAGCCCGGGATAACGAAGCCTTGAAGAAGACCCTCCAGGACTATGATGAGATGGTGGAGAAGTGAGTAGACACCGCTCCTACTGAGTATTCTCCTGTATGATTGATGGCTTGTCTTACTTTTATCTTCCCTGATTTGTGGCTTACCTCACATTTCTCTTCCCTGGTTGGTGGCTTACCTCACTTTTCTCTTCCCTGGTTGGTGGCTTACCTCCCCTACTCTGATTGGTCACTTTTGTCCATTATTCTTCCTGATCAGTGGCTGGTCTGGCCCTTCTCTCTTTCTGATTGTCTGAATGGTACATTACCTCCCCCAGGCTAACATCTACTGGTATATAACTGGTATATAACTTGTCCTGTCCTGTAGGTACATCCCAGTGCTGATGGCCCAGGCTAAAATCTACTGGAACAGGGAGAACTACCAGATGGTTGAGAAGATCTTCCGTAAGTCGGTGGAGTTCTGTAACGAACACGACACCTGGAAGCTCAACGTGGCTCACGTTCTCTTCATGCAGCAGAACAAATACAAGGAGGCCATCGGCTTCTATGAACCCATCGTTAAGAAACACTACGACAATGTGAGTTAACTAGGGAGGGAGGGAGGCCATATAATACCATTTGAATGTACACTGCCCGCCTTAGATTGTTCTGTTCAGAAAACCCCTGTAGTGGACTACTGTTGACCATAGCCATATAGACTAAATGAGAATAGTATGTCTGCTATTGTCATTCTGCTGTTGAAATGAAACATGTCTCTGTTCCCATTCCCTACTGGCTACATAGCTGGAACAGTGTAATATACAGGAGTGTCCCTGCCAACGTAAACCCTCGGTAACACACACGTCCCTGTACTCCAGTCTCACCCCTGGTGGCAGAGTGCAGTGACTGAATGCAGTGGCCAGTCTCACACTTGGGCTAAGTCCCAAATGGTACCCTATTCCCTTCAAAGTGCACTACATAGGGAATAGGGTGCCATTTGGAAGTGCAGTGGCTCAGGGTGTGTCACAAATGGCACCCTATTCCCTACATAGTGCACTACTTTTGCCCATCGCCCATAGTACTCTGGTCAAAGGTAGTGCACTATGTAGGGAATAGGGTGCCATTAAGGACTCTAAGATTGCTGTGTCTCATCTCTGCATGATACTTTAGTGTTTCTGGAGTGATGATGTGTTGAATATCCACAGTTTACCAACGCAGGTCTGCCCTTCTCCCAAAGTGTTCTTCTGACTGATCTCTGTCTCTCTGTCTCTCTCTCTCTCTCTCTCTCTCTCTCTCTCTCTCTCTCTCTCTCTCTCTCTCTCTCTCTCTCTCTCTCTCTCTCTCTCTGTCGCCTCTCTCTCTCTGTCTCCTCTCTCTCTCTCTATCTCTCTCTCTCTGTCTCTCTCTGTCTCCTCTCGCTCTCTCTCTCTGTCTGTCTGTCTCTCTCTGTCTCTCTCTGTCTCTCTCTGTCTCTCTCTGTCTCGCTCTGTCTCGCTCTCTCTCTGTCTGTCTCGCTGTCTCCTCTCTCTCTCTCCCTCTGTCTCCTCTCTCTCTCTCTCTTGCTCTCTGTCTCTCCTCTCTCTCTCTCTCTCTCTCTCTCTCTCTCTCTCTCTCTCTCTCTCTCTCTATCTAGATACTGAATGTCAGTGCTGCTGTGCTGGCTAACCTGTGTGTCTCCTATATCATGACCAGCCAGAACGAAGAGGTAGGTGTGTGGTGTATAAACCACAGTGAAAGATCTGAGCCCACCACAGTTCCTGTAACCCTTTTCTCCTCAGGCTGAAGAACTGATGAGGAAGATAGAGAAGGAGGAAGAGCAGATCTCTTACGACGACCCTGATAAGAAAGTCTTCCACCTCTGTATAGTCAACTTGGTTATAGGGTGAGTTGGATTTACATGCTAAAGGCATTCAGTGGTGTAGTGGAGGGGGTACGTACGGAAACTCTGTTTACCCATTTTTTTGGCCAAAATGCATAGAGAGTATAGGGAGCTTTGGGGCAAATTACTGTGTTAATAGTGTTTATCTCTCTTCTAGGACCCTGTACTGTGTTAATAGTGTTTCTATCTCTTCCAGGACCCTGTACTGTGTTAATAGTGTTTATATCTCTCTTCCAGGACCCTGTACTGTGTTAATAGTGTTTATCTCTCTTCCAGGACCCTGTACTGTGTTAATAGTGTTTATATATCTCTTCTAGGACCCTGTACTGTGTTAATAGTGTTTATATCTCTCTTCTAGGACCCTGTACTGTGTTAATAGTGTTTATATATCTCTTCTAGGACCCTGTACTGTGTTAATAGTGTTTATATCTCTCTTCTAGGACCCTGTACTGTGTTAATAGTGTTTATATCTCTCTTCTAGGACCCTGTACTGTGTTAATAGTGTTTATATCTCTCTTCCAGGACCCTGTACTGTGTTAATAGTGTTTATATCTCTCTTCCAGGACCCTGTACTGTGTTAATAGTGTTTATATCTCTCTTCTAGGACCCTGTACTGTGTTAATAGTGTTTATATCTCTCTTCCAGGACCCTGTACTGTGTTAATAGTTTTTATCTCTCTTCTAGGACCCTGTACTGTGCTAATAGTGTTTCTATCTCTCTTCCAGGACCCTGTACTGTGTTAATAGTGTTTCTATCTCTCTTCCAGGACCCTGTACTGTGTTAATAGTGTTTATCTCTCTTCTAGGACCCTGTCCTGTGTTAATAGTGTTTATATCTCTCTTCCAGGACCCTGTACTGTGTTAATAGTGTTTATATCTCTCTTCCAGGACCCTGTACTGTGTTAATAGTGTTTATATCTCTCTTCCAGGGCCCTGTACTATGTTAATAGTGTTTATATCTCTCTTCCAGGGCCCTGTACTGTGTTAATAGTGTTTATATCTCTCTTCCAGGGCCCTGTACTGTGTTAATAGTGTTTATATCTCTCTTCCAGGGCCCTGTACTGTGTTAATAGTGTTTATATATCTCTTCTAGGACCCTGTACTGTGTTAATAGTGTTTCTATCTCTCTTCCAGGACCCTGTACTGTGTTAATAGTGTTTCTATCTCTCTTCTAGGGCCCTGTACTGTGTTAATAGTGTTTCTATCTCTCTTCCAGGACCCTGTACTGTGTTAATAGTGTTTATATATCTCTTCTAGGACCCTGTACTGTGTTAATAGTGTTTCTATCTCTCTTCCAGGACCCTGTTCTGTGTTAATAGTGTTTATATATCTCTTCTAGGACCCTGTACTGTGTTAATAGTGTTTCTATCTCTCTTCTAGGACCCTGTACTGTGTTAATAGTGTTTCTATCTCTCTTCCAGGACCCTGTACTGTGTTAATAGTGTTTATATCTCTCTTCCAGGACCCTGTACTATGTTAATAGTGTTTATATCTCTCTTCCAGGACCCTGTACTATGTTAATAGTGTTTATATCTCTCTTCCAGGACCCTGTACTATGTTAATAGTGTTTATATCTCTCTTCCAGGACCCTGTACTGTTTTAATTGTGTTTATATCTCTCTTCCAGGACCCTGTACTGTGTTAATAGTGTTTATATCTCTCTTCCAGGACCCTGTACTGTTTTAATTGTGTTTATATCTCTCTTCCAGGACCCTGTACTGTGCCAAGGGGAACTACGACTTCGGGATCACCCGTGTCATAAAGAGTCTGGAACCGTACAACAAGAAGGTGGGACATATTTTTTCTATCTGGCTGTGCTGGAACATTCTCTTTGAAAGAGAATGTTCTTGGGTGTTTCTACCACCATTTCCAATACATTTTGGAAATGTGTCCGAAATTACACCCTATTCCCTATATAGTGCACTACTCTGTTTAAACGTTTCCAGAGTGTTTGATCTATGTTTAGATATCGGCCAACTGAAACATAGCCCAGAGTTGGTTGTAGTTGAGTACATAGAGCTCTCTACCACCCACTATCCCATGGAGCTACTCAGCAGATTCCTCCATAATCTACCCATCGCCCCTTTCTCTGTTTACATCATCTGGGTATTATCTCACAAAAGGCTATTGAACACCTTAAACTATTCCTCCAGCCCGTCCCCCATCTCCATCTTATTTCTTAGCTTGTTTATCTGGTTTTAACTGGTTTTCAGGCCAGGTACAAGTTGTTTGGATCAGATAACCTATCAACTTTGAGTCTCCTCCAGGGTTTGGAAAGTCCGGTAACTTTCCCAAAATGTCCAGCCAGGTTTTCCAGACATCCTGTTTGGAAGATTCCTGGAATCAGGAGGGAATGAGAGGAACCCTCTGACCAGGATCTCTGGAAAACCTCTGCACCTCGACCCTATCCTCCTGTAATGGTTCTCCTCCTGTGTGTGTAGCTGGGAACAGACACCTGGTTCTATACTAAACGCTGTTTCCTGTCTCTGCTGGAGAACATGGCCAAACACATGATCATGATCAGGGACTCAGTTGTTCAGGAGTGTATTCAGTTCCTGGAGCACTGCGAAGGTATGGATGCACACACACGTGCACGCTCACACACACACACACACACACACACACACACACACACACACACACACACACGTGCAGACAAATACACACACAGTTTAAACACACCATTTGCCCTCCCACGATCTTACCCTCCTTTCGTCCCCCCGCCCCTCCCCCTCTCTCCCTATAGTATATGGTAAGTCAGAGCCAGCCATGATAGAACAGCCACTGGAGGAGGACAGGATGCACATCGGAAAAAACACCGTCACCTACGAGTCTCGCCTGCTCAAAGCACTCTTCTACGAGGTCATCGGATGGAACCAGTGATGTCATACTAAAACATAACAGAGCTTGTGATGTCATCGGTTGGAACCAGTAGTCTACACTAAAGACTTTTGTAAATCTTTTTTTACTCCCCCAGCAGTTTAGATCTCTCAACATGGACCAAATCACAGAGTTATTATAGGATGTTTGGGTTGGTGTTACTTTCAGCTGAAAGTTACAGGCTGTTGTTCTGACTGCTGTTAAGCATATTCTGGACTCACTCCTCATCTTACACACACAGCCACACACACAGCCACACACACAGCCACACATATACACACACACAGCCACACACACTCACTCACAACCACACACACACACTCACAGCCACACACACACACACACACAACCACACACACACACTCACAGCCACACACACACACACACAACCACACACACACACTCACAGCCACACATACACATACACAGCCACACACACTCACAACCACACACACACACTCACAGCCACACACACACACACACAAAGCCACACACACACTTATACACACAGTGGGAGAACCCATGGGGCCCCATTAATTTGAGTGTCTGTAGTTGAGTGGAGCGTGGGCCCAGAGAACTGTTGACAGACTGAGAAACACACCTTCTACAGATGTTAGTATTACACTCAACTCAAATAAAAACGCAACAATCTCTAAGATTTTACTGAGTTACCGTTCATTTAAGGAAATGTGTCAATTTAACTCAATTCATAAGGCCCTTATCTATGGATTTCACATGACTGGGAATACAGATATGCATCTGTTGGTCACAGATATATATTTTCTTTAAAGGTAGTGGCATGGATCAGGAAACCAGTCAGTATCTGGTGTGACCATCATTTGCCTCATGCAGTGCAACACACCTCCTTCACATAGAGTTGATCAGGCTGTTGATTGTGGCCTGTGGAATGTTGTGATTTGGGGCCGAGCATTACCATGGAACGACAACGGGCCTCAGGATCTCCTCACGGTATCTCTATGCATTTAAATTGCCATCAATAAAATGCAATTGTGTTTGTTGTCCGTAGCTTATTTCTGCCCATACCATAACCCCACCGCCACCATGGGGAACTCCGTTCACAACGTTGATATCAGCAAACCGCTCGCCCACACAACATCATACACGCTGTCTGCCATCTGCCCGGTACAGTTGAAATCGGGATTAATCCGTGAAGAGCACACTTCTTAAGCGTGCCAGTGGCCATTTGAAGTTGAGCATTTTCCCACTGAAGCTGGTTACGACGCCTAACTGCGGTCAGGTCAAGACCCTGGTGAAGACGACGAGCACACAGATGAGCTTACCTGAAGCGGTTTCTGACAGTTTGTCAGAAATTCTTTGGTTGTGCAAGCCCACAGTTTCAGACGATTCCGCAGGTGAAGATGCCGAATGTGGAGGTCCTGGGCTGTCATGGTTAGATGTGGTCTGTGGTTGTGAGGCTGGTTGGACGTACTCCCAAATCCTCTAAAACGATGTTGGCGGCGGCTTACGGTAGAGAAATTAATATGACATTCTCTGGCAGCTCTGGCAGACTTTCCTGCATTCAGCATGTCAATTACACGCTCCCTCAAAACTTGAGACATCTGTGGCATCGTGTTGTGTGACAGAACTGCACATTTTTAGAGTGGACTTTTATTATACTGAGCAAAAGGTGTACCAGTGTATGTGTGTAATCATGCTGTTTAATCAGCTTCTTGATATGCCACACCTGGTAGAGGGGTTTGTGATTGGTGATTCTGTCTCTGTGGTAGAGGGGTTTGTGGTTGGTGATTCTGTCTCTGTGGTAGAGGGGTTTGTGATTGGTGATTCTGTCTCTGTGGTAGAGGGGTTTGTGATTGGTGATTCTGTCTCTGTGGTAGAGGGGTTTGTGGTTGGTGATTCTGTCTCTGTGGTAGAGGGGTTTGTGATTGGTGATTCTGTCTCTGTGGTAGAGGGGTTTGTGATTGGTGATTCTGTCTCTGTGGTAGAGGGGTTTGTGATTGGTGATTCTGTCTCTGTGGTAGAGGGGTTTGTGATTGGTGATTCTGTCTCTGTGGTAGAGGGGTTTGTGATTGGTGATTCTGTCTCTGTGGTAGAGGGGTTTGTGGTTGGTGATTCTGTCTCTGTGGTAGAGGGGTTTGTGGTTGGTGATTCTGTCTCTGTGGTAGAGGGGTTTGTGATTGGTGATTCTGTCTCTGTGGTAGAGGGGTTTGTGATTGGTGATTCTGTCTCTGTGGTAGAGGGGTTTGTGATTGGTGATTCTGTCTCTGTGGTAGAGGGGTTTGTGATTGGTGATTCTGTCTCTGTGGTAGAGGGGTTTGTGATTGGTGATTCTGTCTCTGTGGTAGAGGGGTTTGTGATTGGTGATTCTGTCTCTGTGGTAGAGGGGTTTGTGGTTGGTGATTCTGTCTCTGTGGTAGAGGGGTTTGTGGTTGGTGATTCTGTCTCTGTGGTAGAGGGGTTTGTGGTTGGTGATTCTGTCTCTGTGGTAGAGGGGTTTGTGGTTGGTGATTCTGTCTCTGTGGTAGAGGGGTTTGTGATTGGTGATTCTGTCTCTGTGGTAGAGGGGTTTGTGGTTGGTGATTCTGTCTCTGTGGTAGAGGGGTTTGTGATTGGTGATTCTGTCTCTGTGGTAGAGGGGTTTGTGGTTGGTGATTCTGTCTCTGGTAGAGGGGTTTGTGATTGGTGATTCTGTCTCTGTGGTAGAGGGGTTTGTGATTGGTGATTCTGTCTCTGTGGTAGAGGGGTTTGTGATTGGTGATTCTGTCTCTGTGGTAGAGGGGTTTGTGATTGGTGATTCTGTCTCTGTGGTAGTGAATGAAGTGGACGACAGAAAGTCATTCCAAATCCAAATGTTCCTCATTGAAAAGCATTGAAGACTATTTGAATCTGAGTGTACTTCCTGAATTGACTGGAATTGACCCCAAACCTGGTGGATGAGTTCCCCTGTTACAATATAAAGACCTTTTCAGCACTTGGAAAAGTGTTTGTGTATAATATATCTGATTCATCACTGTCATCCATTAAACATTAGCATATTGGTCATGCAGGTATTGTTAGCTCAGAGGGATAGAAAGGGGCCTGTCTATCCCCTAGCTAACCAACAGTCTGCTACAATAGAAAGGGGCCTGTCTATCCCCTAGCTAACCAACAGTCTGCTACAATAGAAAGGGGCCTGTCTATCCCCTAGCTAACCAACAGTCTGCTACAATAGAAAGGGGCCTGTCTATCCCCTAGCTAACCAACAGTCTGCTACAATAGAAAGGGGCCTGTCTATCCCCTAGCTAACCAACAGTCTGCTACAATAGAAAGGGACCTGTCTATCCCCTAGCTAACCAACAGTCTGCTACAATAGAAAGGGGCCGGTCTATCCCCTAGCTAACCAACAGTCTGCTACAATAGAAAGGGACCTGTCTATCCCCTAGCTAACCAACAGTCTGCTACAATAGAAAGGGGCCTGTCTATCCCCTAGCTAACCAACAGTCTGCTACAATAGAAAGGGGCCTGTCTATCCCCTAGCTAACCAACAGTCTGCTACAATAGAAAGGGGCCTGTCTATCCCCTAGCTAACCAACAGTCTGCTACAATAGAAAGGGGCCTGTCTATCCCCTAGCTAACCAACAGTCTGCTACAATAGAAAGGGGCCTGTCTATCCCCTAGCTAACCAACAGTCTGCTACAATAGAAAGGGGCCTGTCTATCCCCTAGCTAACCAACAGTCTGCTACAATAGAAAGGGACCTGTCTATCCCCTAGCTAACCAACAGTCTGCTACAATAGAAAGGGGCCTGTCTATCCCCTAGCTAACCAACAGTCTGCTACAATAGAAAGGGGCCTGTCTATCCCCTAGCTAACCAACAGTCTGCTACAATAGAAAGGGGCCTGTCTATCCCCTAGCTAACCAACAGTCTGCTACAATAGAAAGGGGCCTGTCTATCCCCTAGCTAACCAACAGTCTGCTACAATAGAAAGGGGCCTGTCTATCCCCTAGCTAACCAACAGTCTGCTACAATAGAAAGGGGCCTGTCTATCCCCTAGCTAACCAACAGTCTGCTACAATAGAAAGGGGCCTGTCTATCCCCTAGCTAACCAACAGTCTGCTACAATAGAAAGGGGCCTGTCTATCCCCTAGCTAACCAACAGTCTGCTACAATAGAAAGGGGCCTGTCTATCCCCTAGCTAACCAACAGTCTGCTACAATAGAAAGGGACCTGTCTATCCCCTAGCTAACCAACAGTCTGCTACAATAGAAAGGGGCCTGTCTATCCCCTAGCTAACCAACAGTCTGCTACAATAGAAAGGGGCCTGTCTATCCCCTAGCTAACCAACAGTCTGCTACAATAGAAAGGGGCCTGTCTATCCCCTAGCTAACCAACAGTCTGCTACAATAGAAAGGGGCCTGTCTATCCCCTAGCTAACCAACAGTCTGCTACAATAGAAAGGGGCCTGTCTATCCCCTAGCTAACCAACAGTCTGCTACAATAGAAAGGGGCCTGTCTATCCCCTAGCTAACCAACAGTCTGCTACAATAGAAAGGGACCTGTCTATCCCCTAGCTAACCAACAGTCTGCTACAATAGAAAGGGGCCTGTCTATCCCCTAGCTAACCAACAGTCTGCTACAATAGAAAGGGGCCTGTCTATCCCCTAGCTAACCAACAGTCTGCTACAATAGAAAGGGGCCTGTCTATCCCCTAGCTAACCAACAGTCTGCTACAATAGAAAGGGGCCTGTCTATCCCCTAGCTAACCAACAGTCTGCTACAATAGAAAGGGGCCTGTCTATCCCCTAGCTAACCAACAGTCTGCTACAATAGAAAGGGGCCTGTCTATCCCCTAGCTAACCAACAGTCTGCTACAATAGAAAGGGGCCTGTCTATCCCCTAGCTAACCAACAGTCTGCTACAATAGAAAGGGGCCTGTCTATCCCCTAGCTAACCAACAGTCTGCTACAATAGAAAGGGGCCGGTCTATCCCCTAGCTAACCAACAGTCTGCTACAATAGAAAGGGGCCGGTCTATCCCCTAGCTAACCAACAGTCTGCTACAATAGAAAGGGGCCTGTCTATCCCCTAGCTAACCAACAGTCTGCTACAATAGAAAGGGGCCGGTCTATCCCCTAGCTAACCAACAGTCAGATGAACATAGGCCCAGGGGCCTCACTTTTCAAATGTTCTTAGTTGTTATACTTCATTTCTGCATACTATATTTTATTAAAATAGGAGAAAATTCTGTTTAAATAAATGTCTCCACAAATTAATAAAGCTGTATTGGTCACAAATAAATAAGCACATGTATAAATCACAAAACAAATGGCATACAAAATATATGTAGATAGCATATTTTCATTTAAAGTTTATAATGTATAAATTGTACTGTGTAGCCCTGGGATGTGTCCCAAAGGCCCTATTCCCTACATCAGGGCTTCTTAAACCACTTATCAGGGACCCCTAGACCTTCCATATACTTAAGTATCAAAAGTAAAAGTATAAATAATTTCAAATTCCTTATATCAAGCAAACCAGACGGCACCATTTTCTTGTTTTTTTTAATTTACAGATAGCCAGTGGAACACTCCAACACTCAGACATCATTTACAGATAGCCAGGGGAACACTCCAACTCTCAGACATCATTTACAGATAGCCAGGGGAACACTCCAACACTCAGACATAATTTACAGAGAGCCAGGGGAACACTCCAACACTCACATCATTTACAGATAGCCAGGGGAACACTCCAACACTCACATCATTTACAGATAGCCAGGGGAACACTCCAACTCTCAGACATCATTTACAGATAGCCAGGGGAACACTCCAACACTCAGACATCATTTACAAACACAGCATCTGTGTTTAGTGAGTCCACCAGATCAGAGGCAGTAGGGATGACCAGGATGTTCTCTTGATAAGTGTGTGAATTGGACAATTTTCCTGACCTGCTAAACATTCAAAATGCAGCAAGGAAAATGTATGGAGTAAATAGTATATTATTTTCTTTAGGAATGTAGTGAAGTAAAAGTTGTCAAAAATAGTAAAGTAAAGTACAGATTCCCCCAAAAACAACTGAAGTAAAATGCCATTTAAAGTACTACTTAAGTAGTTGACAACACTGGTGCTGCTGTGGAATAGATCATATCCATGGAGCGGCTGGGGTTCCCCAGGAGAGGTGGGGGAAACACTGCCCTACATACTGCACTACTTTTAACCAGGGCTCTACGGGTTTGCCCTGGTCAAACGTAGTGCACTAAGTAAATAATAGGACACACATCCAGGAGAGGGGTTGACATCCAGGAGAGGGGTTGACATCCAGGAGAGGGGTTGACATCCAGGAGAGGGGTTGACATCCTGGAGAGGGGTTGACATCCAGGGGAGGGGTTGACATCCAGGAGAGGGGTTGACATCCAGGAGAGGGGTTGACATCCAGGAGAGGGGTTGACATCCAGGAGAGGGGTTGACATTCAGGAGAGGGGTTGACATCCAGGAGAGGGGTTGACATCCAGGAGAGGGGTTGACATTCAGGGGAGGGGTTGACATCCAGGAGAGGGGTTGACATCCAGGGGAGGGGTTGACATTCAGGGGAGGGGTTGACATCCAGGAGAGGGGTTGACATCCAGGAGAGGGGTTGACATCCAGGAGAGGTGTTGACTTCCAGGGGAGGGGTTGACTTCCAGGGGAGGGGTTGACATCCAGGAGAGGGGTTGACATCCAGGTGAGGTGTTGACTTCCAGGGGAGGGGTTGACATTCAGGAGAGGGGTTGACTTCCAGGGGAGGGGTTGACATCCAGGAGAGGGGTTGACATCCAGGTGAGTGGTTGACATTCAGGTGAGTGGTTGACATCCAGGAGAGGGGTTGACTTCCAGGGGAGGAGTTGACATTCAGGGGAGGGGTTAACATTCAGGGGAGGGGTTGACATTCAGGTGAGGGGTTGACTTCCAGGGGAGGGGTTGACATTCAGGGGAGGGGTTGACTTCCAGGGGAGGGGTTGACATTCAGGGGAGGGGTTGACATTCAGGAGAAGAGTTGACATCCAGGTGAGGGGTTGACATTCAGGGGAGGGGTTGACATTCAGGTGAGGGGTTGACATTCAGGTGAGGTGTTGACTTCCAGGTGAGGGGTTGACATTCAGGGGAGGGGTTGACTTCCAGGGGAGGGGTTGACATTCAGGGGAGGGGTTGACATTCAGGGGAGGGGTTGACATTCAGGTGAGGTGTTGACATTCAGGAGAAGAGTTGACATCCAGGTGAGGGGTTGACATTCAGGGGAGGGGTTGACATCCAGGTGAGGGGTTGACATTCAGGGGAGGGGTTGACATTCAGGTGAGGGGTTGACATTCAGGAGAAGAGTTGACATCCAGGTGAGGGGTTGACATCCAGGTGAGGGGTTGACATTCAGGGGAGGGGTTGACATTCAATTGAGGGGTTGACTTCCAGGTGAGGGGTTGACATTCAGGGGAGGGGTTGACATCCAGGTGAGGGGTTGACATCCAGGTGAGGGGTTGACATCCAGGTGAGGGGTTGACATCCAGGTGAGGGGTTGACATCCAGGGGAGGGGTTGACATTCAGGGGAGGGGTTGACATTCAGGGGAGGGGTTGACATTCAGGGGAGGGGTTGACATTCAGGGGAGGGGTTGACATTCAGGGGAGGGGTCTCTTGGTGATGTCCTGCTCTGTCAGGTAGTAGTTGAGGTATCCTCCCAGAGCGCTCACTGACACGCCTGTCATGTGACTGGAACAACCATCTGGAGGGGGGGGTAGAACAGTAAAAGCTTATTGAAGCTGGTTTCTGTTTCTCTGTGTGTGTGTCTGCGTGATGTTTCTCTGTATGTGCTGTTTCTCTGTGTGTGTCTGCGTGGTGTTTCTCTGTGTGTGTGTCTGCGTGGTGTTTCTCTGTGTGTGTGCCTGCGTGATGTTTCTCTGTGTATGTGCTGTTTCTCTGTGTGTGTGTCTGCGTGTGATGTTTCTCTGTGTGTGTGTGTGTGTGTGTGTGTCTGCATTATATTTCTCTGTGTGTGTGTGTCTCCGTGATGTTTCTCTGTGTATGTGCTGTTTCTCTGTGTGTGTGTCTGCGTGTGCTGTTTCTCTGTGTGTGTGTCTGCGTGTGATGTTTCTCTGTGTGTGTGTGTGTGTCTGCATTATGTTTCTCTGTGTGTGTGTTTGTGTGCGTTAGTGCTGTTTCTCTCTGTGTGGGTGTATGCGTGTTTAAGGTCATGCATAATGCCAGGGATATTCTTGGCACACACCCTTCAACATTCTCTCTCTCCGCTTCACTCTTCTGTGGGGCTGTGTAAAACATCCCACTTCCTGGTCCTGCAGCCTCAGAATGTACTGAAGCCAATCAGCTTTGAGGAAGTCAGAGAAACCAGCCAATCCACACAGCATTACTTTGGACAGGGAGGAAGTTACAGAAAGTTCAATCATAGTCTCATTTTAAACACTACCATTTATAAAGGCTTTACATGTTATGGTAAAAACAAATAAAAGGAAATATTTAAATATGACGGACTGTCATATTGTTTCATAGACACATCTAGTCAACTTGGAGTATTCTGAAAACACAGATTGCATTATATTTGAGACTGACTGTTTTCGATGAAGAGGTCCTGGGTCCCCCCGGTGAAGTCCTTCTGTATGATGTCAATGTTTCCCTTCAACATGTTGGAGCAGAATATCCTCTGGTACTGTCTCTCTGTTAGGTTAGCACGTGATGTACGCATGTCCCCCTTCAACATGGCAAAACAACCTCTCTGGAGGAGAGGGGCAGGGAGGGAGGAGGGGGTTAGGGAGGGAGGAGGGGGTTAGGGAGGGAGGAGTGGGTTAGGGAGGGAGGAGTGGGTTAGGGAGGGAGGAGTGGGTTAGGGAGGGAGGAGGGGGTTAGGGAGGGAGGAGGGGTAAGGGAGGGAGGGAAATTGGGGAAGAGAGGATTGGAGCATAAAAGGTTAGGTGTGGAAATGGTGGTGTGTGTGTGTGTGTGTGTGTGTGTGTGTGTGTGTGTGTGTGTGTGTGTGTGTGTGTGTGTGTGTGTGTGTGTGTGTGTGCGCTCTCTCACATTGGCTCCCAACATGAAGTAAAGCAGCTGGTGAGAGAGGGAGTAGTGAGGACATCCAAACCTCGTCATGGTGTCACGACACAACTTTGTCACGATGCAAGGAGTTCCGTTGTTCTTCCTGACAAACCATCAAACAGACATATAACATGCACGTACACACATTCAGGTACGTACACACATACACAGGTACGTACACACATACACAGGTACGTACACACACACAGGCACGTACACACACACACACACACACACACACACAGGTACGTACACACACACAGGTACATGCACACACACACACACACACACACACACAGGTACGTACACACATACAGGCACGTACACACACAGGCACGTACACACACACAAGTACATACACACACAAGTACATACACATACAGGCACGTACACACACACACACACACAGGCACTTACACACATACAGGCACGTACACACACACAGGCACGTACACACACACAGGTACGTACACACACAGGCACGTACACTCACACACACAGACACGTACACACAGACACGTACACCCACACACAGGCACGTACACACACAGGCACATACCCACACACAGGCACATGCATGCACACACAGGTACGTACACACATACAGGCACGTACACACATACAGGCACGTACACACACACAGGTATGTACACACACACATGTACGTACACACACACAGGCACATACACACACACAGGTAAGTACACACACACACAGGTACGTACACACACACACACAGGCACGTACACACACACACACAAGTACGCACACACACAGGCACATACACACAGTCACACATACAGTCACATACACACACACACACACACAGACACATACACACACACAGGCACATATACACACAGGCACACACACACAGGCACATACACACACACACAGGGACATGCACATACACGCACAGGCACATACATACATACATACATACATACATACACACATACATACATACATACATACATACACACACACAGGCACACACACACACACACAGGCACACACACACACACACACACACAGGGACATACACACACAGGCACGTACATACACACAGCCACGTGCACACACACAGGCACATACACACACACACAGGCACATACAAACACACAGGCACATACACACATACACAGGCACAGGCACATGCACACACACACTCAGACACATACACACACACAGCCACGTAAACACAAACACACAGGCACAGGGATGTACACACACATAAAAAAAATGTATTAGCAAACTGTCCAACGGAAGCTGTAGGCCTTCAGGGTTAAATGACACTCCTACTACTACACTGAAATACATGAGATGGTGTGTGTGTGTGCGTGCTTACCATGTTCCCAGTAGCAAGGTCATACACTTGTCGCTCTGTGTCTCATCGTAACACTCCATGGTGCGGACAGAGGAATAGGCCAGAGAAGGATCTGTGGAGCTCCACTCATGAGGCACTGACCAGAAGGTCCAGGTCAACAGAGGCTCAAACTCTACAGGAGAGAGAGAGACCTTACTTTTTTTATTTTTTTTTATTTTTATTTCACCTTTATTTAACCAGGTAGGTCAGTTGAGAACAAGTTCTCATTTGCAACTGCGACCTGGCCAAGACAAAGCAAAGCAGTGCGACAAATAACAACACAGAGTTACACATTAAACAAACAGTCAAAAACACAATAGACAAATCTATATACAGAGTGCAAAATGTAGTGCAAAAATGCAGTAAGGTTAGGAGGTAGGACAATAAATAAGACTATAGTGGTGAAATAAATTACAGAATTATCATCATTAACACAGGAATGAAGGATGTGCAAATTATGATGTGCAAATAGAGATACTGGAGTGCAAGATTAGTGAAAATAAACAAAAATAAATATGGGGATGAGGTAGTAGTGTGGGCTATTTACAGAAGGGCTATATACAGGTGCAGTGATCGATAAGCAGCTTTGACAACTGATGCTTAAAGTTATTGAGGGAGATAAGAACCTCTAGCTTCAATGATTTTTGCAATTCGTTCCAGTCATTGGCAGCAGCGAACTGGAAGGAATGGCGACCAAAGGAGGTGTTGGCTTTGGGGGTGACCAGTGAGATATACCTGCTGGAGTGCATGCTATGGGTGGGTGTTGCTATAGTGATCAGTGAGCTGAGATAGGGCGGGGATTTACCTAATAAAGACTTATAGATTACCTGGAACCAGTGGGTTTGGCGACGAATATATAATGAAGGCCAGCCAACGAGAGCATACAGGTCGCAGTGGTGGGTAGTGTATGGGGCTTTGGTAACAAAACGGATGGCACTGTGATAGACTACATCCAATTTGCTAAGTAGAGTGTTGGAGGCTAGTTTGTAAATGACATCGCCGAAATCAAGGATCGGTAGGATAGTCAGTTTTAAAAGGGCATGTTTGGCAGCATGAGTGAAGGAGGCTTTGTTGCGAAATAGGAAGCCAATTCTGGATTTAATTTTGGATTGGAGATGGTTGATGTGAGTCTGGAAGTTGAGTTTATAGTCTAACCAGATGCCTAGGTATTTGTAGGTGTCCACGTATTCTAATTCGGATCCATCGAGAGTAGTGATGATAGTCCGGTGGGCGGGTGCTGGCAGCGTTCGATAGAAAAGCATGCACTTAGTTTTACTAGCGTTTTAAGAGCAGTTGGAGGCCACGGAAGGAGTGTTGTATGGCATTGAAGCTTGATTGAAGGTTAGTAAACACAGTATCCAAAGAGGGGCCAGATGTATACAGAATGGTGTCGTCTGCGTAGAGATGGATCAGAGAGTCACCAGCAGCGAGAGCGACATCGTTGATGTATATAGAGAAAAGTGTTGGCCCAAGAATTGAACCCTGTGGCACCCCCATAGAGACTGCCAGAGGATCGGACAATAGGCCCTCCGATTTGACACACTGAACTCTGTCTGCAAAGTAGTTAGCGAACCAGGCAAGGCAGTCACTTGAGAAACCAAGGCTGTTGAGTCTGCCAATAAGAATACTAAAGTCAAATGTCTACTGTGTACAACGTAAAACACCAAATAATGCATGCAGAGCAGAATTAGGCCGAATTAAGCGATTCCCAAACCTTCCATGACAAAGCCATCACATACAGAGACATGAACCTGGAGAAGAGTCCCCTAAACAAGCTGGTTCTGGGGCTTTGTTCACAAACACAAACAGACCCCAAAGAGCCCCAGGACAACATCACATTTAGACCCAACCAAATCATGAGAAAACAAAAAGAGAATTACTTGACACATTCGAAAGAACTAACAAAAAAACAGGAGATATTGTACGATGTGCTTCAAATTCTGGGGTGCCAATAATGTTGACAATAACTGTACCTGACCACTGTATATCTGACCACTGAGAGAATACCTGACCACTGAGAGAATACCTGACCACTGAGAGAATACCTGACCACTGAGAGAATAACTGACCACTGGGAGAATACCTGACCACTGAGAGAATATCTGACCACTGAGAGAATACCTGACCACTGAGAGAATACCTGACCACTGTGAGAATACCTGACCACTGTGAGAATACCTGACCACTGTGAGAATACCTGACCACTGAGAGAATACTTGGCCACTGAGAGAATACCTGACCACTGTGAGAATACCTGACCACTGTGAGAATATCTGACCACTGTGAGAATACCTGACCACTGTGAGAATACCTGACCACTGAGAGAATACCTGACCACTGAGAGAATACCTGACCACTGAGAGAATACCTGACCACTGGGAGAATACCTGACCACTGTGAGAATATCTGACCACTGGGAGAATACCTGACCACTGAGAGAATATCTGACCACTGAGAGAATACCTGACCACTGAGAGAATACCTGACCACTGTGAGAATACCTGACCACTGTGAGAATACCTGACCACTGTGAGAATACCTGACCACTGAGAGAATACTTGGCCACTGAGAGAATACCTGACCACTGTGAGAATACCTGACCACTGTGAGAATATCTGACCACTGTGAGAATACCTGACCACTGAGAGAATACCTGACCACTGTGAGAATACCTGACCACTGAGAGAATACCTGACCACTGAGAGAATACCTGACCACTGAGAGAATACCTGACCACTGAGAGAATACCTGACCACTGGGAGAATACCTGACCACTGGGAGAATATCTGACCACTGAGAGAATACCTGAACACTGAGAGAATACCTGACCACTGAGAGAATACCTGACCACTGAGAGAATACCTGACCACTGAGAGAATACCTGACCACTGAGAGAATACCTGACCACTGAGAGAATACCTGACCACTGAGAGAATACCTGACCACTGAGAGAATACCTGACCACTGAGAGAATACCTGACCACTGAGAGAATACCTGACCAATGTGAGAATACCTGACCACTGAGAGAATACCTGACCACTGTGAGAATACTGTGACTGAACCAAACTTATGGAAAACTTTGACTATGTACAGACTCAGTGAGCATAGGCAGACCGTAGGCAGACCTGGCTCTCAAGAGAAGACACAATGTCCATAAAATGAGGAGGAAACTGAGCTGCACTTCCTAACCTCCTGCCAAATGTATGACCATATTAGAGACACATACTTCCCTCAGATTACACAGATCCACAAAGAATTAGAAAACAAACCCAATTTTTATAAACTCTCATATCTACTGGGTGAAATACCACAGTGTTCCATCACAGCAGCAAGATGTGTGACCCACAAGAAAAGGGCAACCAGTGAAGAACAAACACCATGTAAATACAACCCATATTTATGTTTATTTATTTCCCATTTGTACTTTAACTATTTGCACATTGTTACAACACTGTATATATACATAATATAATATTTGAAATGTCTTTATTATTTTGGAAATTCTCTGAGTGTAATTTTTACTGTAAATGTTTTGTTGTTTATTTAACTTTTGTTTATTATCTATTTCACTTGCTTTGGCAATGTTGACATATGTTTCACATGACAATAAAAACCCTTGAATTGAATTGAGAGAGCGCGAGAGAGCTGTGTAGTAGTATTTACCTTTGTAATATTTGGGGTCAGTCTTCTCCAGCTCAGTGACAGCCTTTGCCAGGCTCTGGTCCAACCTCTTGACCAGAGCAACGGTAGCGGTGCGCTGAGACCAGCTCAGAGGGTCAGTGTGGGGCCAAGTTCTTACTGCTGCCTTCAACTCCGCTGGGGCCCGGACAACAAGGACATGGAAATATATGTTTTCAAAGACATTTGTAATCCTAAATGACTTTAAAAAAAAATACTAAGTGACTGAAGTCATATTTACCTCTCCTATCTGCAATGTTGACACACCCACAATAACACAATAACAAACCTTGATAAACCATAAAGGTTTGTATTCTATATCGACAAATCATAATGTTTTCTTTCAATCAGACAGCCTGAAGAACTGTGCCTTGTCATGCGGGACACCGTAATAGCGGAACGGGAGGCATTTGGTGCATGCTGACTTGCTGAGCCAGCACTAGCCTAACACAACAGACACATGCATAGACTACAGTTTAATGTCCAGATATGCATCAAAATAATACATTTTCCCTCGACATATATTTACTCAGATATTTGGGCAGTCTATGTTCGCACTTGTATTCCGTTGGACCTGACGAAGATCCTTGTGGATCGAAACGTTGTCATTAAAGGTGGTAATTGGGAGGATATAAGCTACACAGTGTATGCTACAGTGTGCAGGCCTTTCTGTTATTTTTTCCCATATAGAATGACACCTCTGGCATTGATAATCATGACGCTAATATACTACTCACCCTGCAGGATGATATACCCGACCGCTCCGTCTAGGTTGATGTTGCGGTGCTCCTGCTCCAGGAATGATGCGCTTTTGGCGAGGCTGGCTAGAATCACATCAATGACCTCCTCATGCGCCGCAGTGGTAGCGGAGAAAACAAGGACATTAAACAGGACTACTACAAGCCTAGCCATGTTCTGATACAGGGTACTACAAGTCTAGCAATAGCCGCCCTAGGCTAAACCCCAAACGGTTGTACGCAGAGATGCAAAGGACTTGGACGCACTTTTTCCTCAAACTGGTATGACAATTGGAAAGTGCGTGAGTGAGCGCACTGTGGGTTGTTTGGCGAAAACGGGCTGTCACGTGGCTCAATGATTGAGAAGCTGGGAATTCCAATTTAATTAGGCTAATAAAATGTAGTGCATTTCGTTCATATGGAAATGGTTTCTTCAAGGAGAGAAAGAGAGAGAGAGAGAAGCAGAACACCCACACATTCACACATACAGAGAGGGAGGGGAGCAGGTAAACAGGCCCAACCCCCATTCTTACACTAGAACAAGTCAATGGCATGTACCAGATGCTCAGCAGGCTCTGCTCACACTTACTGGTCTGAGACCAAACCACACCACCAACAACACTAGACACTATGGAACACAAAGCCTTCACTATCTCATCCTGGAATATACAAGGTCTGAGGTCATCTGCCTTTTGCCTAAAGAGCAGAAACCCAGACTTCACCAAGAAATAAGAAATACAGACATTGTCATCCTACAAGAAACATGGTATAAAGGTGACGGACCCACTGGTTGCCCTCTAGGTTACAGAGAGCAGGTAGTCCCATCCACCAAACTACCAGGTGTAAAACAGGGAAGAGACTCAGAGGGTATGCTAATTTGGTATAGAGCAGACCTAACCCACTCTATTAAATTAGTCAAAACAGGAACATTTTACATCTGGCTAGAAATTAATAAGGAAATTATCTCAAGAGAGAAACATGTCCTCCTGTGTGCTACCTAAATCCCCCCAATAGAATCCCCATACTTTAACGATGACAGCTTCTCCATCCTAGAGGGGAGATCAACCATTTCCAGGCCCAGGGACATGTACTAGTCTGTGGCGACCTAAATGCCAGAACTGGACAAGAACCTGACACCCTCAGCACACAGGGGGTCAAACACCTACCTGGAGATGACAGCATTCCCTCCCCCGTATGCCCCCTAGACACAACTACGACAACATAACCAACAAAAACGTGTCACAACTACTGCAGCTCTGTCAGACGCTGGGTCTGTACATAGTAAATGGTAGGCTTGGAGGGGACTCCTATGGTAGGTACACATATAGCTCATGTCTTGGCAGTAGTACTGTAGACTACTTTATCACTGACCTCAACCCAGAGTCTCTTAAAGTGTTCACAGTCAGTCCACTAACACTCCTATCAGATCACAGCAAAAACACACTACTTGAACAGAGCTATGCTCAACCATGAGGCATCAAAGCCAAAGGAACTGAATAATATTAAGAAATGCTATAGATGGAAGAACAAACCAGTGAAGAACAAACAGCATGTAAATACAACCCATATTTATGTTTATTTATTTTTTTATTTATACTTAAACTATTTGCACATCGTTACAACACTGTATAGAGACATAATATGACATTTGAAATGTCTTTATTCTTTTGGAACTTACTGTTAATGTTTACTGTTAATGTTTATTGTTTATTATCTACTTCACTTGCTTTGGCAAAGTTAACATGTGTTTCCCCATGCCAATAAAGAATCTCTGTAGTTACAGTCATATAATTACATAGTACCGGTAGTTTAATAGAATATCTGTAGTTACAGTCATGTAATTACATAGTACCGGTAGTTTAATAGAATATCTGTAGTTACAGTCATGTAATTACATAGTACCGGTAGTTTAATAGAATATCTGTAGTTACAGTCATGTAATTACATAGTACCGGTAGTTTAATAGAATATCTGTAGTTACAGTCATGTAATTACATAGTACCGGTAGTTTAATAGAATATCTGTAGTTACAGTCATATAATTACATAGTACCGGTAGTTTAATAGAATATCTGTAGTTACAGTCATGTAATTACATAGTACCGGTGGTTTAATAGAATATCTGTAGTTACAGTCATATAATTCCATAGTACCGGTGGTTTAATAGAATATCTGTAGTTACAGTCATGTAATTACATAGTACCGGTAGTTTAATAGAATATCTGTAGTTACAGTCATATAATTACATAGTACCGGTAGTTTAATAGAATATCTGTAGTTACAGTCATGTAATTACATAGTACCGGTGGTTTAATAGAATATCTGTAGTTACAGTCATATAATTCCATAGTACCGGTGGTTTAATAGAATATCTGTAGTTACAGTCATATAATTCCATAGTACCGGTGGTTTAATAGAATATCTGTAGTTACAGTCATGTAATTACATAGTACCGGTAGTTTAATAGAATATCTGTAGTTACAGTCATATAATTACATAGTACCGGTAGTTTAATAGAATATCTGTAGTTACAGTCATATAATTCCATAGTACCGGTGGTTTAATAGAATATCTGTAGTTACAGTCATGTAATTACATAGTACCGGTAGTTTAATAGAATATCTGTAGTTACAGTCATATAATTACATAGTACCGGTAGTTTAATAGAATATCTGTAGTTACAGTCATGTAATTACATAGTACCGGTGGTTTAATAGAATATCTGTAGTTACAGTCATATAATTACATAGTACCGGTAGTTTAATAGAATATCTGTAGTTACAGTCATGTAATTACATAGTACCGGTGGTTTAATAGAATATCTGTAGTTACAGTCATATAATTCCATAGTACCGGTGGTTTAATAGAATATCTGTAGTTACAGTCATGTAATTACATAGTACCGGTAGTTTAATAGAATATCTGTAGTTACAGTCATATAATTACATAGTACCGGTAGTTTAATAGAATATCTGTAGTTACAGTCATATAATTCCATAGTACCGGTGGTTTAATAGAATATCTGTAGTTACAGTCATGTAATTACATAGTACCGGTAGTTTAATAGAATATCTGTAGTTACAGTCATATAATTACATAGTACCGGTAGTTTAATAGAATATCTGTAGTTACAGTCATGTAATTACATAGTACCGGTGGTTTAATAGAATATCTGTAGTTACAGTCATATAATTCCATAGTACCGGTGGTTTAATAGAATATCTGTAGTTACAGTCATATAATTCCATAGTACCGGTGGTTTAATAGAATATCTGTAGTTACAGTCATGTAATTACATAGTACCGGTAGTTTAATAGAATATCTGTAGTTACAGTCATATAATTACATAGTACCGGTAGTTTAATAGAATATCTGTAGTTACAGTCATGTAATTACATAGTACCGGTGGTTTAATAGAATATCTGTAGTTACAGTCATATAATTCCATAGTACCGGTGGTTTAATAGAATATCTGTAGTTACAGTCATGTAATTACATAGTACCGGTAGTTTAATAGAATATCTGTAGTTACAGTCATATAATTACATAGTACCGGTAGTTTAATAGAATATCTGTAGTTACAGTCATATAATTCCATAGTACCGGTGGTTTAATAGAATATCTGTAGTTACAGTCATGTAATTACATAGTACCGGTAGTTTAATAGAATATCTGTAGTTACAGTCATATAATTACATAGTACCGGTAGTTTAATAGAATATCTGTAGTTACAGTCATGTAATTACATAGTACCGGTGGTTTAATAGAATATCTGTAGTTACAGTCATATAATTCCATAGTACCGGTGGTTTAATAGAATATCTGTAGTTACAGTCATGTAATTACATAGTACCGGTGGTTTAATAGAATATCTGTAGTTACAGTCATATAATTACATAGTACCGGTGGTTTAATAGAATATCTGTAGTTACAGTCATGTAATTACATAGTACCGGTGGTTTAATAGAATATCTGTAGTTACAGTCATGTAATTACATAGTACCGGTAGTTTAATAGAATATCTGTAGTTACAGTCATGTAATTACATAGTACCGGTAGTTTAATAGAATATCTGTAGTTACAGTCATGTAATTACATAGTACCGGTAGTTTAATAGAATATCTGTAGTTACAGTCATGTAATTACATAGTACCGGTAGTTTAATAGAATATCTGTAGTTACAGTCATATAATTACATAGTACCGGTAGTTTAATAGAATATCTGTAGTTACAGTCATGTAATTACATAGTACCGGTGGTTTAATAGAATATCTGTAGTTACAGTCATATAATTCCATAGTACCGGTGGATTAATAGAATATCTGTAGTTACAGTCATGTAATTACATAGTACCGGTAGTTTAATAGAATATCTGTAGTTACAGTCATATAATTACATAGTACCGGTAGTTTAATAGAATATCTGTAGTTACAGTCATGTAATTACATAGTACCGGTGGTTTAATAGAATATCTGTAGTTACAGTCATGTAATTCCATAGTACCGGTGGTTTAATAGAATATCTGTAGTTACAGTCATGTAATTACATAGTACCGGTAGTTTAATAGAATATCTGTAGTTACAGTCATATAATTACATAGTACCGGTAGTTTAATAGAATATCTGTAGTTACAGTCATATAATTCCATAGTACCGGTGGTTTAATAGAATATCTGTAGTTACAGTCATGTAATTACATAGTACCGGTAGTTTAATAGAATATCTGTAGTTACAGTCATATAATTACATAGTACCGGTAGTTTAATAGAATATCTGTAGTTACAGTCATGTAATTACATAGTACCGGTGGTTTAATAGAATATCTGTAGTTACAGTCATATAATTCCATAGTACCGGTGGTTTAATAGAATATCTGTAGTTACAGTCATGTAATTACATAGTACCGGTGGTTTAATAGAATATCTGTAGTTACAGTCATATAATTACATAGTACCGGTGGTTTAATAGAATATCTGTAGTTACAGTCATGTAATTACATAGTACCGGTGGTTTAATAGAATATCTGTAGTTACAGTCATGTAATTACATAGTACCGGTGGTTTAATAGAATATCTGTAGTTACAGTCATGTAATTACATAGTACCGGTAGTTTAATAGAATATCTGTAGTTACAGTCATGTAATTACATAGTACCGGTAGTTTAATAGAATATCTGTAGTTACAGTCATGTAATTACATAGTACCGGTAGTTTAATAGAATATCTGTAGTTACAGTCATGTAATTACATAGTACCGGTAGTTTAATAGAATATCTGTAGTTACAGTCATATAATTACATAGTACCGGTAGTTTAATAGAATATCTGTAGTTACAGTCATGTAATTACATAGTACCGGTGGTTTAATAGAATATCTGTAGTTACAGTCATATAATTCCATAGTACCGGTGGTTTAATAGAATATCTGTAGTTACAGTCATGTAATTACATAGTACCGGTAGTTTAATAGAATATCTGTAGTTACAGTCATATAATTACATAGTACCGGTAGTTTAATAGAATATCTGTAGTTACAGTCATGTAATTACATAGTACCGGTGGTTTAATAGAATATCTGTAGTTACAGTCATATAATTCCATAGTACCGGTGGTTTAATAGAATATCTGTAGTTACAGTCATGTAATTACATAGTACCGGTAGTTTAATAGAATATCTGTAGTTACAGTCATATAATTACATAGTACCGGTAGTTTAATAGAATATCTGTAGTTACAGTCATATAATTCCATAGTACCGGTGGTTTAATAGAATATCTGTAGTTACAGTCATGTAATTACATAGTACCGGTAGTTTAATAGAATATCTGTAGTTACAGTCATATAATTACATAGTACCGGTAGTTTAATAGAATATCTGTAGTTACAGTCATGTAATTACATAGTACCGGTGGTTTAATAGAATATCTGTAGTTACAGTCATATAATTCCATAGTACCGGTGGTTTAATAGAATATCTGTAGTTACAGTCATGTAATTACATAGTACCGGTGGTTTAATAGAATATCTGTAGTTACAGTCATATAATTACATAGTACCGGTGGTTTAATAGAATATCTGTAGTTACAGTCATGTAATTACATAGTACCGGTGGTTTAATAGAATATCTGTAGTTACAGTCATGTAATTACATAGTACCGGTAGTTTAATAGAATATCTGTAGTTACAGTCATGTAATTACATAGTACCGGTAGTTTAATAGAATATCTGTAGTTACAGTCATGTAATTACATAGTACCGGTAGTTTAATAGAATATCTGTAGTTACAGTCATGTAATTACATAGTACCGGTAGTTTAATAGAATCTCTGTAGTTACAGTCATATAATTACATAGTACCGGTAGTTTAGCTTAGGAAATACAAGCCGGCTACACCGTCTATCATTATAGTCAACGTGAGATCGCTGCATAACTAGATGGAGGAACTCGAGGGTCTTGTCTGTGGACAAAGGGAGTTTAGAGAAGCTAGTCTAGTGTGTTTGACCGAGACATGGCTGAATGATAACATCCTCACAGGGAACGTCACTATCGGTGGTTTCCAGACCATCAGAGCGGACAGGGATTGCGCTTCTTCCGGTAAGAGTAAGGGTGGTGGGCTGGCTTTATTAGTTAACAACAGATGGTGTAATCCGAGCCATATTACTGTAAAGGAACAGTTTTGTAGCCCGGACATTGAACTGTTAGCCGTTAGCCTGAGACCCTACTTTTTGCCGAGGGAATTCACGGCGGCCATTGTTGTTATTGTTTACATCCCGCCCTCCGCTGACGCAAACACAGCGTGTGACGTCATCCACTCTGTTATTGCGAGGTTACAGACAACGCATCCCAGTGCCTTCTTTGCTATTTCTGGGGATTTTAACCAGGCATCTCTCTCTTCAACGCTGCCCACGTTCAAACAGTTTGTGAAGTGCCAAACCAGGAATAATAAAACTCTGGACTTGTTATATGCTAATGTGAAGGATGCATACAACTCCACTCCCTCCCCTCGGTAGATCGGATCACAACCTTGTCCACCTCACTCCACTCTACAAGCCTTTGGTCCAACAGCAGCCTGCGACCACTAGGACCATTAGGAGATGGTCTCCGGAGGCGAATGAGGCCCTACAGGACTGTTTTGAAACAACAGACTGGGATGTGCACTGTGAGGCTCATGTGGAGGACATTGATAGTCTTACAGACTGCATAACGGACTATATCAATTTTTGTGTAGACAACACTGTACCCACCAGGAAGGTACGCTGTTTTCCAAATAATAAACCCTGGGTCACCAGCGACCTGAAGGCCCTGCTGAATGAGAAGAAGAGGGCCTTCAAGGAGGGGGACAAGGACAAATTGAAATGCGTCCAGAGGGAGATGATGCGCGGATTGCTGAGGGGAAGAGAGTGTATAAGGAGAAGTTGGAGGACAAGCTGAGGCAGAGGCAGGTGAGAGAGGTGTGGAAGGGTATGAGAAATATCACTGGCTTCAAAAAGTAAAACTGTGGGCAGATGGAGGGGACCCAGGACAGAGCCAATGAGCTGAACCAATTTTTTAACAGGTACGATATTAGCTCTGTCCACCTCCCCTCCAGCTCTCCAGGCCACACACCCTCACTTTGCACAAGACACCTCAGCGACCTTCTCCCCGCTCCCTCTGGACTGATCTGCAACACCTCCCTTCCCCCCACCTCTGGACTGATCCTCAACACCCCCCTTTCCTCCACCTCCCCACCTGGGCTGGCTTTCACCACCAACCAAGTGAAGAGAGAGCTGGAGAGACTATATCAGTGGAAAGCGGCAGGCCCTGATGGCATCAGCCCAAGGGTCCTTAGGGTCTGTGCTGACCAATTGTGTGGAATACTCCAGTGACCCTTCAACCTTAGCCTGAGCCTGGAAAGGGTCCCTGTGCTGTGGAAAACATCCTGCCTGGTCCCAGTGCCCAAGAAGGCATACCCCACTGTCCTGAATGACTTCAGACCTGTAGCGCTAACATCCCGCATCATGAAGACCCTGGAAAGGTTAGTCCTCGCTCACCTCAGACTCCTGGTGTGTACATCACTGGACCACCTGCAGTTTGCATACCAGTGCAACATTGGGGTGGATGATGCAATGAGGAGGATGAAAGTGGAAGCACCCTTAGTCTCCTGGGTTACGGACTACCTGACCGGTAGGCCACAATTTGTGCGGATACAGAGCTGTGCGTCAGAACGGCCAGTGAGCAACACAGGGGCCCCCCAGGGAACGGTCCTGTCCCCCTTCCTGTTCACCCTCTACACCTCGTACTTCAGATATAACTCTGAAACATGCCACCTACAGAAGTTCTCGGATTACGCTGCAATTGTAGGGAGCATTAGGGGACGGCAGGAGGAGGAGTACAGGAGCACAATCAATTACTTTGTGGTGTGGTGTCAGCAGAACCACCTTCAGCTCAACATCAGCAAAACAAGGAGATGGTGGTGGACTTCAGGAGAACCAAGGCCAAACCGACTGCAGTCCCTATACAGTGGATGGATGTGGAAATGGTTGGGTCATACAAGTTCCTGGGAGTCCATATGGACAACAGGCTGGAATGGGCTGGTAACACCGGGGTTCTGTACAAAAAGGGCCAGAGCCGACTCTGAGGCTCAGGTCCTTCAACATGTGCAGTAAACTACTGCATACCTTCTACCAGTCTGTGGTGGCCAGTGCCATCTTTTTTGCAGTGGTGTGATGGGGCGCCAACATAAAGGCAGGTGATACTTCTCGGGTAAATAAGCTGATCAGGAAGGCTAGCTCTGTTCTGGGGAGTAACCTTGACACTCTAGAGGAGGTGATGGAGAGAAGGATCCTGGAAACCTGGAGCTGTTGGGGGGTTAGGACCTAGTTTAACAATTAGGCATCCATCCATCCATGAGTAACTCTCTGGTCTGTAATCACTCATTTACTCATGACTTATTAATTCAGCCCTCATTCATTCAGGACTGTATATACATATTAATGTACAGTTGTTATATCATATCACGTGCAATATTGTAAGTAATTCTTGGACTGAACTTATGTAGTCATTCACTCAGGACTGTATACTAGTATCCTGTCAGTAGTATCTGTTTTTTTCATTGCATTTAGTATATTGAATGTGCAATACGTGCATTTATCCGTAATTAACCCTGTTCTAAGGACTGTATTTTAAGGGAATTAGTATTATTACCCTAAATTATATCATACACACATTTAGCTATTTAAGTATCTTTCTCTGCCATCGACCTGTTTAGTTAACCATGCAAATATGTTTATTTTATTTACAGTTTATTTTATTTACAGTTGAAGTCGGAAGTTTACATACACCTTAGCCAAATACATTTAAACTCAGTTTTTCACAATTCCTGACATTTAATCCTAGTAAAAATTCCCTGTCTTAGGTCAGTTAGGATCACCACTTTATTTTAAGAATGTGAAATGTCAGAATAATAGTAGAGAGAAGGGTTTATTTCAGTTTTTATTTCTTTACCATTTTCACATTCCCAGTGGGTCAGAAGTTTATATACACTCAATTAGTATTTGGTAGCATTGCCTTTAAATTGTTTAACTTTGGTCAAACGTGTCGGGTAGTCTTCCACAAGCTTCCCACAATAAGTTGGGTGAATTTTGGCCCATTCCTCCTGACAGAACTGGTGTAACTGAGTCAGGTTTGTAGGCCTCCTTGCTCGCACACACTTTTTCAGTTCTGCCCACAAATGTTGTATAGGAAAAAGCAATCCAGCCCCCTGTCAGTGCAAATTAATATCAGCTGGTTCAGTCCCAACTGATGGCCTACAAAAAGGTCTCATTGCCAAGGTGTCACACAAGACACATCTCATGATGGGTAAAAGCAAAGAGCTGTCTCAAGACATTCGCAACCTAATTGTTGCAAAACATAATGATGGCATTGGTTATAGGCGCATTTCTAAGCTTCTGAATGTTCCAGTGAGCACTGTTGGGGTCATAATACGGAAGTGGAAAGACAATCATTTCACCATAAATTTGACTAACAACTAGACTACCTGCCCCCTATGTATATGTATACCATATTAGTGTATATGTATACCATATTAGTGTATATGTATACCATATTACTGTATATGTATACCATATTACTGTATATGTATACCATATTACTGTATATGTATACCATATTACTGTATATTTATACCATATTACTGTATATTTCACTTACCTCTACGGCTTTACCTAGATACATAATTAAGCAATAATACATATCATTTGATTTCCAGTATTTAAGTAATAGCTTATTCAATATGTACACATTGTTCCTCTTTGCATTTAACTATAGAACTGTACCAGCCAGATGTCGTTTTATCACACGTTCCAAGTTGTCTAAAACACATTGAAGTCAGAAGTCGGAGATTCCCAGATCCGAGTTCCCAGTTGTTTTGAACGCGGCACTTGTCCCAAAATGTAAAATAACATTCTATGGGAAAACATTTCTTAAATGGAAGCAAACGGAACAAAACGGAGAGGGACGTAGATTCATTCATCAAATAGAGACTCGTTTTAGTTGAAAATGTATTATTACACTCCAAGTGCATGGGCCCTTTAAATCCACACACACACACACACACACACACACACTCTGAGACACGTCATCAGTCACAACAAACATGGCGGATACCAGTGCATCCACGACTCTAGCGACATTTTCACTGATAGGTTTCGCATTACTGACAGGGTTTTACCTGACCAGTTTAAATGCATTATGGACACTGGTCTCCGTTACTGTTACTGTCGTGTTGTTGTCCCAGTTACTACGGAAGTTACGGAGAAGAGATGCGTTGACGGAGAGGCGTGTATGCGTGCTGGTACTGGGGGATATCGGACGCAGCCCTCGCATGCAGTACCATGCCCTTTCGCTCAGCAAACACGGCTACATCGTGACGTTTGTTGGATTCCCTGGTAAATATGTACAAATAAACATGGAGCTATACTTGAATTTGTGGCGTCCCTGCTGGCCTGGTCCCAGATGTGTTTGTGCTCTGCCGACTCTAGCCCTTGTCACTGTTCGTCTCTACTGTAACAGCTTATTGTGATTGTTGTCAGGTACCAAGCCTCATCAGGATGTGATTGGAGATGAAAGGATTACAATCATCCCGATCTCTGAAGTTAAAGGACTCCACGGTACTGGAACTGATCTGGAACTGAGTTTACAGTATTTACCATTACCGTATATTTATACCATATTACCATATATTTATGCCTTATTACCGAATATTTATTTATGCCATATTACAGTCTATGTATACCATATTAGTATACCATATTAACATATATGTATACAATATTAGTATACCATATTACTGTATATGTATACCATATTAGTATACCATATTACTGTATATGTATGCCATATTAGTATACCATATTACTGTATATGTATACCATATTAGTATACCATATTACTGTATATGTATACCATATTAGTATACCATATTAGTATACCATATTACTGTATATGTATACCATATTAGTATACCATATTAGTATACCATATTACCATATATGTATACCATATTAGTATACCATATTACTGTATATGTATACCATATTAGTATACCATATTACCATATATTTATACCATATTAGTATACCATATTACTGTATATGTAAACCATATTAGTATACCATATTACTGTATATGTAAACCATATTAGTATACCATATTACCATATACAGCGGGTGAAATAAGTATTGAACACGTCACCATTTTTCTCAGTAAATATATTTCCAAAGGTGCTATTGACATGACAGTTTCACCAGATGTTGGTAACTACCCAAGTAATCCATACATACAAATAAGTTCAGAAATTCAGTTATGTGTAATAATGTGAAATGACACAGGGAAAAAGTATTGAACACATGAAGAAAGGGAGGTTCAAAAAGGCATGGAAAGCCAAGACAACAGCTGAAAACTATCAGTAATTAAAAAGCAATCCAGCCCCCTGTCAGTGCAAATTAATATCAGCTGGTTCAGTCCCAACTGATGGCCTACAAAAAGGTCTCATTGCCAAGGTGTCACACAAGACACATCTCATGATGGGTAAAAGCAAAGAGCTGTCTCAAGACATTCGCAACCTAATTGTTGCAAAACATAATGATGGCATTGGTTATAGGCGCATTTCTAAGCTTCTGAATGTTCCAGTGAGCACTGTTGGGGCCATAATACGGAAGTGGAAAGACAATCATTTCACCATAAATTTGACTAACAACTAGACTACCTGCCCCCTATGTATATGTATACCATATTACTGTATATGTATACCATATTACTGTATATGTATACCATATTACTGTATATGTATACCATATTACTGTATATTTATACCATATTACTGTATATTTCACTTACCTCTACGGCTTTACCTAGATACATAATTAAGCAATAATACATGAGTCCATGTGTTATGACATTTTTATCATGGCTGTGGCCTGGTCATAGCCACGAGGCAAAGCCAACTACACAGCTAACACAATCCCTTCAGACTGAAGCTGGAAAGACAGCAAACTAGCTGCATTTCATTTTACCAGGTTTTTTTTTATTGCCGTTTCTTCGTATATATCCACAAAAAGTATGCTAATTCATTTCGGCTGGCTGAGAAAAGCTGCCCGCCTGTCTCATCCTGACTCCCGACATTATTATGGGACACAGTGGAGATTCATTATTTCAACAATGTGGCAAAGAAATGTCAGAGATAATGTCTAGACACGACCTCAACCCAATTAAGATGGTTTGGGACGAGTTGGACCGCAGAGTGAAGGAAAAGCAGCCAACAAGTCCATATGTGGGAACTCCTTCAAGAATGCTGGAAAAGCATTCCAGGTGAAGCTGGTTGAGAGAATGCCAAGAGTGTGCAAAGCTGGCATCAAGGCAAAGAATGGCTACTTTCAAGATTCTAAAATATAACATATATTTTTATTTTTTTAAACACTTTGTTGGTTACTACATGATTCCATATGTGTTATTTCATAGTTTTGATGTCTTCACTTTTATTCTACAATGTAGAAACTAGTAAAAATAAAGAAAAACCCTAGAATGAGTAATATTCCAAATGTTTGACTGGTACTGTATATTATTGTCTGGATAGACTCTAACAACGAGAACGACTAATCTCCCGTTGTATAACAGTAGTTAGGTCTTGAATCTATCCCATAATATGGCCCAGGTCTGGTTCTGAGAGCCGCTACCAGAGCACTGAGACATACTAAAATCCATCTGTCTGTTTCCAGTGGGTCCTAGGATGGTGAGCTATGTTACCAAGGTGATTCTCCAGTCCCTGCAGCTTCTCCTGGTATTACTGAAGACCGACGTCCAGTCCCGTATTCTCATGCAGGTATAGTTCTACAATACACTCTGCTTTGTGTGTGTCTGTTCTGTTCTATTCTATTCTGTTTTATTCTATTCTGTTTTATTCTATTCTATTCTATTCTGTTTTATTATATTCTGTTCTATTATATTCTGTTATTATATTCTATTCTGTTTTATTATTTTATGTTCTATTCTATTATATGCTGTTCTATTATATTCTGTTCTATTATATTTTATTATATTCTGTTTTATTATATTCTGTTCTATTCTATTCTGTTCTATTCTATTGTTTTATTATATTCTGTTCTATTATGTTATTATATTCTATTCTGTTTTATTATTTTATGTTCTATTATATTCTTTTATATTCTATTCTGTTCTATTATTCTGTTCTATTATATTCTGTTCTATTCTATTATGTTCTATTCTATTCTGTTCTGTTCTATTCTATTGTTTTATTATATTATGTTCTATTATATTCTGTTCTATTATATTCTGTTGTATTATATTCTGTTTTATTATTTTATGTTCTATTCTATTCTGTTATATTATATTCTGTTCTATTATATTCTGTTATTATATTCTGTTTTATTATATTCTGTTGTATTATATTCTGTTTTATTATTTTATGTTCTATTCTATTGTTTTATTATATTATGTTCTATTATATTATGTTCTATTATATTCTGTTCTATTATATTCTGTTCTATTATATTTTATTATATTCTGTTTTATTATATTCTGTTTTATTATATTCTGTTTTATTATTTTATGTTCTGTTATATTATATTCTGTTATATTATATTCTGTTATTATATTCTGTTATTATATTCTGTTTTATTATATTCTGTTTTATTATTTTATGTTCTATTCTATTCTGTTATATTCTATTTTATTATATTCTGTTATTATATTCTGTTTTATTATATTCTGTTCTATTATATTCTGTTCTATTATATTTTATATTCTGTTTTATTATATTCTACTCTATTATATTTTATTATATTCTGCTCTATTATATTTTATTATATTCTGTTTTATTATATTCGGTTTTATTATATTCGGTTTTATTATATTCTATTCTATTATATTCTGTTTTATTATATTCTGTTTTATTATATTCTATTCTATTATATTCTGTTTTATTATATTCTGTTTTATTATATTCTGTTATATTCTGTTCTATTCTGTTTTATTATATTCTATTCTATTATATTCTGTTATATTCTATTCTGTTCTATTCTGTTGTATTCTATTCTATTCTATTATATTCTGTTCTATTCTGTTTTATTATATTCTATTCTATTATATTCTGTTATATTCTGTTCTATTCTGTTTTATTATATTCTATTCTATTCTATTCTGTTATATTCTATTCTGTTCTATTATATTCTGTTTTATTATATTCTGTTTTATTATATTCTATTCTATTATATTCTGTTTTATTATATTCTGTTTTATTATATTCTATTCTATTATATTCTGTTCTATTATATTCTGTTTTATTATATTCTGTTGTATTATATTCTGTTGTATTATATTCTATTATATTCTGTTCTATTATGTTTTATTATATTCTATTATATTCTGTTCTATTATGTTCTATTATATTCTGTTTTATTATATTCTATTCTATTATATTCTGTTCTATTCTATTGTTTAATTATATTCTGTTGTATTATATTCTGTTGTATTATATTCTGTTGTATTATATTCTGTTGTATTATATTCTGTTTTATTGTATTCTGTTTTATTATATTTTGTTATATTATGTTCTATTATATTCTGTTTTATTATATTCTGTTTTATTATATTCTGTTTTATTATATTCTATTAAAGATGGATGGATGGATGGATGGATGGATGGATCGCTGGTGTGTTATTGACTTCTCCCCCAGAACCCTCCAGGACTACCCAGTATAATGGTGACATGGCTGGTGTGTTATTGACTTCTCCCCCAGAACCCTCCAGGACTGCCCAGTATAATGGTGACATGGCTGGTGTGTGGTCTGAGAGGAACCAGGTTCATCATTGACTGGCACAACTACGGTTACACCATCATGGCCCTGTCACACGGCCCGGACCACCCCATCGTCAGGCTGGCACAGTGGTCAGTAACATCACCTTGGCTGTGTCTCTGATTTAGACCTGGGACTGGCTTCGAGGTCTGGATTTTACAGTTAAAGTCGGAAGTTTACATACACCTTAGCCAAATACAGTGAGTATTTGATACACTGCCGATTTTGCAGGTTTTCCTACTTACAAAGCATGTAGAGGTCTGTAATTTTTATCATAGGTACACTTCAACTGTGAGAGACGGAATCTAAAACAAAAATCCAGAAAATCACATTGTATGATTTTTAAATAATTAATTTGCATTTTATTGCATGACATAAGTATTTGATAACCTACCAACCAGTAAGAATTCCGGCTCTCACAGACCTGTTAGTTTTTTTTAAGAAGCCCTCCTGTTCTCCACTCATTACCTGTATTAACTGCACCTGTTTGAACTCGTTACCTGTATAAAAGACACCTGTCCACACACTCAATCAAACAGACTCCAACCTCTCCACAATGGCCAAGACCAGAGAGCTGTGTAAGGACATCAGGGATAAAATTGTAGACCTGCACAAGGCTGGGATGGGCTACAGGACAATAGGCAAGCAGCTTGGTGAGAAGGCAACAACTGTTGGCGCAATTATTAGAAAATGGAAGAAGTTCAAGATGACGGTCAATCTCCCTCGGTCTGGGACACCATGCAAGATCTCACCTCGTGGGGCATCAATGATCATGAGGAAGGTGAGGGATCAGCCCAGAACTACACGGCAGGACCTGGTCAATGACCTGAAGAGAGCTGGGACCACAGTCTCAAAGAAAACCATTAGTAACACACTACGCCGTCATGGATTAAAATCGAGCAGCGCACGCAAGGTCCCCCTGCTCAAGACAGCGCATGTCCAGGCACATCTGAAGTTTGCCAATGACCATCTGGATGATCCAGAGGAGGAATGGGAGAAGATCATGTGGTCTGATGAGACAAAAATAGAGCTTTTTGGTCTAAACTGTCATGCTCCAACAACCTCCTTCCCTCAAAGGAAGAGCATTGAAGATGGGTCGTGGCTGGGTCTTCCAGCATGACAACTACCCGAAACACACAGCCAGGGCAACTAAGGAGTGGCTCCGTAAGAAGCATCTCAAGGTCCTGGAGTGGCCTAGCCAGTCTCCAGACCTGAACCCAATAGAAAATCTTTGGAGGGAGCTGAAAGTCTGTATTGCCCAGCGACAGCCCCGAAACCTGAAGGATCTGGAGAAGGTCTGTATGGAGGAGTGGGCCAGAATCCCTGCTGCAGTGTGTGCAAACCTGGTCAAGAACTACAGGAAACGTATGATCTCTGTAATTGCAAACAAAGGTTTCTGTACCAAATATTAAGTTCTGCTTTTCTGATGTATCAAATACTTATGTCATGCAATAAAATGCAAATTAATTACTTAAAAATCATACAATGTGATTTTCTGGATTTTTGTTTTAGATTCCGTCACTCTTAACAATTACAGACTTCTACATGCTTTGTAAGTGGGAAAACCTGCAAAATCGGCAGTGTATCAAATACTTGTTCTCCCCACTGTATATTTAAACTCAGTTTACATACACCTTAGCCAAATATATTTAAACTCAGTTTTTCACAATTCCTGACATTTAATCCTAGTAAAAATTCCCTGTCTTAGGTCAGTTAGGATCACCACTTTATTTTTAAGAATGTGAAATTATTTATTTCAGCTTTTATTTCCTTCATCACATTCCCAATGGGTCAGAAGTTTACATACACTAAATTAGTATTTGGTAGCATTGCCTTTGTTTAACTTGAGTCAAACGTTTCAGGTAGCCTTCCACAAGCTTTCCACAATAAGTTGGGTGAATTTTGGCCCATTCCTCCAGACATAGCTGGTGTAAGGTTTGTAGGCCTCCTTGCTCGCACACGCTTTTTCAGTTCTGTCCACAAATGTTCTATAGGATTGAGGTCAGGGCTTTGTGATGGCCACTCCAACACCTTGACTTTGTTGTCCTTAAGCCATTTTGCCACAACTTTGGAAGTGTGCTTGGGGTCATTGTCCATTTGGAAGACGCATTTGCGACCAAGCTTTAACTTCCTGACTGATGTCTTGAGATTTTGCTTCAATATATCCACATAATTTTCCTTCCTCATGATGCCATCTATTTTTTGAAGTGCACCAGTCCCTCCTGCAGCAAAGCACCCCCACAACATGATGCTGCCACCCCCGTGCTTCACGGTTGGGATGGTGTTCTTCGGCTTGCAAGCCTCCACCTTTTTCCTCCCAACATAACGATGGTCATTATGGCCAAACAGTTTTATTTTTATTCCAAAAAGTATGATCTTTGTCCCCATGTACAGTTGCAAACCGTAGTCAGGCTTTTTTATGGCGGTTTTGGAGCAGTTATTGTGGACTTGTTTTACTGTGGATATAGATACTTTTGTATCTGTTTCCTCCAGCATCTTCACAAGGTCCTTTGCTGTTCTCCTGGGATTGATTTGCACTTTTCGCACCAAAGTACAATCATCTCTAGGAGACAGAACGCGTCTCCTTCCTGAGCGGTATGATGGCTGCATGGTCCCATGGTGTTTATACTTGCGTACTATTGTTTGTACAGATGAACGTGGTACCTCCAGGCGTTTGGAAATTGCTCCCAAGGATGAACCAGACTTGTGGATGTCTACAATGTTTTTTCTGAGGTCTTGGCTGATTTCTTTAGATTTTCCCATGATGTCGAGCAAAGAGTCACTGTGTTTGAAGGTAGGCCTTGGAATCCATCCACAGGTACACCTCCAAATGACTCAAATGATGTCAATTAGCCTATCAGAAGCTTCTAAAGCCATGACATAATTTTCTGGAATTTTCCAAGCTGTTTAAAGCCACAGTCAACTTAGTGTATGTAAACTTCTGACCTACTGGAATTGTGGTATAGTGAATTATAATTGAACATTTCTGTCTGTAAACAATTGTTGGAATAATTACTTGTCATGCACAAAGTAGATGTCCTAACCGACTTGCCAAAACTATAGTTTCTTAACATGAAATCTGTGGAGTGGTTGAATAATGAGTTTTAATGACTTCAACCTAAGTGTATGTAAACTTCCAACTTCAACTGTATATCTACAGCTCTGCATGAACATGGTCTTATTCAGTAGGAACCAAACGGGCAGACTGGGGAGGGACATACCTGGATTTGTCCTTCAAGAAACGCTTGCTTTTTAGTTTTTGGTTGCAGACTGTTTAGCTACGGTGTGCAGTAATAAATAAGACCCATGTTCTTGTCCCCTGTCCTGTCTCTGGTAGGTATGAGCAGTTGTTTGGGCGATTCTCCAGCCATAACCTTTGTGTCACCAACGCTATGAAGGAAGACCTTCAGAACAACTGGAACATCAAGTAAGGACTGTTTTACTTTCAACATCCATCCATCCATAGATAGACGTACAGACAGACGGACAGACAGACAGAAGCAATCTGTTCCCCTTGGCCATAACTAACCCCTTGATGTTAACGTGTCTGAAGGCTCTGGACAGGTATAAGCAGTGTAGTGGCAAACCTTACGCCATATTGCTTCCACTTTACATATCTGGGTACGGGGCCAAGGGGAGAGTGGGGATGGACTTGGGACCGGCTGTAATACTTTGAAAGACCCATTCTGTGAAGGCATATCTACAGACATGACAGGATGTGGAGACATATCTACAGACATGACAGGATGTGAAGACATATCTACAGACATGACAGGATATGGAGACATATCTACAGACATGACAGGATGTGAAGACATATCTACAGACATGACAGGATGTGGAGACATATCTACAGACATGACAGGATGTGGAGACATATCTACATGAAAATGGTTTCCTATGCAAGATCTAACTATTGTCTGTCTACAGCTATCTTGTCTGTAAGTAGTGTTGGTCTTTCCCAGATGATTGGTTTTACAGGCAACAGAAAGAGAAGATAGTTGACCTCTATTGTCATGAATTATTATCTTATTCTCCCCCTATAGGGCGACCACATTGTATGACAAGCCACCTGCTATCTTCAAGGAGACTCCAGTGGAGCTACAGCACCAGCTGTTCATGAGGCTAACCAAGACTAACCCTCAGTTCCAGGTCTGGTGAGTCTAGTATAGTCTGTTGAGGAGGCTATAAAAGACAGATAACTCAAGTTATCCTCTTGGTTCCTGGAGGAACATAGGGCCTGTACTAAAGTTATCCTCTTGGTTCCTGGAGGAACATAGGGCCTGTACTAAAGTTATCCTCTTGGTTCCTGGAGGAACATAGGGCCTGTACTAAAGTTATCCTCTTGGTTCCTGGAGGAACATAGGGCCTGTACTAAAGTTATCCTCTTGGTTCCTGGAGGAACATAGGGCCTGTACTAAACTTTTCCAATGTTGCCGGCATTGGTCTGATTTCCTTGCCTTTTGACAGTATGAGGAACAGTTATTATAATTTATTACACTATCAAATGCGTTTAACATACATGCAATAACACGTCATAACGCGGTGTGTCTGTTACATTGGAGAGATAAAGAACTATTATAAAAATATATATTATACTATCATAGACATGTCATAACACATGTTATAACCACTGTATGTCTGTTACAGGGGTGAGCGCCCTGGTGGTGAGACAGAGAGGACAGCGTTTACAGGTCGTGACCCCAGTGACCTTTCTGTGACCTTGACTTCAGGTCGACCTGCCCTACTGATCAGTAGCACCAGCTGGACCGGTCAGTACCCTATAGACAGAATCTGCGTCCCAAATGACACCCTATTCTCCATAGGGCTCTGGTCAAAAGTAGTGTACTTTATATAGGGAATAGGGTGCCATTTGGGAAGGACCAGGAGACTGCATTATGTCAGTTTAAATGGATTGGGTTTTTTTTTGGTTTTTTTAGACTTGTCCAACCATCCTGATCTCGCAAGCTTACATTCTACATTCTGTTTGGAGTCAGGTCAGGATGGGGATCAGGCTAGAGACAGCTTACATTCTGTTTGGAGTCAGGTCAGGATGGGGATCAGGCTAGAGACAGCTTACATTCTGTTTGGAGTCAGGTCAGGATGGGGATCAGGCTAGAGACAGCTTACATTCTGTTTGGAGTCAGGTCAGGATGGGGATCAGGCTAGAGACAGCTTACATTCTGTTTGGAGTCAGGTCAGGATGGGGATCAGGCTAGAGACAGCTTACATTCTGTTTGGAGTCAGGTCAGGATGGGGATCAGGCTAGAGACAGCTTACATTCTGTTTGGAGTCAGGTCAGGATGGGGATCAGGCTAGAGACAGCTTACATTCTGTTTGGAGTCAGGTCAGGATGGGGATCAGGCTAGAGACAGCTTACATTCTGTTTGGAGTCAGGTCAGGATGGGGATCAGGCTAGAGACAGCTTACATTCTGTTTGGAGTCAGGTCAGGATGGGGATCAGGCTAGAGACAGCTTACATTCTGTTTGGAGTCAGGTCAGGATGGGGATCAGGCTAGAGACAGCTTACATTCTGTTTGGAGTCAGGTCAGGATGGGGATCAGGCTAGAGACAGCTTACATTCTGTTTGGAGTCAGGTCAGGATGGGGATCAGGCTAGAGACAGCTTACATTCTGTTTGGAGTCAGGTCAGGATGGGGATCAGGCTAGAGACAGCTTACATTCTGTTTGGAGTCAGGTCAGGATGGGGATCAGGCTAGAGACAGCTTACATTCTGTTTGGAGTCAGGTCAGGATGGGGATCAGGCTAGAGACAGCTTACATTCTGTTTGGAGTCAGGTCAGGATGGGGATCAGGCTAGAGACAGCTTACATTCTGTTTGGAGTCAGGTCAGGATGGGGATCAGGCTAGAGACAGCTTACATTCTGTTTGGAGTCAGGTCAGGATGGGGATCAGGCTAGAGACAGCTTACATTCTGTTTGGAGTCAGGTCAGGATGGGGATCAGGCTAGAGACAGCTTACATTCTGTTTGGAGTCAGGTCAGGATGGGGATCAGGCTAGAGACAGCTTACATTCTGTTTGGAGTCAGGTCAGGATGGGGATCAGGCTAGAGACAGCTTACATTCTGTTTGGAGTCAGGTCAGGATGGGGATCAGGCTAGAGACAGCTTACATTCTGTTTGGAGTCAGGTCAGGATGGGGATCAGGCTAGAGACAGCTTACATTCTGTTTGGAGTCAGGTCAGGATGGGGATCAGGCTAGAGACAGCTTACATTCTGTTTGGAGTCAGGTCAGGATGGGGATCAGGCTAGAGACAGCTTACATTCTGTTTGGAGTCAGGTCAGGATGGGGATCAGGCTAGAGACAGCTTACATTCTGTTTGGAGTCAGGTCAGGATGGGGATCAGGCTAGAGACAGCTTACATTCTGTTTGGAGTCAGGTCAGGATGGGGATCAGGCTAGAGACAGCTTACATTCTGTTTGGAGTCAGGTCAGGATGGGGATCAGGCTAGAGACAGCTTACATTCTGTTTGGAGTCAGGTCAGGATGGGGATCAGGCTAGAGACAGCTTACATTCTGTTTGGAGTCAGGTCAGGATGGGGATCAGGCTAGAGACAGCTTACATTCTGTTTGGAGTCAGGTCAGGATGGGGATCAGGCTAGAGACAGCTTACATTCTGTTTGGAGTCAGGTCAGGATGGGGATCAGGCTAGAGACAGCTTACATTCTGTTTGGAGTCAGGTCAGGATGGGGATCAGGCTAGAGACAGCTTACATTCTGTTTGGAGTCAGGTCAGGATGGGGATCAGGCTAGAGACAGCTTACATTCTGTTTGGAGTCAGGTCAGGATGGGGATCAGGCTAGAGACAGCTTACATTCTGTTTGGAGTCAGGTCAGGATGGGGATCAGGCTAGAGACAGCTTACATTCTGTTTGGAGTCAGGTCAGGATGGGGATCAGGCTAGAGACAGCTTACATTCTGTTTGGAGTCAGGTCAGGATGGGGATCAGGCTAGAGACAGCTTACATTCTGTTTGGAGTCAGGTCAGGATGGGGATCAGGCTAGAGACAGCTTACATTCTGTTTGGAGTCAGGTCAGGATGGGGATCAGGCTAGAGACAGCTTACATTCTGTTTGGAGTCAGGTCAGGATGGGGATCAGGCTAGAGACAGCTTACATTCTGTTTGGAGTCAGGTCAGGATGGGGATCAGGCTAGAGACAGCTTACATTCTGTTTGGAGTCAGGTCAGGATGGGGATCAGGCTAGAGACAGCTTACATTCTGTTTGGAGTCAGGTCAGGATGGGGATCAGGCTAGAGACAGCTTACATTCTGTTTGGAGTCAGGTCAGGATGGGGATCAGGCTAGAGACAGCTTACATTCTGTTTGGAGTCAGGTCAGGATGGGGATCAGGCTAGAGACAGCTTACATTCTGTTTGGAGTCAGGTCAGGATGGGGATCAGGCTAGAGACAGCTTACATTCTGTTTGGAGTCAGGTCAGGATGGGGATCAGGCTAGAGACAGCTTACATTCTGTTTGGAGTCAGGTCAGGATGGGGATCAGGCTAGAGACAGCTTACATTCTGTTTGGAGTCAGGTCAGGATGGGGATCAGGCTAGAGACAGCTTACATTCTGTTTGGAGTCAGGTCAGGATGGGGATCAGGCTAGAGACAGCTTACATTCTGTTTGGAGTCAGGTCAGGATGGGGATCAGGCTAGAGACAGCTTACATTCTGTTTGGAGTCAGGTCAGGATGGGGATCAGGCTAGAGACAGCTTACATTCTGTTTGGAGTCAGGTCAGGATGGGGATCAGGCTAGAGACAGCTTACATTCTGTTTGGAGTCAGGTCAGGATGGTGTTCTGTGTGGGACATAATACAGTCCTGGCTCTGTGTAAAATATAAGTACATACAGTTGTCAGGTGTAAATACTTGTTAGGCTCTCTCACTGTTTACCCTTTCTGTGTTCATCAGAGGATGAGGACTTCTCCATTCTGCTGAAGGCTCTGGAAGGTAATCTTTATCTGCAGTGGGCCCCATTTTAAAAGAGCTTCCCTCCTCCCATCCATCTTTCCTTCTTTGAAGTAATCTGATTAGAAAAGACTTGACAGATGAAAGTCATGTGGGGGAGTACTTGCATTCACCTGTCCAGTCATTCCTAGTCAGAATCAATCATGTCTAATCAGTGATTATAATTCACCTGTCCAGTCATTCCTAGTTAGAATCAATCATGTCTAATCAGTGATTATAATTCACCTGTCCAGTCATTCCTAGTTAGAATCAATCATGTCTAATCAGTGATTATAATTCACCTGTCCAGTCATTCCTAGTCAGAATCAATCATGTCTAATCAGTGATTATAATTCACCTGTCCAGTCATTCCTAGTTAGAATCAATCATGTCTAATCCGTGATTATAATTCACCTGTCCAGTCATTCCTAGTTAGAATCAATCATGTCTAATCGGTGATTATAATTCACCTGTCCAGTCATTCCTAGTTAGAATCAATCATGTCTAATCTGTGATTATAATTCACCTGTCCAGTCATTCCTAGTTAGAATCAATCATGTCTAATCGGTGATTATAATTCACCTGTCCAGTCATTCCTAGTTAGAATCAATCATGTCTAATCGGTGATTATAATTCACCTGTCCAGTCATTCCTAGTTAGAATCAATCATGTCTAATCAGTGATTATAATTCACCTGTCCAGTCATTCCTAGTTAGAATCAATCATGTCTAATCAGTGATTATAATTCACCTGTCCAGTCATTCCTAGTCAGAATCAATCATGTCTAATCAGTGATTATAATTCACCTGTCCAGTCATTCCTAGTCAGAATCAATCATGTCTAATCCGTGATTATAATTCACCTGTCCAGTCATTCCTAGTTAGAATCAATCATGTCTAATCGGTGATTATAATTCACCTGTCCAGTCATTCCTAGTTAGAATCAATCATGTCTAATCTGTGATTATAATTCACCTGTCCAGTCATTCCTAGTTAGAATCAATCATGTCTAATCGGTGATTATAATTCACCTGTCCAGTCATTCCTAGTTAGAATCAATCATGTCTAATCGGTGATTATAATTCACCTGTCCAGTCATTCCTAGTTAGAATCAATCATGTCTAATCAGTGATTATAATTCACCTGTCCAGTCATTCCTAGTTAGAATCAATCATGTCTAATCGGTGATTATAATTCACCTGTCCAGTCATTCCTAGTCAGAATCAATCATGTCTAATCGGTGATTATAATTCACCTGTCCAGTCATTCCTAGTCAGAATCAATCATGTCTAATCGGTGATTATAATTCACCTGTCCAGTCATTCCTAGTCAGAATCAATCATGTCTAATCAGTGATTATAATTCACCTGTCCAGTCATTCCTAGTTAGAATCAATCATGTCTAATCCGTGATTATAATTCACCTGTCCAGTCATTCCTAGTTAGAATCAATCATGTCTAATCAGTGATTATAATTCACCTGTCCAGTCATTCCTAGTTAGAATCAATCATGTCTAATCAGTGATTATAATTCACCTGTCCAGTCATTCCTAGTTAGAATCAATCATGTCTAATCAGTGATTATAATTCACCTGTCCAGTCATTCCTAGTTAGAATCAATCATGTCTAATCGGTGATTATAATTCACCTGTCCAGTCATTCCTAGTCAGAATCAATCATGTCTAATCGGTGATTATAATTCACCTGTCCAGTCATTCCTAGTCAGAATCAATCATGTCTAATCGGTGATTATAATTCACCTGTCCAGTCATTCCTAGTCAGAATCAATCATGTCTAATCGGTGATTATAATTCACCTGTCCAGTCATTCCTAGTCAGAATCAATCATGTCTAATCGGTGATTATAATTCACCTGTCCAGTCATTCCTAGTTAGAATCAATCATGTCTAATCGGTGATTATAATTCACCTGTCCAGTCATTCCTAGTTAGAATCAATCATGTCTAATCGGTGATTATAATTCACCTGTCCAGTCATTCCTAGTTAGAATCAATCATGTCTAATCGGTGATTATAATTCACCTGTCCAGTCATTCCTAGTTAGAATCAATCATGTCTAATCAGTGATTATAATTCACCTGTCCAGTCATTCCTAGTTAGAATCAATCATGTCTAATCAGTGATTATAATTCACCTGTCCAGTCATTCCTAGTCAGAATCAATCATGTCTAATCCGTGATTATAATTCACCTGTCCAGTCATTCCTAGTCAGAATCAATCATGTCTAATCAGTGATTATAATTCACCTGTCCAGTCATTCCTAGTTAGAATCAATCATGTCTAATCAGTGATTATAATTCACCTGTCCAGTCATTCCTAGTTAGAATCAATCATGTCTAATCAGTGATTATAATTCACCTGTCCAGTCATTCCTAGTCAGAATCAATCATGTCTAATCAGTGATTATAATTCACCTGTCCAGTCATTCCTAGTCAGAATCAATCATGTCTAATCAGTGATTATAATTCACCTGTCCAGTCATTCCTAGTTAGAATCAATCATGTCTAATCAGTGATTATAATTCACCTGTCCAGTCATTCCTAGTCAGAATCAATCATGTCTAATCAGTGATTATAATTCACCTGTCCAGTCATTCCTAGTCAGAATCAATCATGTCTAATCAGTGATTATAATTCACCTGTCCAGTCATTCCTAGTCAGAATCAATCATGTCTAATCAGTGATTATAATTCACCTGTCCAGTCATTCCTAGTTAGAATCAATCATGTCTAATCAGTGATTATAATTCACCTGTCCAGTCATTCCTAGTTAGAATCAATCATGTCTAATCAGTGATTATAATTCACCTGTCCAGTCATTCCTAGTTAGAATCAATCATGTCTAATCAGTGATTATAATTCACCTGTCCAGTCATTCCTAGTTAGAATCAATCATGTCTAATCAGTGATTATAATTCACCTGTCCAGTCATTCCTAGTTAGAATCAATCATGTCTAATCAGTGATTATAATTCACCTGTCCAGTCATTCCTAGTTAGAATCAATCATGTCTAATCAGTGATTATAATTCACCTGTCCAGTCATTCCTAGTTAGAATCAATCATGTCTAATCAGTGATTATAAAGACCTGTCAGTGGTGTCCTCTTAGGGCCCAGAGGCTCTGGTCAAAGTAGTGCACTACATAGGGAATAGCGTGCTGTTTGGGATAGAAGCCCTTGTATTAACCCTTGTGTGTTTTCTCTCCAGACTACGAGGGGTTTGTGAAAGCAGGAGCCTCTCTTCCCTCGCTGGTCTGTGTCATCACAGGTAACTATAGTGACAGTGTACTGCTGCAGGTCTGTGTCATCACAGGTAACTATAGTGACAGTGTACTGCTGCAGGTCTGTGTCATCACAGGTAACTATAGTGACAGTGTACTGCTGCAGGTCTGTGTCATCACAGGTAACTATAGTGACAGTGTACTGCTGCAGGTCTGTGTCATCACAGGTAACTATAGTGACAGTGTACTGCTGCAGGTCTGTGTCATCACAGGTAACTATAGTGACAGTGTACTGCTGCAGGTCTGTGTCATCACAGGTAACTATAGTGACAGTGTACTGCTGCAGGTCTGTGTCATCACAGGTAACTATAGTGACAGTGTACTGCTGCAGGTCTGTGTCATCACAGGTAACTATAGTGACAGTGTACTGCTGCAGGTCTGTGTCATCACAGGTAACTATAGTGACAGTGTACTGCTGCAGGTCTGTGTCATCACAGGTAACTATAGTGACAGTGTACTGCTGCTGGTCTGTGTCATCACAGGTAACTATAGTGACAGTGTACTGCTGCAGGTCTGTGTCATCACAGGTAACTATAGTGACAGTGTACTGCTGCAGGTCTGTGTCATCACAGGTAACTATAGTGACAGTGTACTGCTGCAGGTCTGTGTCATCACAGGTAACTATAGTGACAGTGTACTGCTGCAGGTCTGTGTCATCACAGGTAACTATAGTGACAGTGTACTGCTGCAGGTCTGTGTCATCACAGGTAACTATAGTGACAGTGTACTGCTGCAGGTCTGTGTCATCACAGGTAACTATAGTGACAGTGTACTGCTGCAGGTCTGTGTCATCACAGGTAACTATAGTGACAGTGTACTGCTGCAGGTCTGTGTCATCACAGGTAACTATAGTGACAGTGTACTGCTGCAGGTCTGTGTCATCACAGGTAACTATAGTGACAGTGTACTGCTGTAGGTCTGTGTCATCACAGGTAACTATAGTGACAGTGTACTGCTGCAGGTCTGTGTCATCACAGGTAACTATAGTGACAGTGTACTGCTGCAGGTCTGTGTCATCACAGGTAACTATAGTGACAGTGTACTGCTGCAGGTCTGTGTCATCACAGGTAACTATAGTGACAGTGTACTGCTGCAGGTCTGTGTCATCACAGGTAACTATAGTGACAGTGTACTGCTGCAGGTCTGTGTCATCACAGGTAACTATAGTGACAGTGTACTGCTGCAGGTCTGTGTCATCACAGGTAACTATAGTGACAGTGTACTGCTGCAGGTCTGTGTCATCACAGGTAACTATAGTGACAGTGTACTGCTGCAGGTCTGTGTCATCACAGGTAACTATAGTGACAGTGTACTGCTGTAGGTCTGTGTCATCACAGGTAACTATAGTGACAGTGTATTGCTGCAGGTCTGTGTCATCACAGGTAACTATAGTGTCGACAGTGTACTGCTGCAGGTCTGTGTCATCACAGGTAACTATAGTGTCGACAGTGTACTGCTGTAGGTCTGTGTCATCACAGGTAACTATAGTGACAGTGTATTGCTGCAGGTCTGTGTCATCACAGGTAACTATAGTGACAGTGTACCGCTGCAGGTCTGTGTCATCACAGGTAACTATAGTGTCGACAGTGTACTGCTGCAGGTCTGTGTCATCACAGGTAACTATAGTGTCGACAGTGTACTGCTGTAGGTCTGTGTCATCACAGGTAACTATAGTGTCGACAGTGTACTGCTGCAGGTCTGTGTCATCACAGGTAACTATAGTGTCGACAGTGTACTGCTGCAGGTCTGTGTCATCACAGGTAACTATAGTGACAGTGTACTGCTGTAGGTCTGTGTCATCACAGGTAACTATAGTGACAGTGTACTGCTGCAGGTCTGTGTCATCACAGGTAACTATAGTGACAGTGTACTGCTGCAGGTCTGTGTCATCACAGGTAACTATAGTGACAGTGTACTGCTGCAGGTCTGTGTCATCACAGGTAACTATAGTGACAGTGTACTGCTGCAGGTCTGTGTCATCACAGGTAACTATAGTGACAGTGTACTGCTGCAGGTCTGTGTCATCACAGGTAACTATAGTGACAGTGTACTGCTGCAGGTCTGTGTCATCACAGGTAACTATAGTGACAGTGTACTGCTGCAGGTCTGTGTCATCACAGGTAACTATAGTGACAGTGTACTGCTGCAGGTCTGTGTCATCACAGGTAATTATAGTGACAGTGTACTGCTGCAGGTCTGTGTCATCACAGGTAACTATAGTGACAGTGTACTGCTGCAGGTCTGTGTCATCACAGGTAACTATAGTGACAGTGTACTGCTGCAGGTCTGTGTCATCACAGGTACCTATAGTGACAGTGTACTGCTGCAGGTCTGTGTCATCACAGGTAACTATAGTGACAGTGTACTGCTGCAGGTCTGTGTCATCACAGGTAACTATAGTGACAGTGTACTGCTGCAGGTCTGTGTGGTCTAGGCCGGATTACTGGAAAACACTGACATGCTGCGTCTGATTTGGTCTAATAGGGAAAAATAGCAGAATTGGGCTGCCTGTGTAAATGCAGCCTTTGCGTTAAATGCTGATGTAAAAAGGGCCAAGTGAGAAAACCCTTTACAAGCCTTGTCAGTCCTATACTGTTAACACTAGATACGTATTGTTTCAATCCCCTGGGTGTGTGTGACCAGGTAAGGGTCCTCAGAAGGACCACTACAGGAAGCTGATAGACACTCTGAGCTTTGAGCATGTGAAGATCTGTACTCCCTGGCTGGAGGCGGAGGACTACCCTGTTCTACTAGGTTAGTATGGTCTTCCTGTCCAACGTTCAGCAGATCTGTGTGTGTACTGATGTTCTCCCTGTCCCAGGTTCAGCAGATCTGTGTGTGTACTGATGTTCTCCCTGTCCCAGGTTCAGCAGATCTGTGTGTGTGTGTACTGATGTTCTCCCTGTCCAACGTTCAGCAGATCTGTGTGTACTGATGTTCTCCCTGTCCCAGGTTCAGCAGATCTGTGTGTGTGTGTACTGATGTTCTCCCTGTCCAACGTTCAGCAGATCTGTGTGTACTGATGTTCTCCCTGTCCAACGTTCAGCAGATCTGTGTGTGTGTACTGATGTTCTACCTGTCCAACGTTCAGCAGATCTGTGTGTACTGATGTTCTCCCTGTCCAACGTTCAGCAGATCTGTGTGTGTGTACTGATGTTCTACCTGTCCAACGTTCAGCAGATCTGTGTGTACTGATGTTCTCCCTGTCCAACGTTCAGCAGATCTGTGTGTGTGTACTGATGTTCTCCTTGTCCCAGGTTCAGCAGATCTAGGTGTCTGTCTCCATAAATCGTCCAGTGGTCTGGACCTGCCTATGAAGGTGGTGGACATGTTTGGCTGCTGTCTTCCTGTCTGTGCCATCCACTTCCTCTGGTGAGGGAATACTCTAAAACCCTGGCTCAACAGTCACCTTTTGCCCCCCGTGCAGAGGCTTTGTGCTGATCTGTTTGACTTTGAGATTCTGGAACAGAATCGTTTTGGACTAAGTTTCCTGTGTCGTTTTCACTGTGTATCTAACTGTGTTATATTCTCTTGTGTTGTCATCCTCTCTGTTGTACTTCTGCTGTAGTCTACATGAGCTGGTGAAGCATGAGGAGAACGGGCTGATCTTCAAAGACTCTCAGGAACTAGCTGAACAGCTCAAGGTACAGTAGAGTAATATAATACTACTATCTAGCAGACAGTGAGAGGCTGTAGATACCTGCAACTCTACCATTGATTTAAACCATGAGATCACTTGAGTCGAAATAATTTACAATTGTTCCCAGTGGTATGATCCTGTAAAGTGGAATCTTTTCTAATATATATTGTTTTATCTGACTGTAACTTGTTCCTGTGCTATATTGTCTGATATACACATGGCTGGAATGCTGTTTTAGCCAGCATCCAATCTACCTGTTTTCTAAAACCTATTAATGTCCCGATGTTGTGTCTCTCCAGTCTCTGCTGTGGGACTTCCCTGGCTGTATGGATGAGGGCAGACTGGGTCAGTTCAGGAGGAACCTCCGGGCCAGTGGGGGGCAGCGATGGGACCAGAACTGGGACCAGAACGTCCTGCCTCTCCTTACTGGACCCTGACTCCCCTGTTAGACAGACCTCTGACCTCTCACCTCTCCATCTTCTCTCTCTGTCTCTAAATCCCTTGAGCCTCCAATCTTGAACATTGACATTTTATTCATTTAGCAGACGCTCTTATGCAGAGTGACTTACAGGAGCAATTAGGGTTAAGTGCCTTGCTCAAGGGCACGTCGGCAGATGTTTCACCTAGTCGGCTTGGGGATTCAAACCAGCGACCTGCTCTTAACTGCTAGGCTACCAACTGCCACATGCTCCACTTCTTTGATATTTTCCACAATGTAAATATGTTGATGTAAATAAAGACTTTATTACGCAGTAATACATGTCTCGGCTCTGGCTTAGTGTAAAAAATTATATATATATATTTTATAAATTCCCAAATGGCTACGTAGTGCACTACATCTGACCAAAGTCCTATGGGCCCTGGTCAAAAGTAGTGCACTTACATTGTGAATAGGATGCCATTTGGGATGCACATATTATATGTAGAGTTTTATCATCTCCATGGAGGCTTGTCTGTTGTAAAGGAACACATGGGTCACTGGTCCTGTCATGACGTCATGTTGGATTCCAGAACTTTCTGTGGGAGAGAATTTGGAAAGATGCATTAGTTTCAGATGTGAGGAGTAACACTAAGTATAGATCTATTTGGAAATGAATTCATCCAAGACTATAGGATTTGATCTTATCCAAGACTATAGGATTTGATCTTATCCAAGACTTAGGATTTGATCTTATCCAAGGCTATAGGATTTGATCTTATCCAAGGCTATAGGATTTGATCTTATCCAAGGCTATAGGATTTGATCTTATCCAAGACTATAGGATTTGATCTTATCCAAGACTATAGGATTTGATCTTATCCAAGGCTATAGGATTTGATCTTATCCAAGGCTATAGGATTTGATCTTATCCAAGGCTATAGGATTTGATCTTATCCAAGACTATAGGACTTGATCTTATCCAAGACTATAGGATTTGATCTTATCCAAGACTATAGGATTTGATCTTATCCAAGGATATAGGATTTGATCTTATCCAAGGCTATAGGATTTGATCTTATCCAAGGCTATAGGATTTGATCTTATCCAAGGCTATAGGATTTGATCTTATCCAAGGCTATAGGATTTGATCTTATCCAAGGCTATAGGATTTGATCTTATCCAAGGCTATAGGATTTGATCTTATCCAAGGCTATAGGATTTGATCTTATCCAAGGCTATAGGATTTGATCTTATCCAAGACTATAGGATTTGATCTTATCCAAGACTATAGGATTTGATCTTATCCAAGGCTATAGGATTTGATCTTATCCAAGGCTATAGGATTTGATCTTATCCAAGACTATAGGATTTGATCTTATCCAAGACTATAGGATTTGATCTTATCCAAGACTATAGGATTTGATCTTTCCACAACAGTGCAGATGGAGAGGAGATCAATCAAATGTACTGTATTTATGAAGCCCTTTTTACATCAGTTGTCACAGTGCTTTATTGTAACCCAGCCTACAAGGTGAGGAGTCCACTTGAAGACTATTGAGATTAATCTTCTACCATATCTATTGATTGGATAGTCTCCTCACCTAGCTGCTCTTTGAAGCAGTTGGTTTACTAACAATATTACCTGAAATGTGTCATTTTCATTAGTTTTCTCAAAGCTGTAGGTTTAGTACTGACCTAACTGGTGTTTAAAGCAGTTATGTGTCTGGGTTAGTACTGACTTAACTGGTGTTTAAAAACAGTTGTGTCGGTTAGTACTGACCTAACTGGTGTTTAAAGCAGTTATGTGTCTGGGCTAGTACTGACTTAACTGGTGTTTAAAGCAGTTATGTGTCTGGGTTAGTACTGACCTAACTGGTGTTTAAAGCAGTTATATGTGTCTGGGTTTCTGATGGTGGAGGAGATGTAGACATCAGGAGGGCTGCCATTGGCCGAACATCTCAGGATCTTAGAGAGAAGCTTCACCAGACAGCCAATGATATCTGGATCGTAAACCACGTCTATAACACAGGAAACAACAGGTCATGTGTCAGCTAACAACAAAAGAACTAGGATACACATTTGATACCTCACCAGCACCTGGGGACTGTTCCAGAAAGCTGTTAGCCAGGTAACAGTCCACAAATGCTTTAAAAAAAAAACATATTTTTTGAGAAATCTAAACTTTTTTTTTTATTAAAAAGGTTGGATTCAGTCCGTATTACCGATGGAAAAACAGAAGATCCACATTAAAATGTAAAGGTAATGTCTGATTGATTCGACATGTGCAGCGTTTATCATTAAAATGTAAAGGTAATGTCTGATTGATTCGACATGTGCAGCGTTTATCATTAAAATGTAAAGGTAATGTCTGATTGATTTGACATGTGCAGCGTTTATCATTAAAATGTAAAGGTAATGTCTGATTGATTCGACATGTGCAGCGTTTATCATTAAAATGTAAAGGTAATGTCTGATTCGACATGTGCAGCGTTTATCATTAAAATGTAAAGGTAATGTCTGATTGATTTGACATGTGCAGCGTTTATCATTAAAATGTAAAGGTAATGTCTGATTCGACATGTGCAGCGTTTATCATTAAAATGTAAAGGTAATGTCTGATTGATTTGACATGTGCAGCGTTTATCATTAAAATGTAAAGGTAATGTCTGATTCGACATGTGCAGCGTTTATCATTAAAATGTAAAGGTAATGTCTGATTGATTCGACATGTGCAGCGTTTATCATTAAAATGTAAAGGTAATGTCTGATTGATTTGACATGTGCAGCGTTTATCATTAAAATGTAAAGGTAATGTCTGATTGATTTGACATGTGCAGCGTTTATCATTAAAATGTAAAGGTAATGTCTGATTGATTTGACATGTGCAGCGTTTATCATTAAAATGTAAAGGTAATGTCTGATTGATTTGACATGTGCAGCGTTTATCATTAAAATGTAAAGGTAATGTCTGATTCGACATGTGCAGCGTTTATCATTAAAATGTAAAGGTAATGTCTGATTGATTTGACATGTGCAGCGTTTATCATTAAAATGTAAAGGTAATGTCTGATTGATTTGACATGTGCAGCGTTTATCATTAAAATGTAAAGGTAATGTCTGATTGATTCGACATGTGCAGCGTTTATCATTAAAATGTAAAGGTAATGTCTGATTGATTCGACATGTGCAGCGTTTATCATTAAAATGTAAAGGTAATGTCTGATTGATTTGACATGTGCAGCGTTTATCATTAAAATGTAAAGGTAATGTCTGATTCGACATGTGCAGCGTTTATCATTAAAATGTAAAGGTAATGTCTGATTGATTCGACATGTGCAGCGTTTATCATTAAAATGTAAAGGTAATGTCTGATTGATTCGACATGTGCAGCGTTTATCATTAAAATGTAAAGGTAATGTCTGATTGATTCGACATGTGCAGCGTTTATCATTAAAATGTAAAGGTAATGTCTGATTGATTCGACATGTGCAGCGTTTATCATTAAAATGTAAAGGTAATGTCTGATTGATTCGACATGTGCAGCGTTTATCATTAAAATGTAAAGGTAATGTCTGATTGATTCGACATGTGCAGCGTTTATCATTAAAATGTAAAGGTAATGTCTGATTGATTCGACATGTGCAGCGTTTATCATTAAAATGTAAAGGTAATGTCTGATTGATTCGACATGTGCAGCGTTTATCATTAAAATGTAAAGGTAATGTCTGATTGATTCGACATGTGCAGCGTTTATCATTAAAATGTAAAGGTAATGTCTGATTGATTCGACATGTGCAGCGTTTATCATTAAAATGTAAAGGTAATGTCTGATTGATTCGACATGTGCAGCGTTTATCATGAATGCAGTCTCTGCGACAGCGGGAACATCACCTTTACCTAATGGGTAAATAAAGGTGAAAAAATAAAAAATAGTTAATGGGGCTAGAATGCGGATCTTCAGCTTTACTGATTGAATCCTTTATTTTTATGTAGAAGATATTACAACACCACCCCCAGCCCCCCAGGCCATGTTCCTGCCTGCAGCGATGACCGTGGTGGCTCCGATCTCTCTGAGCTGCTTCTCTGTCACCGCATCCCAGTCCAGATCTTCCACACTCACTGACACTCTGGGAGAGTTCTGGTGGTCCAGCCCATTGAGCTGGACGTTGTCCCTGAGTCTATGTAGAACGCTGATGTGACCGTCACTGAACACGTACCTGGAGGGACTGCAGGACTTACACACTGCTATACCAGTCAACCCCACACCACTGCCCAGCTCTAGGACTGTCCTGTAGGAAGGGAGAGCAGGGACGGACTCACACACAGGCAGAGGACACTCGCACAGGCAGAGGACACTCACACAGGAACAGGACACACACACAGGCAGAGGACACTCGCACAGGACACTCGCACAGGCAGAGGACACTCGCACAGGACACTCGCACAGGCAGAGGACACTCACACAGGCAGAGGACACTCGCACAGGCAGAAGACACACACCAGATTGAGATGTCGAGTAGTAACAATAGCATGAGTTGTAAACACAACACAACGACATAGCACACACACACAGTAGTGTACCAACCTGCCAGTGAAGACCTGTGTGTTCTCCAGAGCCCATTCAACTAGGTAGAGGGATGCCTCCCATGTGACCAGGCCTGTAGTTCCTTCAGAGATCGCAGCTGTACTCTCTGATAGACTCAATGCTTCCCCACACGGCTACACACACACACACACACACACACACACACAGAGGCACAGACACACGTACATACACACACACAGTAAATATAAAATTCATATTTAATTAAAGTAATCTTGAATATAATAATAAATTAATTATTTTAGAATAGAATAGGGGTCCAGTGTGGCTCAGTTGGTATTGAATGGCACTTGCCATGCCAAAGTTGTGGGTTCAATTCCCACGGGGGACCAGTACGACAAAATGTATGCATTCACTAAAGTAAGTTGCTCTGGATAAGAGTACAGTCTGTTGTGTTAACAGTGTGGTGTAGTACCAGTAAATACATGAAGAATACAGTCTGTTGTGTTAACAGTGTGGTGTAGTACCAGTAAATACATGAAGAATAAAGTCTGTTGTGTTAACAGTGTGGTGTAGTACCAGTAAATACATGAAGAATACAGTCTGTTGTGTTAACAGTGTGGTGTAGTACCAGTAAATACATGAAGAATACAGTCTGTTGTGTTAACAGTGTGGTGTAGTACCAGTAAATACATGAAGAATACAGTCTGTTGTGTTAACAGTGTGGTGTAGTACCAGTAAATACATGAAGAATAGCCTGTTGTGTTAACAGTGTGGTGTAGTACCAGTAAATACATGAAGAATACAGTCTGTTGTGTTAACAGTGTGGTGTAGTACCAGTAAATACATGAAGAATACAGTCTGTTGTGTTAACAGTGTGGTGTAGTACCAGTAAATACATGAAGAATACAGTCTGTTGTGTTAACAGTGTGGTGTAGTACCAGTAAATACATGAAGAATACAGTCTGTTGTGTTAACAGTGTGGTGTAGTACCAGTAAATACATGAAGAATACAGTCTGTTGTGTTAACAGTGTGGTGTAGTACCAGTAAATACATGAAGAATAGTCTGTTGTGTTAACAGTGTGGTGTAGTACCAGTAAATACATGAAGAATACAGTCTGTTGTGTTAACAGTGTGGTGTAGTACCAGTAAATACATGAAGAATACAGTCTGTTGTGTTAACAGTGTGGTGTAGTACCAGTAAATACATGAAGAATAGTCTGTTGTGTTAACAGTGTGGTGTAGTACCAGTAAATACATGACGAATACAAACTGTTGTGTTAACAGTGTGGTGTAGTACCAGTAAATACATGAAGAATAGTCTGTTGTGTTAACAGTGTGGTGTAGTACCAGTAAATACATGAAGAATACAGTCTGTTGTGTTAACAGTGTGGTGTAGTACCAGTAAATACATGAAGAATACAGTCTGTTGTGTTAACAGTGTGGTGTAGTACCAGTAAATACATGAAGAATACAGTCTGTTGTGTTAACAGTGTGGTGTAGTACCAGTAAATACATGAAGAATACAGTCTGTTGTGTTAACAGTGTGGTGTAGTACCAGTAAATACATGAAGAATACAGTCTGTTGTGTTAACAGTGTGGTGTAGTACCAGTAAATACATGAAGAATACAGTCTGTTGTGTTAACAGTGTGGTGTAGTACCAGTAAATACATGAAGAATACAGTCTGTTGTGTTAACAGTGTGGTGTAGTACCAGTAAATACATGAAGAATACAGTCTGTTGTGTTAACAGTGTGGTGTAGTACCAGTAAATACATGAAGAATACAGTCTGTTGTGTTAACAGTGTGGTGTAGTACCAGTAAATACATGAAGAATACAGTCTGTTGTGTTAACAGTGTGGTGTAGTACCAGTAAATACATGAAGAATACAGTCTGTTGTGTTAACAGTGTGGTGTAGTACCAGTAAATACATGAAGAATACAGTCTGTTGTGTTAACAGTGTGGTGTAGTACCAGTAAATACATGAAGAATACAGTCTGTTGTGTTAACAGTGTGGTGTAGTACCAGTAAATACATGAAGAATACAGTCTGTTGTGTTAACAGTGTGGTGTAGTACCAGTAAATACATGAAGAATACAGTCTGTTGTGTTAACAGTGTGGTGTAGTACCAGTAAATACATGAAGAATACAGTCTGTTGTGTTAACAGTGTGGTGTAGTACCAGTAAATACATGAAGAATACAGTCTGTTGTGTTAACAGTGTGGTGTAGTACCAGTAAATACATGAAGAATACAGTCTGTTGTGTTAACAGTGTGGTGTAGTACCAGTAAATACATGAAGAATACAGTCTGTTGTGTTAACAGTGTGGTGTAGTACCAGTAAATACATGAAGAATACAGTCTGTTGTGTTAACAGTGTGGTGTAGTACCAGTAAATACATGAAGAATACAGTCTGTTGTGTTAACAGTGTGGTGTAGTACCAGTAAATACATGAAGAATACAGTCTGTTGTGTTAACAGTGTGGTGTAGTACCAGTAAATACATGAAGAATACAGTCTGTTGTGTTAACAGTGTGGTGTAGTACCAGTAAATACATGAAGAATACAGTCTGTTGTGTTAACAGTGTGGTGTAGTACCAGTAAATACATGAAGAATACAGTCTGTTGTGTTAACAGTGTGGTGTAGTACCAGTAAATACATGAAGAATACAGTCTGTTGTGTTAACAGTGTGGTGTAGTACCAGTAAATACATGAAGAATACAGTCTGTTGTGTTAACAGTGTGGTGTAGTACCAGTAAATACATGAAGAATACAGTCTGTTGTGTTAACAGTGTGGTGTAGTACCAGTAAATACATGAAGAATACAGTCTGTTGTGTTAACAGTGTGGTGTAGTACCAGTAAATACATGAAGAATACAGTCTGTTGTGTTAACAGTGTGGTGTAGTACCAGTAAATACATGAAGAATACAGTCTGTTGTGTTAACAGTGTGGTGTAGTACCAGTAAATACATGAAGAATACAGTCTGTTGTGTTAACAGTGTGGTGTAGTACCAGTAAATACATGAAGAATACAGTCTGTTGTGTTAACAGTGTGGTGTAGTACCAGTAAATACATGAAGAATACAGTCTGTTGTGTTAACAGTGTGGTGTAGTACCAGTAAATACATGAAGAATACAGTCTGTTGTGTTAACAGTGTGGTGTAGTACCAGTAAATACATGAAGAATACAGTCTGTTGTGTTAACAGTGTGGTGTAGTACCAGTAAATACATGAAGAATACAGTCTGTTGTGTTAACAGTGTGGTGTAGTACCAGTAAATACATGAAGAATACAGTCTGTTGTGTTAACAGTGTGGTGTAGTACCAGTAAATACATGAAGAATACAGTCTGTTGTGTTAACAGTGTGGTGTAGTACCAGTAAATACATGAAGAATACAGTCTGTTGTGTTAACAGTGTGGTGTAGTACCAGTAAATACATGAAGAATACAGTCTGTTGTGTTAACAGTGTGGTGTAGTACCAGTAAATACATGAAGAATACAGTCTGTTGTGTTAACAGTGTGGTGTAGTACCAGTAAATACATGAAGAATACAGTCTGTTGTGTTAACAGTGTGGTGTAGTACCAGTAAATACATGAAGAATACAGTCTGTTGTGTTAACAGTGTGGTGTAGTACCAGTAAATACATGAAGAATACAGTCTGTTGTGTTAACAGTGTGGTGTAGTACCAGTAAATACATGAAGAATACAGTCTGTTGTGTTAACAGTGTGGTGTAGTACCAGTAAATACATGAAGAATACAGTCTGTTGTGTTAACAGTGTGGTGTAGTACCAGTAAATACATGAAGAATACAGTCTGTTGTGTTAACAGTGTGGTGTAGTACCAGTAAATACATGAAGAATACAGTCTGTTGTGTTAACAGTGTGGTGTAGTACCAGTAAATACATGAAGAATACAGTCTGTTGTGTTAACAGTGTGGTGTAGTACCAGTAAATACATGAAGAATACAGTCTGTTGTGTTAACAGTGTGGTGTAGTACCAGTAAATACATGAAGAATACAGTCTGTTGTGTTAACAGTGTGGTGTAGTACCAGTAAATACATGAAGAATACAGTCTGTTGTGTTAACAGTGTGGTGTAGTACCAGTAAATACATGAAGAATACAGTCTGTTGTGTTAACAGTGTGGTGTAGTACCAGTAAATACATGAAGAATACAGTCTGTTGTGTTAACAGTGTGGTGTAGTACCAGTAAATACATGAAGAATACAGTCTGTTGTGTTAACAGTGTGGTGTAGTACCAGTAAATACATGAAGAATACAGTCTGTTGTGTTAACAGTGTGGTGTAGTACCAGTAAATACATGAAGAATACAGTCTGTTGTGTTAACAGTGTGGTGTAGTACCAGTAAATACATGAAGAATACAGTCTGTTGTGTTAACAGTGTGGTGTAGTACCAGTAAATACATGAAGAATACAGTCTGTTGTGTTAACAGTGTGGTGTAGTACCAGTAAATACATGAAGAATACAGTCTGTTGTGTTAACAGTGTGGTGTAGTACCAGTAAATACATGAAGAATACAGTCTGTTGTGTTAACAGTGTGGTGTAGTACCAGTAAATACATGAAGAATACAGTCTGTTGTGTTAACAGTGTGGTGTAGTACCAGTAAATAGGTCTTGTAGCACTCTGTCACCTCCTCTACCCCCAGGACTTCACCCAGTGCATCATAGAGCTGATCCAGGGGCTCACGCTCACTGGCTTCATGCTGCACACACACACACACACACACACACACACACACACACACACACACACACAGGGAAGAGAAGCATCACATTACTGTTGTTCCCTTTAACAAATTGTACTTTATTGTATTCATGTGATTGTGTGCCATTTGTAATGCACCAGTTACTGTATGATAGTGAACTATTTTCTGACAGAATGATACCAGAAAAAAAGATATCAGATAAAAGAACCCACCCTTTTGATGAGTTGAGACAGAAACAGTCTCCTGTATCTAACTGAGGGAGGATATTTACAGCACATTGGATGAAGGCATGTCTGTAAACCGGTGAGAATAGTAATTGTTAGTGTGGTTTCCAATTGGGAAATCCAATGTACTGTTTCTATATCTTGAACTAAATAGGCGTGACGTGATAAAAAAAAAAATGCTTTGACAGTTAGGCAATACCTGCTTTAGGATGTCTAGAATAATTTCTGATGAGGTATCGTTCTCGAGCTCCATTTCAACGAACTATAGAAAGCAACAACAACAAAAACGTTCTGTTATTACTGTAACACATTTTTAAAAATGTACATTAAATTTATGATGCAGACCCTACATACAGTACACAGTACAACATGCAAGCAGCCCGCTACTTACATTCCACGGGAAATTGGGCAGTTGGCCCATAGCGAAAAAGGAGACTTTGAAGTTATATATAACATCTGTTCTATTCCTTGTGCAAGTAACATTGGTTTTGTCGGTCTGATCCTTCGACAGATACATTTCGTAAATTTTTCACCAATTTTACAAAGTGATTTAATTCACGAAAATTGAACGACACTAAACCACTGGCTGGCCACGTGTTTCCCTGAGTTTTTTTGTCTTACTCATTACCCAAGAAGCACTCCTCCTGTCGCAATGCCTGATTGTCAATGTAGTTTAATCATGACATGATAAGGGATACATTTGATTTTTTAAGAAAGTACAAATTATAAAACCTTTACGATGAGAGCTGCATTTTATTTCACAATAAAGACTGTATGTGTAGGCCTACTGTTCTCAGCGCAACTCTTGAAACTGATAATGGTCTACAGTTTTAGACCACTCCCCTGTCTGTGTTATCTATACCACAACAACTGTCATCCCAAATAAAGCAGCCAAAATGTGTCATATTGTGATATGTAGCCTATTAAAGCTGCATAAGGACATAGCTATTCTTCTGAAATGTGACTTTCTTTTACATTTCATGTGAAATTAAGATCTCTTCTAAACGAACAAGTTATGCACCCTGAGTGTAGGATATTATGGACCGTGGAGTGGGTTACTTATATTATCTACTTGTCTAAAGCTTTTGTCAGTCCGCTCTTTTCTTGCAATGTCATTCAGAGTAGATAACATCTCTACAGTTGTTCTTCATTCAACAGAATGACCTCCACGAGCAAGCAACACTTCTGAACATTGAAGGTCAGAAATGTAATTTCAAGGGTGATGTTTTTTTTGTAATACTTTATTCAATATGGATATTATGGCTGCTTTAAAAGTTGATTCGACATGTTTGATTACAATCGTTTTGGTAATAAATGAAAAGTGTGTCCTTTTCAAACTGGCAGAAATGTATTTTAAGAATATGGAATTCAGTGGCCATAATAAAGCATAGTATTTTATTATTATATTTGATATTATTAGGCTAAATATCAAGCTTTTTGTTGTTTGTCATCCAGTAATCTACCGGAACTCTTGTTACTGCAATACTATTCCAACCGGAGCGTAATTGTTGACAGACTATCAACAACAAAGATGGCTACCCACAGACGCTAACTTACATTTGACAATTGAAGGGTAAATCACTAGTGGTACGATGCCAATGTACTATCTGTTTGAAACTGTATTGCTATCCTATTGAATATTTCTTTTCGCATAGAAATAAACAACCTTGCAGGTATGGACTGTTTTGTTTTATTTGCCGAAATGTTATTAGTTAGAAGAAGACTGATTAAGCCGTTAGCAAACGTTAGCTAGCTACGTAAGCGAACAGCTGTCTCTTTGCACTGTGCGCCCAGTTTGGATATCTGCCTGCAGGGTATATAAACAATTACATTGAAGATATGCATCCTAGCAGAAATTAATACAGATACTATTATTGAATGCCGTTGGTTTAATTTTGACAACGGATAACGTTACGGGTGTCGCACAGCCTAGCCTCCGAAGCTGGCTGGATTGTGCACTAACTTTGATTTAGATCATTTCTCACTCTGTCTCAAACGTATTCTGCAAATAGTAGATTAATGCCCCAAATAGTTTCAAATGTTATATTAACATGTAACGTAACTTAGGCAGCAATTGTGCTGCTGTTACAGATGTAACGGGAAAATAAAGCAAGACAGCCAAATCAATAGTTCAGCCCACAGGCATGGTTGGCATGGAAACGAGTGCAACGCTCAATATTCTGAAGGACATAAAGAGGGCAGCAGTGGGCGAAGGCAACGTAACTCAACTCAAACTGTCTGACAATGATTTGTTTGAGTTGACTAACAACAACTGTCCTGATTGCTGAACTGAAACCTCTGCTAACAGTTTGAGTGGGTGACACTAACAACCCTCCTGATTGTTAATCATGTTTATTAAACAAGATCGGCTAGTGTAGCGTGGGTAATGGGTATACTAATTATTTAATCCTTCACAAAATGTTTCTCCTTCCTACAGGTATCTGAAGACACTAAGCTAACCTGTGATCACCTACCTCAGGAGGCTAGACTTAAGGAGCGAGACCTCTACCCCCTGACCTCCAGTCCAATCATGGTGCTGAAGATCTTCTTCCCTCAGTGCTGTAACAAGGCAGACAGTGGGCTGCTTGTGGGGCGATGGATCCCAGGACAGAACTCAGCCGTGGTGCTAGCTGTTATCCACTATCCCTTCATCCCTGGACAGGTCAAACAGTACATCCACCAGGTAGAGAGAGAGAGTGTGTGTCAGTCAGTGTGTATGTGTCAGTCAGTGTGTATGTGTCAGTCAGTGTATGTGTCAGTCGGTGTGTATGTGTCAGTCGGTGTGTATGTGTCAGTCAGTGTGTGTGTCAGTCAGTGTGTATCTGTCAGTCAGTGTGTATCTGTCAGTCAGTGTGTATCTGTCAGTCAGTGTGTATCTGTCAGTCAGTGTGTGTGTGTCAGTCAGTGTGTATCTGTCAGTCAGTGTGTATCTGTCAGTCAGTGTGTGTGTGTCAGTCAGTGTGTATCTGTCAGTCAGTGTGTATCTGTCAGTCAGTGTGTGTGTGTCAGTCAGTGTGTATCTGTCAGTCAGTGTGTATCTGTCAGTCAGTGTGTATCTGTCAGTCAGTGTGTGTGTGTCAGTCAGTGTGTATCTGTCAGTCAGTGTGTGTGTGTCAGTCAGTGTGTATCTGTCAGTCAGTGTGTGAGTGTGTGTTCCTCATGAATCTGGTTGAGAGAATGCCAAGAGTGTGCAAAGCTGTCATCAAGGCAAAGGGTGGCTATATTTTAATTTGTTGAACACTTGTTTATTTACTACATGATTCCATATGTGTTATTTCATAGTTTTGATGTCTTCACTATTATTCTACAATGTAGAAAATAGTAAAAATAAAGAAAAACCCTAGAATGAGTAGGTGTGTCCAAACGTTTGACTGGTACTGTATGTGTCAGTCAGTGTGTGTGTGTGTGTGTGTGTCACTGGGCTACATAGCTGTTGCCTGCTGGACTGTTCCCTTACACGGTACCTCATTCTGTTTATCTGTTAAGCCTCAGCCTCGAACTCAGGTTCTGTGTGTAGCACAACTTTTTCTAAAAATGTTCTCTGTCTATTCATCACCATAACCCGTTGTTGTCTTAACTCTCTTGATTAACTCCTGTGATTGCTTTATTCCTCTATCTTATGTCAATATGCCTCGTCTGTTGCTGTTTAGGTTATTTCTTATTGTTCTATTTCACTGTAGAGCCCCCAGTCCTGCTCAGCATGCCTCAGATAGCTCCTTTGTTCCCCCAACACACACACAGAGACCTCACCTGGCTTAACTGGTGCCTCCAGAGATACAACCTCTCTCATCATTACCCAACGCCTAGGTTTTCCTCCACTGAATTCTCATCCAACATGTCCCTGTCTGTACATTATGCCCTCAATCTATTCTACTGCACCCAGAAATCTGCTCCTTTTATTCTCTGTACCCAATGTTCTAGACGACCAGTTCTTAAAGCCCTTTAGCCGTACCCTTATCCTACTCCTCCTCTGTTCCTCTGGTGATGTAGAGGTAAACCCAGGATCTGTAGCCCCCAGTACTACACCTATTCCCCAGGTGCTCTCATTTGTTGACTTCTGTAACCGTAAAAGCCTTGGTTTCATGCATGTTAACATCAGAAGCCTCCTCCCTAAGTTGGATTTATTCACTGCTTTAGCACACTCCACCAACCCTGATGTCCTAGCCGTGTCTGAATCCTGGCTCGGGAAGGCCACCAAAAATTCTGAAATTTCCATCCCCAACTACAATATTTCCCGTCAAGATAGAACTGGCAAAGGAGGCAGAGTTGCAATCTACTGCAGAGATAACCTGCAGAGTTCTGTCATACTGTCCAGGTCTGTGCCCAAACAGTCTGAGCTTCTCCTTTTAAAAATCCACCTTTCCAGAAATAAATCTCTCACTGTTGCCGTTTGTTACATATTTGTCGCCAAACCCACTGGCTCCAGGTCATCTATAAGTCTTTACCCGCCTTATCTCAGCTCGCTGGTCACCATAGCAACACCCACCCGTAGCATGTGCTCCAGCAGGTATATTTCACTGGTCATCCCCAAAGCCAACACCTCCTTTGGCCGCCATTCCTTCCAGTTCTCTGCTGCCAATGACTGGAGCGAATTGCAAAAATCATTGAAGCTGGAGACTACCATCTCCCTCACTAACTTTAAGCATCAGTTGTCAGAGCAGCTTATCAATCACTGCACCTGTATACAGCCCATCTGTAAATAGCCCACCCTACTACCTCATCCCCATATTGTTATTTTTGCTAATTTGCACCCCAGTATCTTCTATTTGCACATCATCATCTGCACAACAAATAAAAGTATGTGTGTGACAGTCAGTGTGTGTGTGTGTGTTTTTGTGTGTGAGACAGGCAGTGTGTGTGTGTGTACATGTCAGTCAGTGTGTATGTGTATGTCAGTGTGTGTGTGTTTTAACCTTCCGGTCCACTCTCCCTGGTCCAGATGCGTGGCCAGAGTGGGGTGGATCTGACGGTGCTGGGATCGTGGAGCATGCCCAAGGAGGGCCAGGAGGGCATGGAGAGTTTCCTCAGAGACCTCAGCACCATCTTCCCCCAGGGACAGTGGCTCCAGCTCAGTAGAGAGATGGGCAAGATAGGCTTCAGGTGTCACATCCTCACAAGGGACCAGAGTAAGTCCCCGGATGCATGACAAAGGGCACCCATTCTTTCCTATATAAGGCACTACTTTTGACCAGGACCCATAAGGATCTTTTGAAAAGTAGCTGTTCCCTATATAAGGCACTACTTTTGACCAGGACCCATAAGGATCTTTTGAAAAGTAGCTGTTCCCTATATAAGGCACTACTTTTGACCAGGACCCATAAGGATCTTTTGAAAAGTAGCTGTTCCCTATATAAGGCACTACTTTTGACCAGGGCTGAGATGCAGACTTTGTAACAGCATTAAAGGTGTTAGTTTTGATTCAGAGATTACTCTCTTTGGATATCAACTTTTGATATTGAATTATTGATAGAATGGCTTTCTTATGAAATGAATGTTCTGTCTATAGATCTGCACCACTGTTTTCTCATAGTAAATGAATGTTCTGTCTATAGATCTGCACCACTGTTTTCTCATAGTAAATGAATGTTCTGTCTATATATCTGCACCACTGTTTTCTCATACTGTAGCAAATGTTAATAAGTAAGTTAAGAAGAGTTAGATAGCTTAGTTAAATCTCCTCTTTTTAATTCATAGAGACACATATGTCTGTTCACTGTATATTTCATCAAAATATGGATATTTCTGTTGTTATCATCATGTAGTGAATCTGTAATAAAAATGTCCCTCTGCCCCTGCTGTAGATGGGAAGCTGGTACAACAGGAAAAGGAGCTGAAAGAGGATGGTGGTGGAGAGAAAGAAGGACTGAAGAAAGGACTAGAGAGAGGAAAAGGAGAGGGAGAGAACGGAGGAGGAGAGAATGACAAGGTGATCTTTATCCACTATGAACAGAGGAAGGTAATGCTGTCTCAGCTGCACCCAATAGAGAACGGGCTTCCAGACCCTCAAACTGAGTCACAACTACCACAGGTGAGGATAGGGACTAACAACCTTATTTACATGTAGATGTGTTGTCTGTCATTCTTATATTGTTGTTGTTGTAATACATATGTGTTGTCTGTCATTCTTATATTGTTGTTGTTGTAATACATATGTGTTGTCTGTAATTCTTATATTGTTGTTGTTGCTGCTATAGGTGTTTGGGACAGTGTGTCAGAGTGAGCCTCTGTTCTTCCTGGATAAGTATGATGACAGTCCAGTGAAGCTGACCCACTGGCAATCAGAGGGACGTGAGGGCTCCATTATAGTAGAACTGATGAAACAGGCCTCTACACCTGTCTGTCTGCTAACCACCTGGATACTAACACTGTGGACCAGCCTCTGTAGTAGCAGGTAAGGGGTGTGTGTGTCAGTACCTGTCTGTCTGCTAACCACCTGGATACTAACACTGTGGACCAGCCTCTGTAGTAGCAGGTAAGGGGTGTGTGTGTCAGTACCTGTCTGTCTGCTAACCACCTGGATACTAACACTGTGGACCAGCCTCTGTAGTAGCAGGTAAGGGGTGTGTGTGTCAGTACCTGTCTGTCTGCTAACCACCTGGATACTAACACTGTGGACCAGCCTCTGTAGTAGCAGGTAAGGGGTGTGTGTGTCAGTACCTGTCTGTCTGCTAACCACCTGGATACTAACACTGTGGACCAGCCTCTGTAGTAGCAGGTAAGGGGTGTATGTGTCAGTACCTGTCTGTCTGCTAACCACCTGGATACTAACACTGTGGACCACATTGTTCAAGTGTGGGTGCATATGCGTTCCACAGCTGCAGGTGTGTGTATTTGCATGCGTTCAGTATGCACCTGTGTACGTTCGTCAGTTGCAACTCTTTATTTGCCAAGAGACACTAACCCAATTCTCCATTTCATCTGTCTGTCTGTATATTTGTCTGTATGTCTTGACTGTCTCCAGGATATTGAATGTACGTCCGATGAGGTTCGTCTCCAGTACGTTGTCTACGTGTGTTCAGCTGAGCTACAGAACAGAACACCTTCAGACAGTCAGCTCTCCTACCAGAGCCACCGCACACAACCACTTCATGAGGTAGGGACCACACACACACACACACACACACACACACACACACACACACACACACACACACACACACACACACACACACACACACACACACACACACAGCCATGTGGCAGACTGACTACATGATGTAGGTATCTAACACCAGCCATGTGGCAGACTGACTACATGATGTAGGTATCTAACACCAGCCATGTGGCAGACTGACTACATGATGTAGGTATCTAACACCAGCCATGTGCCAGACTGACTACATGATGTAGGTATCTAACACCAGCCATGTGGCAGACTGACTACATGATGTAGGTATCTAACACCAGCCATGTGGCAGACTGACTACATGATGTAGGTATCTAACACCAGCCATGTGCCAGACTGACTACATGATGTAGGTATCTAACACCAGCCATGTGCCAGACTGACTACATGATGTAGGTATCTAACACCAGCCATGTGTCTCAAATTGCACCGTATTCCTTATGTAGTGACCCTCCCTCTCTGTCCCTCTCTGTCCCTCTCTTTCTTTCTTTCTTTCTTTCTTTCTTTCTTTCTTTCTTTCTTTCTTTCTTTCTTTCTTTCTTTCTTTCTTTCTTTCTTTCTTTCTCTCTATAGGAAAGCCAATATCTTTGTGTCATTCTTTGTGGATGTGTCTCTGGGCCTGCTGTTGGTATCATGGCTGTATAGAGAGAACCGTATAGGCAAACTGGCCAACACACTGGTACCTGCTGCTGATGTAAGTCACTAACGCATTATGGGCAACATTTCCCTAGTGCAAAAATTACCGTACACCTCATTATATTCTGTCAGAGGGATTTCATTTTACATTTTTCTTTAACAATGTTCGATTTAGAGAGGTGACTATTAATGTATTGCTCAGTTGACTAAACTCTAGATAAATAATCACCTCCGTATAACGCACATTGTTGAAGATAAGTTTCAAATGAAATCATCTTGCCAGATTATAAAGAGGTTCAGGGTAATTTTTGCACTATGAAAATGCCCCCCTAAATATCTTATCTCCAAGTATGTGTGCTGATCTAGGATCAGTTCTGCCTTTTAGATCACCAAAATAAGATTGGATGGACAGAGGGGAGCTGATATGTACGACCCCAGTTCCCTCCTGTCTATGTAATCATATTCATTGTGATCTAAGAGGCTAAACTGATCCTAGATCACCACTCTGAGACACTTGATGCATACAGCCTATAGTGTATATTATAAGGTGAGACTGAATCTTGATCTATGATTTGTTAGCATGTAGCTAAGCTATGTATTGTTCTGTGTTTTGTTAGCATGTAGCTAAGCTATGCATTGTTGTGTGTTGTTAGCATGTAGCTAAGCTATGTATTGTTGTGTGTTTTGTTGTTAGCATGGAGCTAAGCTATGTATTGTTGTGTTTTGTTGGCATGTAGCTAAACTATGTATTGTTGTGTTTTGTTGTTAGCATGTAGCTAAGCTATGTATTGTTGTGTGTTTTGTTGGTAGCATGTAGCTAAGCTATGTATTGTTGTGTGTTTTATTGTTAGCATGTAGCTAAAGAGCTGGAGGAGCTGTTGCAGTGGCTGATGGGAGCTCCAGCTGGTCTGAAGATGAACCGGGCTCTAGACCAGGTGTTAGGACGATTCTTCCTCTACCATATACACCTGTGGATCAGTGAGTTGCACGTGCGCATGCACACACACACACACACACACACACACACACACACACACACACACCACACCCATGTCCCCCTCCACATACACACACCCATGCCCCCCTCCACATACACACACCCATGCCCCCCCTACACACAGAAACACCCATGCCCCTCCTACACACAGAAACACCCATGCCCCCCTACAGACAGAAACACCCATGCCCCCCTACAGACAGAAACACCCATGCCCCCCTACAGACAGAAACACCCATGCCTCCCTACAGACAGAAACACCCATGCCCCCCTACAGATAGAAACACCCATGCCCCCCTACAGACAGAAACACCCATGCCTCCCTACAGACAGAAACACCCATGCCCCCCTACAGACAGAAACACCCATGCCCCCCTACAGACAGAAACACCCATGCCCCCCTACAGATAGAAACACCCATGCCCCCCTACAGACAGAAACACCCATGCCTCCCTACAGATAGAAACACCCATGCCCCCCTACAGATAGAAACACCCATGCCCCCCTACAGACAGAAACACCCATGCCCCCCTACAGATAGAAACACCCATGCCCCCCTACAGACAGAAACACCCATGCCTCCCTACAGACAGAAACACCCATGCCCCCCTACAGACAGAAACACCCATGCCCCCCTACAGACAGAAACACCCATGCCCCCCTACAGATAGAAACACCCATGCCCCCCTACAGACAGAAACACCCATGCCTCCCTACAGACAGAAACACCCATGCCCCCCTACAGACAGAAACACCCATGCCCCTCCTCTCTCTGCAGGCTACATTCACCTGATGTCTCCGTTCATTGAGATGATTCTGTGGTACGTGGGTCTGTCTGCCTGCCTGGGCTTGACCTTTGCCCTGTCCCTGCTCTCTGACATCACCGCCCTGCTCACCTTCCACATCTACTGTTTCTACGTCTATGGAGCCAGGTGAGAAGAGAAGAGACCTGTACAGTCACGATGCCTCCTAAAAGTGCATCACTTCTGACCATTGCCCATATTGCACTATAAAGGGAGCTCTGGTCAAAAGTGGTGCACTACATAGAGAATAGGGTGCCATTTGGGACACAGACATTGGGTCTTCAGTTTATATGGCAGGTTAGTACGCCCTGAGAGTATGAAGGACCACATATTTTCATATTCTTCTTCTTAAAGCATCATTCACATTATTTATTTTTTATTTTATTTAACCTTTATTTAACTAGGCAAGTCAGTTAAGAACAAATTCTTATTTATTATTTTACCAAAAGACAAAAGACCTGCTGAGGGGACAGGCTAGGATTAAAAATACAAATAAATATAAATAAATAATATATAAATATAGAACCAAACACACATCACGACAAGAGAGACAAAACAACACTACCAAAAGAGAGACCTAAGACAACAACATAGCAAGGCAGCAACACGTGACAACACAGCATGGTAGCAACACAACATGGTAGCAACACAACATGGTAGCAACACAACATGGTAGCAACACAACATGGTAGCAACACAAAACATGGTACAAACATTATTGGTCACAGACAACAGCACAAAGGGCAAGAAGGTAGAGATGACAATACATCACACAAAGCAGCCACAACTGTCAGTAAGAGTGTCCATGATTGAGTCTTTGAATGAAGAGATGGAGATTAAACTGTCCAGTTTGAGTGTTTGTTGCAGCTCGTTCCAGTCACTAGCTGCAGAGAACTGAAAAGACGAGCGACCCAGGGATGTGTGTGCTTTGGGGACCTTTAACAGAATGTGACTGGCAGAACGGGTGTTATATGTGGAGGATGAGGGCTGCAGTAGATATCTCAGATATGGGGGGAGTGAGGCCTAAGAGGGTTTTATAAAGAAGCATCAACCAGTGGGTCTTGCGACGGGTATACAGAGATGACCATTTGACAGAGGAGTATAGAGTGTAGTGATGTGTCCTATAAGGAGCATTGGTGGCAAATTTGATGGCCGAATGGTAAAGAACATCTAGCCACTCGAGAACACCCTTACCTGCCGATCTATAAATTATGACTCCGTAATCTAGCATGGGTAGGATGGTCATCTGGATCAGGGTTAGTTTGGCAGCTGGGGTGAAATAGGAGTGATTACGATAGAGGAAACCAAGTCTAGATTTAACTTTAGCCTGCAGCTTTGATATGTGCTGAGAGAAGGACAGTGTACCGTCTAGCCATACTCCACAGTACTTGTATGATGTGACTACCTCAAGCTCTAAACCCTCAGGGAGAAACTTTGTAGCGGGACACGGGAAAAAGAGGGAGAAACATCGTGGAGAGTTGCATTAGAAGGGGTGGCAGATGAGGAAATGTTGGACGGGCAAGGAGGCGTGGCTGAGTCAAATAGGAATCCTGACTTAATGAAGTGTTGATTAAAGAGCTCAGCCATGTTCTTTTTGTCAGTAACAAACACATTATCAACTTTAAGGGGCATGGGCAGCTGTTAGGAGGAGGGTGTATTCTCCAGGTCTTTAACCGTTATCCAGAATGTCTTGGAGTTAGACCCACAGAGAGAGAACTGCTCCTTAAAGTAATTAACTTTGGCCTTCCGGATAGCCTGAGTGCACTTATTTCTCATTTGTCTGAACGAGAGCCAGTCAGCCTGAGTCGGCGTGTGTCGGGCCTTTCGCCAAATGCAATTCTTGAGGTGGAGTAGCTCTGCAAGATCACGGTCGAACCAGGGGCTGAACCTGCTTGCTCATTCAAGTGTTTTAGCGTCTATGACAAATCAGGACAGGTCGTTTCACTGAGCAGCCATTACCCACACAGGCTGTAAAACAGTGATCACTAAGGTCATCACAGAAAACACCAGACTGATACCTATCAGGATTATTTGTGAGGATAACATCAAGAAGAGTAGCCTTTTCTGGGTGTTTGGAGTCATACCTTGTGCGATTGCTAATAATCTGAGAAAGATTTAGGGAGTCCCATTGCTTTAGGACTTACCCATGAGCACTCCGTTACGTTGCGCCGGATGTCATGCATTTATGGGGTATTGTGTGAAGATGGATGAGTAAAATGTTTTATTTAATCCATTTTAGAATAAGAATGTAACCTAACAAAATGTGGAAATAGGGAAGTGGTCTGAATACTTTCCCAATGCACTGTATATCAATGATATATGTACCTCTCTCATTCCTGTAGATCAATGATATATGTACCTCTCTCATCCCTGTAGATCAATGATATATGTACCTCTCTCATCCCTGTAGATCAATGATATATGTACCTCTCTCATCCCTGTAGATCAATGATATATGTACCTCTCTCATCCCTGTAGATCAATGATATATGTACCTCTCTCATCCCTGTAGATCAATGATATATGTACCTCTCTCATCCCTGTAGATCAATGATATATGTACCTCTCTCATCCCTGTAGATCAATGATATATGTACCTCTCTCATCCCTGTAGATCAATGATATACAGTTGAAGTCAGAAGTTTACATACACTTAGGTTGACGTAATTAAAACTCATTTTTCAACCACTCTACAGATTTCATGTTAACAAACTATAGTTTTGGCATCTACTTTATGCATGACACAAGTAATTCTTCCAACAATTGTTTACAGACAGATTATTTCACTTGTAATTCACTATATCACAATTCCAGTGTGTCAGAAGTTTACATGCACTAAGTTGACTGTGTCTTTAAACAGCTTGGAAAATTCCAGAAAATGATGTCATGGCTTTAGAAGCTTCTGATAGGCTAATTGACATAATTTGAGTCAATTGGAGGTGTACCTGTGGATGTATTTCAAGGCCTACCTTCAAAATCAGTGCCTCTTTGCTCGACATCATGGGAAAATCAAAAGAAATCGGCCCAAAAAAAAATAATGTAGACCTCCACAAGTCTGGTTCATCCTTGGGAGAAATGTCCAAATGCCTCAGGAAGGAGACTCGTTCAGTCTCCTAGAGATGAAACAAAAATAAAACTGTTTGGCCATAATGACCATCGTTATGTTTGGAGGAAAAAGGTGGATGCTTGCAAGCCGAAGAACACCATCCCAACCGTGAAGCACGGGGGTGGCAGCATTATGTTGTGGGGGTGCTTTGCTGCAGGAGGGACTGGTGCACTTCACAAACTTATTGTGGGAAGCTTGTGGAAGGCTACCTGAAACGTTTGACCCAAGTTAAATAATTTAAAGGCAATGCTACCAAATACTAATTGAGTGTATGGAAACTTCTGACCCACTGGGAATGTGATGAAAGAAATAAAAGCTGAAATAAATCGTTCTCTCTACTATTATTCTGACATTTCACATTCTTAATATAAAGTGGTGATCCTAACTGACCTAAGACAGGGAATTTTTACTAGGATTAAATGTCAGGAATTGTGAAAAACTGAGTTTAAATGTATTTGACTAAGGTGTATGTAAACTTCCGACTTCAACTGTATGTACCTCTCTCAGCCCTGTATATCAATGATATATGTACCTCTCTCAGCAAGTAATAGATGTGGGAGGAGCTCTCAGCATGTCATTTACAGAGGGACTCATTAGGTGTGTATGGAGGCTAAAAATATCTTCCTTCCCTCTCGCTCACCCTCCACCCTCCCTCTCTCCATCTCTCCACCTCCCTCTCTCCATCTCTCCACCCTCCCTCTCTCCATCTCTCTACCCTCCACCCTCCCTCTCTCCATCTCTCCACCTTCCCTCTCTCCACCCTCCACCCTCCATCTCTCCACCCTCCACGCTCCACCCTCCCTCTCTCCATCTCTCCACCCTCCCTCTCTCCATCTCTCCATCTCTCCCTCATCTCTCCATCCCCCTCTTCCTCCTCCTCTCCCTCTCGTCCCCTCTCCCCATCTCCTCCTTCATCTCTCCTGTCTGTCTGTCTGTCTGTCTGTCTGTCTGTCTGTCTGTCTGTCTGTCTGTCTGTCTGTCTGTCTGTGTCTCTCTCTCTCTCTCTCTCCTCTCCTCCTCTACCCCACTCTTCTCTCTCCACTCCCTCCTCCTCCTCTCTCTCTAGGCTGTACTGTATGAAGGTGTATGGTCTGTCCTCTCTGTGGAGGCTGTTCAGAGGGAAGAAATGGAACGTCCTCAGACAGAGAGTAGACTCCTGCTCTTATGACCTGGACCAGGTAGTCACACACACACACACACACACACACACACACACACACACACACACACACACACACACACACACACACACACACACACACACACACACACACACACACACACACACACCTATCACACACACACACACACACACACACCTATCACACACACACACACACACACCTATCACACACACACACACACACACACCTATCACATCTATGCCAGGTATACACACACACACACACTCACATCTATGCCAGGTATACACACACACACACCTCTCACATCTATGCCAGGTATACACACACACACACACTCACATCTATGCCAGGTATACACACACACACACCTCTCACATCTATGCCAGGTATACACACACACACACACTCACATCTATGCCAGGTATACACACACACACACCTCTCACATCTATGCCAGGTATACACACACACACACCTCTCACATCTATGCCAGGTATACACACACACACACACTCACATCTATGCCAGGTATACACACTCACACTCACATCTATGCCAGGTATACACACTCACACTCACACACACCTCTCACATCTATGCCAGGTATACACACACACACACCTCTCACATCTATGCCAGGTATACACACACACACACACTCACATCTATGCCAGGTATACACACACACACTCACATCTATGCCAGGTATACACACACACACTCACATCTATGCCAGGTATACACTCACACACTCACATCTATGCCAGGTATACACACACACACTCACATCTATGCCAGGTATACACACACACACTCACATCTATGCCAGGTATACACACACACACTCACATCTATGCCAGGTATACACACACACACACACACACACACTCACATCTATGCCAGGTATACACTCACACACACACTCACATCTATGCCAGGTATACACACACACACTCACATCTATGCCAGGTATACACTCACACACACACTCACACACACACTCACATCTATGCCAGGTATACACACACTCACACACTCACATCTATGCCAGGTATACACACACACACTCACATCTATGCCAGGTATACACACTCACACTCACACACACCACTCACATCTATACCAGGTATACACACACACACACACCTCTCACATCTATGCCAGGTATACACACTCACACTCACATCTATGCCAGGTATACACACACACACTCACATCTATGCCAGGTATACACACACACACACCTCTCACATCTATGCCAGGTATACACACTCACACTCACATCTATGCCAGGTATACACACACACACTCACATCTATGCCAGGTATACACACACACACACCTCTCACATCTATGCCAGGTATACACACACACACACCTCTCACATCTATGCCAGGTATACACACTCACACTCACATCTATGCCAGGTATACACACACACACACCTCTCACATCTATGCCAGGTATACACTCACACACTCACACACACTCTCACATCTATGCCAGGTATACACACACACACACACTCACATCTATGCCAGGTATACACACACACACACACACTCACATCTATGCCAGGTATACACACACACACACACTCACATCTATGCCAGGTATACACACACACACACACACTCACATCTATGCCAGGTATACACACTCACACTCACACACACCTCTCACATCTATGCCAGGTATACACACACACACTCACATCTATGCCAGGTATACACACACACACATTCACACACACACACTCACATCTATGCCAGGTATACACTCACACACACACTCACATCTATGCCAGGTACACACACACCTCTCACATCTATGCCAGGTACACACACACCTCTCACATCTCACATTTGTTACAGTGAACTAACGTGTATATTTGTTACAGTGAACTAACGTGTATATTTGTTGCAGTGAACTAACGTGTATATTTGTTGCAGTGAACTAACCTGTGTGTGTTGTTTTCTAGCTGTTTATCGGGACGTTACTGTTCACCATCCTGCTATTCCTCCTGCCAACCACAGCTCTATACTACCTAGTGTTTACCCTGGTAAGAACACACACACACACACACACACACACACACACACACACACACATTCCTCCTGCCAACCGGTGCACTATTACTACCTGACCTTTACCCTGCGGCTGACCTTTACCCTGCGGTTGACCTTTACACTGCGGCTGACCTTTACACTGCGGCTGACCTTTACACTGCGGCTGACCTTTACCCTGCGGCTGACCTTTACCCTGCGGCTGACCTTTACACTGTGGCTGACCTTTACCCTGCGGATGACCTTTACCCTGCGGCTGACCTTTACACTGTGGCTGACCTTTACCCTGTGGCTGACCTTTATCCTGCGGCTGACCTTTACACTGCGGCTGACCTTTACACTGCGGCTGACCTTTACCCTGCGGCTGACCTTTACCCTGCGGCTGACCTTTACCCTGCGGCTGACCTTTACCCTGCGGCTGACCTTTACCCTGCGACTGACTTTACACTGTGGCTGACCCTGGGCTTCTCAGTGTGTGTCTGGGGGAAAGAAACAAGAAATATTCTCCTTCTAACCAATGGAGTATTGATTCTTTGACCCCTACTGTCTGTCTGTCTCTCTCTCTAGCTCCGCCTTGTGGTAGTAATGTTCCAGGGAGTTCTCCACCTCAGTGTTGACTTCATCAACTCCTTCCCTCTGTTCGCCATGGGCCTCCGAGTCTTCAGATCCTACAGACTGGCAGGTGGGAGGGAGGGAGGGATATGTTATCTCTGCCCCATGGCAAAATTGATAGTGTGGTTGTCTGTTCTGTACTATGGTTTCTATATTCCTTTATTTAACCAGGTTAGTCTTGTTGAAAGAAAACAGTCTATTTTTAAGAGAGACCTGGTTGAATAAGGGAGGGGGTAGGGAGGAGAGGGTGTGGGCTGTGTTGTTCTGTGTTTGACTGAGATGTGTGTGTTCTCTACAGAGGGGGTGAAATTCAGAGTGCTCTGTGAGGAACCAGGAACACCTCTACACCTCATGATGGATGTAAGACATCTCTCTCCATTCCTCTCTTCTCTCTCTGTCTCTTTCTCTCTCATCTAGTATTGGCGCCGCCCTGCTGGTCGCCTGTTAAGCGGCTCCCATTGTTCCTGCGTTAATTGTTTTAGTATGTTTTTCGTGATTTTTATATATTTTTTCTCAACAGTTGAACTATAATAGTTCAGGATAATGGAGTGCTACTGTTTTACGAAGGTTTCAGCGGTCCTTTTTATCACTGAGGCACTTTTTCTTACGTTTAGCAGCGCCGAACGTACACAAGAGTCCTCAATTATTTACAACCAAGCCCAGCTCCTGGATTTAGCTCACTCAGCGCTGCTGCATCCCAGGGAAAAGTTAGTTATTCCGGACTAGTGGATGCAGGGCAGGATTGAAGTGTAAAGCAAAACTATCCCGTCTATCATTATGGGCAATGTGAGATCGCTACATAACAAGATAGATTAACTCGAGGGTCTAGTCTGTGGACAGAGGGATTACAGGGAAGCCAGTCTAGTATGTCTAACCGAGGAATAGCTTCAGGGTTTGGTTCATGGACAAAGAGAATACCGGGAAGCGAGCCTATTGTGCTTTACAGAAACATGGCAGAATGACAACATCCCCATAGAGAACGTCACTATCGGTGGTTTCCAGACCATCAGAGCAGACAGGGATAGCGCTTCTTCCGGTAAGAGTAAGGGAGGGGGGCTGGCTTTACTAGTTAACAACAGATGATGTAATCCGAAACATGTAGCCCGGACATTGAGCTGTTAGCCATTAGCCTGAGACCCTACTATTTTCAGAGGGAATTCACGGTGGCCATTTCTGCTGTTTACATCCCGCCCTCCGCTGACGCAAACACAGCGTGCGAGGTTTCAGACAACGCATCCCAGTGCCTTCTTTGCCATTTCTGGGGATTTTAACCATGTAGCTCTCTCTTCAACGCTGCCCACGTTCAAACAGTTTGTGATGTGCCCAACCAGGAATAATACAACTTGTTATATGCTAATGTGAAGGATGCATACAACTCCACTGCACTCCCTCCCCTCGGTAGATCGGATCACACTTGTCCACCTCACCCCACTCTACAGGCCTTTGGTCCAACAGCAGCCAGCGACCACTAGGACCATTAGGAGAGGTTCGATATTGGCCCTGTCCACCTCCCCTCCAGCTCTCCATGGAAGTATGTTTGGGGTCATTGTCCATTTTGAAGACCCATTTGCGATCAAGCTTTAACTTCCTGACTGATGTCTTGAGATGTTGCTTCAATATACCCACACAATTTTCCTTCCTCATGATGCCATCTATTTTGTGAAGTGCACCAGTCCCTCATGCAGCAAAGCACCCCCACAACATGATGCTGCCACCCCCGTGCTTCACGGTTGGGATGGTGTTCTTCGGCTTGCAAGCCTCCCCCTTTTTCCTCCAAACATAACAATGGTCATTATGGCAAAACAGTTCTATTTTTGTTTCATCAGACCAGAGGACATTTCTCCAAAAAGTATGATCTTTGTCCCCATGTGCAGTTGCAAACCGTAGTCTGGCTTTTTTATGGCGGTTTTGGAGCAGTGGCTTCTTCCTTGCTAAGCGGCCTTTTAGGTTATGTCGATATAGGACTCGTTTAACTGTGGATATAGATACTTTTTTACCTGTTTCCTCCAGCATCTTCACAAGGTCCTTTGTTGTTGTTCTGGGATTGATTTCCACTTTTCGCACCAAAGTACGTTCATCTCTAGGAGACCGAACGCGTCTCCTTCCTGAGCGGTATGACGTCTGCGTGGTCCCATGGTGTTTATACTTGCATACTATTGTTTGTAAAGATGAACGTGGGACCTTCAGGGGTTTGGAAATTGTTTGTGTATCTGTCTTTTGTGTATTTTCTATCTATCTATCTATCTATCTATCTATCTATCTATCTATCTATCTATCTATCTATCTATCTATCTATCTATCTATCTATCTATCTATCTATCTATCTATCTATCTATCATTACATCTTTCTCCTTTCTGTCCTCCACTTCTAGTTTAGTTAATCATACAAAATGATGCACTTGATTAAGAATCAGAGGATAAACACAAAAAAGTCTATGACTTATTTCCATTGTTGTCCTTCATGATAGTTTGTCATATGTGTCAGGATAAAAGACCAGAAGCTAATTTGGCAGTCAGTTTGGTTATATAGTCCTAGAAAACCACAGCAACATAGACATACCATACACACGTGTGTCATTCACAGTGCTTCTCCTAGATAGACCTAGATGGTCCTCTCTCACTATATACATGTTAATGTCTCCCCCTTTCCTCTTCCTCCCCCCTCCCTCCGTCTCGCTCTCAGATTAACCCCCTGAAGGTGAGCAGTGTGGTCCAGACCTACAGGACCGCCACCTACAGCTGTTACCCTAAAGACTCCTGGCTGGCCCTCTGCAAGAAGCTGTTCCTGGGAGAACTCATCTATCCCTGGAGACACAAGACTACCAAGATAGACTAGGACCAGGGGAGAGAAACGATGGGGGAGAGATGGGGGAGAGATGGGGGAGAGAGAGGGGGAAGAAGCTATTTCTGGGAGAACTCATCTACCCCTGGAAACACCACCAAGATCAACTGAGACTAGGGGAGAGAGGAGGTACAGAGAATAGGGGGAGGAATCTGTTTCTGTGAGATCAACTGAGACCAGGGGAGAGAGGAGGGACAGAGAATAGGGGGAGGAATCTGTTTCTGGGAGATCAACTGAGACCAGGGGAGAGAGGAGGGACAGAGAATAGGGGGAGGAATCTGTTTCTGGGAGATCAACTGAGACCAGGGGAGAGAGGAGGGACAGAGAAGAGGGGGAGGAATAGGGGGGAGACAAGAACACCAAGGATATTAGTGTGAGAATGTTGGAACTCCTGATGAGCGCTTGTGAAGGAGGTGTGCGTCTCCTTTTAAATCAGGTATTTAGGGCTGCTGGCACCCTATTCCCTACATAGTGCACTACTTTTGGGGTAGTGCACTGTGTAGGGAATAGGGTGCCATTTGTGACGCTGTCTAAAGCATTGACTGCACACATTACTCCTAGTCTTATTTAACTCTAGATGTATTTTATATTATAAGATTAAAATAAAACAGTCACAAATTTTAGGATAAATTGATTGTTTATACATTCCGACTAATGTGTGGCGAGATTGTGATTATTAGAGCATTTGTCAATTAATGTATTTTTATTGAAAGCATTCAGTATTTATTCTTAGTTTTGTATTCTAGATAATGTTTTACTCTGGTAATGTGCCATTTCCCCCTAAAAACCTGCTAACCCCAAACCTACAGTACACTATCTAACGGCCAGAGAAGTACTAGAGCATAGAAGTACTGTACTTATTTAACCTTATTCAGCACTAGGTTTAAAAGATTCCGCTAACTTTCCCCAAATTCGCAGGTTTTCCCAGAAATCCTGGTTGTAATATTTCCGGAATCTGGAGGGAATAAGCAAGAAATCAGGGAATCCTCCAACCGGGATTTCTGAAATACCTAGGAATTTTGCAACCTTATTGAGAACCTTTTTACAATAACCTGGTATTATCCTGGTTTATCTTCTTATAAAGTTTATATTTTCCTTTAGTTTCCTAGACTGATTTTGTGCCATAATGAAATAAAAAAGAAAACAATGAATTCTCAAGGACCATAGTTTGTAATATTGTGATGTTTGATTGTGTTGAGTTGACTCCTACTCACGTTGTTGAATATACAACGTACCTAAATGTCCTGGGATGCATCCCAAATGGCATGCTATTCCCTAAATAGTGCACTACTTTTGACTAGGGCCATATGGGACACATCCCCAATGTGCCTTTCATAATAATAAAGTCCCAGTTGATTTCAATGTGGTTTGAAAAGGAGTAGCCTCAGTGTTTTCAAGTTTATTTGACAGAGACAGTGAAGAGAGAGAGTAAGGAGGAGAGACGGTGAGCTGGAAGGGCGTGGGACGGATTCTATACCACAGCAGCACTGTAACATCATTGGTACACATGTCTGCTCTGAGTTCAGCAGCAGTAACCACTGTGGATTTAACACACACACACACACAACCACAACCACACACACACACACAACCACACACACACACACACACACACAACCACACACAACCACAACACAACTCCTTATATTCCTTTGGCATCCCTCATAGTCAAGTATGATTTCCCTCCACAGTTCCTGGAGGGCGCCAGTCAGTGTGTGAGGATATTTATGTGCAGTATCTGTTACACAACAGTTTATGGACAGAGGTTAGACAGGGACAGAACCTGGCTCTAATGGCAAGGCAGGAGCCTAGAGGATTGGGAGGCCTGTCCTGCAGCATCATACCAGAGCCCTGTTGGCCACACCAACACTACACAACAGGCTCACTGAGATTCAGATTGATGATAGATAATCAAGGGCTTACATACATTATCTGAGATTCAGATTGATGATGGATAATCCATGGTTTACATTCATTATCTGCATCATTCTGATGATGAGATGATGATTGGGATAATCCATTAGTAAAGTATCAGGGGGTTTTATCGGGCTAAAGCATATTATTGGGATAATCCATTAGTAAAGTATCAGGGGGTTTTATCAGGCTAAAGCATATTATTGGGATAATCCATTAGTAAAGTATCAGGGGGTTTTATCAGGCTAAAGCATATTATTGGGATAATCCATTAGTAAAGTATCAGGGGGTTTTATCAGGCTAAAGCATATTATTGGGATAATCCATTAGTAAAGTATCAGGGGGTTTTATCAGGCTAAAGCATATTATTGGGATAATCCATTAGTAAAGTATCAGGGGGTTTTATCAGGCTAAAGCATATTATTGGGATAATCCATTAGTAAAGTATCAGGGGGTTTTATCAGGCTAAAGCATATTATTGGGATAATCCATTAGTAAAGTATCGGGGTTTTATCAGGCTAAAGCATATTATTGGGATATCAGGCTAAACTTCACTTCAACACTATTGACAGATAAAGGTTACCCAATTTAACCTTTAACCAAATTACCCAATTTGGTTAAAATGTTATGCAATTAAAATAAACAATAATGCCTTTTCTTTATGGGGAAAAAGTTACGTACGCCCCTACTTTTACCATCACATAAAATGGCTAAAATTAGAATTAGGTACCAAAACAAGTGCAAATGATTAGAAAACATTAGAGAGAAACTCCAGCCTTCCATAAAGATATGAAAATTGGTCTGGTTTGGTCTTAACCATATGGGTGTGTGGTAACACACATACAGTATATATATATTACACAGTTCCAGTCAAACGTTTGGACACCTACTCATTCTAGGGTTTTTTCTTTATTTTTACTATTTTCTACATTGTAGAATAATAGTGAAGACATCAAAACTATGAAATAACACATATGGAATCATGTAGTAACCAAAAAAGTGTTAAACAACAAAATAGCTGGCACTACAGAAGCCTATATACATGACTAGTCAAGGCCCAGGGCACTACTTCTGTGAAGAAATGTGTAAAACAATATCTTATTATTATTTTCTATTCAGATGTTTCCGGGGATGCTGCAGCACCTTCAGCACCCCTACTTCCCTCTGCTATGTGTGTGTGATTCATTCATTCATTTAAATGTAGAGTGTTTAACCTTGGAAGAGGAGAGAGAAGGGTGCTTAGGGTCTGTGCTGACCAACTGTGTGGAATACTACAGCGACCCTTCAACCTTAGCCTGAGCCTGGAAAGGGTCCCTGTGCTGTGGAAAACATCCTGCACTAAGGACTGTATTTTAATGACTATTATTACCCTAAATTATATCATACACACATGTAGCTATTTAAGTACCTCTTCCTGTCATTTACCTGCCTACCTACCTACGATTTTCAAACAGAGATATGAGTCATGATTTTCAAACAGGTTTGACACACATTCACACCCTCTGCCAACTGAGCCCACACAAACGTGTTGTTTCTAAGGTTACTTTCATGTAATTTGTTTAAATATGTATGACGTTACTAGTATTACTCTATTTTACCATTGTTTTTATTACATTTTTGTCTGATCCGGTGCTTTAATCAATTCTATTGTCTCGATTATCATTGAGGGGATTCGATTAATCTGGCCGGGGCGCCCAGGTAGGCGTGTTTTGCACCGGCAGAGAGTTGACTGCATTCGTTTAAGAACCGGGCTTCCTCCCCGGCGTGAGCCAGGTACCCCGTTTTTCAAAGCCCATGGCGAAGACGGCTCAAAACAAAAGTGACACAATTAAGCTCGTGGAGTAATGTGTAGGATTCTGTGTTTTCACATTCAATAGAAATTATTTTTTATTAAAAACTCTGCCTTCCCAATGAACTTCAAACATATTTTATGGAAAAGAGGTGCCTTGCAACATGCTGCCTTGTTGACAACACGACTGAGCAGCGCAGATTACTGTTCAATTTGAGGACGCGCGCTCCTCCTTCACCGCTTTTGCCCGTTCACTTCACCGGTCATACACCGGTGCCCCGCGGAGCAGCATAGTCGAATCCGCGCCTTATCTCAGCCACTTCCACACTCTCTGGATGTGTTGACAGATTTTATGATTGATTTTTCTGCTAGCCAATCGCATCATTCTGTATGTATGTGTATCCAATCAAAGGCCGGTAAGGGCGGAGCGGCAGCCTCAAGCGCCAGACAGCGCTGTCAGCTACAGTGTGTTATCGCGAATATGATTGAGTGTGGATGAAAAAATGGTTGATTACACGAACTGAGATTATCAAATGCTTTGCTACGGACGTGGACTATTCGCGTTAACACACTGATATCGCAAATTGTGCTTTGGACTCACGAGAGAATACGGAAAGCTGGATAAAACCAAGGCAAGGAAACGATCGGGAAGTTACGGATCTTTGTTGTCCGGACAAGAGAGAGGGGCCCGACTTCAGAGCAGCCAGTCTCGGGTGAAGTTAGCTAGCATCGTAAACCAGTTAGGAAGAGGATAGTTCACTTCTCTACAGGTTACGAGATTACTCGTACACTTATTACCTTTATTAATGAGAGCTCCGGGAAACTGGTAGCGACATAGGGTATGCTATTTAATTCGGATGTTGACCTCTGTCGTTGACTTGACACTTGTCAACTAACCATGAATAGCTAGATAACTAGCATTGCCATGTTGCCAGCGACGAGTTAACAGTAGCTAGCTACCTAACAGTACCATTCTGGCTAGCTGCTTATCGACCCTTTCATTACTACAACACGGTTGCTAACTAGCTAGCTTTAAAAAACACAGGTTATAAACATCATTTGTTTGATCTCAACATTGTCTGTAACGTTGTGGATGTTTTTGATAACACCCACTGTCTTTGTAGCGATAGTTAGCCCCTAGTGGCACTGCTCGCTAGCTAGCTGACGTTATGAGAACAATAAGGACCGGGACACATCCTTCAAATATACACTTTAGATAAAGTTTGGTCCACAAAACAAACATGTTGTTTTCTTCTAAGGAGAGGTTATTACCAGATAGCTCGCAAGGTTCGTTTACTAACCGTCTGATGATGAAGCAACAGCATTGTATTTTAACTGATGTTTTAAACTGTGACAGGTGTTCTGATTGACCAGTTATAAACGGTGGTTCAATACCAGTTATAAACGGTGGTTCAATACCAGTTATAAACGTGGTTCAATACCAGTTATAAACGGTGGTTCAATACCAGTTATAAACGTGGTTCAATACCAGTTATAAACGGTGGTTCAATACCAGTTATAAACGGTGGTTCAATACCAGTTATAAACGTGGTTCAATACCAGTTATAAACGTGGTTCAATACCAGTTATAAACGTGGTTCAATACCAGTTATAAACGTGGTTCAATACCAGTTATAAACGGTGGTTCAATACCAGTTATAAACGGTGGTTCAATACCAGTTATAAACGGTGGTTCAATACCAGTTATAAACGGTGGTTCAATACCAGTTATAAACGGTGGTTCAATACCAGTTATAAACGTGGTTCAATACCAGTTATAAACGTGGTTCAATACCAGTTATAAACGGTGGTTCAATACCAGTTATAAACGTGGTTCAATACCAGTTATAAACGTGGTTCAATACCAGTTATAAACGTGGTTCAATACCAGTTATAAACGTGGTTCAATACCAGTTATAAACGGTGGTTCAATACCAGTTATAAACGGTGGTTCAATAGCAGTTATAAACGTGGTTCAATACCAGTTATAAACGGTGGTTCAATACCAGTTATAGACGGTGGTTCAATACCAGTTATAAACGGTGGTTCAATACCAGTTATAAACGTGGTTCAATACCAGTTATAAACGTGGTTCAATACCAGTTATAAACGGTGGTTCAATACCAGTTGTAAACGGTGGTTCAATACCAGTTATAAACGTGGTTCAATACCAGTTATAAACGTGGTTCAATAGCAGTTATAAACGTGGTTCAATACCAGCTATAAACGTGGTTCATTACCAGTTATAAACGGTGGTTCAATACCAGTTATAAACGGTGGTTCAATACCAGTTATAAACGGTGGTTCAATACCAGTTATAAACGTGGTTCAATACCAGTTATAAACGTGGTTCAATACCAGTTATAAACGGTGGTTCAATACCAGTTATAAACGGTATTGAGGTTGGCAGTTGGAAAGAAGACTACTGCTCGCAGCTTGCTTTCAGCAATGATGTTATTTGGACTACCATCGGTACCCTGCCTTATTCCTGTCCAAGGGATGTTTTAGTTTTGAGCTACACACTATACTCAAGTCCTGCCGGCTCTCTAACTTGGAGGGACTTTTTATTAATTGTCCTATCATCTTTTATGTCCTAAACTATTGCTGAATCATTTAGACTTGCCAAGCTACAAAGGTTGTCAGGTGTTTTAACCTGTACCAGCGCCTCAACCCCACCTCGACACACAACACTGGGCTGGCCGTTGGATTCTGAACTTGAGGACCACACAGACTCTTGACTCCTAACTGCTCTGCTGGAATAGACTATACCTGTTTCCCCCTCTCTCCAGCCCCTCCCCCAGTGTGTGATGGTACAGATGTGAGGAAGGCAGGATGGGTACCCAGGGCAGTCCGGTGAAGAGTTATGACTACCTGTTGAAGTTCCTGCTGGTCGGGGACAGTGATGTGGGGAAAGGGGAGATATTAGACAGCCTACAGGATGGATCTGCAGAGTCCCCATACGCTTACAGTAGCGGTGAGTCACTAGCTCTCATTTTGCTGATAGCTACTTTATTGAGGAAAAATGTTCTTACTGTTGTCCCACCTAGCTATCTTAAGATGACTACACTAACTGGAAGTGGCTCTGGATAAGAGATAGGCTAAACACACACACACACACACACAGGGATACACACAACTACACACACATTGCTACACACACAGCTACACACAGAGATACACACACGGCTACACACACAGCTACACACACACGGACACACACAGACACACATCTAAAGACACTCTCACATGGACACACATATACACACATATACACACACATACACACATATACACACACATATACACACACATACACACATATACACACACATATACACACACATATACACACACACATATACACACATATACACACACATATACACACACATATACACACATATACACACATTGAAACAACTCCATGTTTACTGACTTACTGTACTGTATGTATATTGTCTCGCAACACAATACATCTAAACACACACACATACCATCTAAACACACACACACACACATACCATCTAAACACACACACACACACACACACACACACACACACATACCATCTAAACACACACACCATTTAAACACACACACACCATCTAAACACACACACACACACACACCATCTAAACACACACACACACACACACACCATTTAAACACACACACACCATCTAAACACACACACACACACATACCATCTAAACACACACACACACACACACCATTTAAACACACACACACCATCTAAACACACACACACACACATACCATCTAACACACACACACACACACACACACACACACACACACACCATCTAAACACACACACACACACCATCTAAACACACACACACACACACACACACACACATACCATCTAAACACACACACCATTTAACACACACACACACACACACACACACACACACACACACACACACACACACACACACCATCTAAACACACACACACCATCTAAACACACACACACACACACACACACACACACACACACACACACACACACACACACACCATCTAAACACACACACACACACACACACATACCATCTAAACACACACACCATTTAAACACACACACACCATCTAAACACACACACATACCATCTAAACACACACACCATTTAAACACACACACACCATCTAAACACACACACACACACATACCATCTAAACACACACACCATTTAAACACACGCATACCATCTAAACACACACACCATTTAAACACACACACACAATCTAAACACACACACACACACACACCATCTAAACACACACACACACACACACACACACCATTTAAACACACACACACACACACACCATTTAAACACACACATACCATTTAAACACACACACACAATCTAAACACACACACACAATCTAAACACACACACACACACACACCGTCTAAACACACACACCCACACACACACACACACACACACACACACACACACACACACACACACACACACCATCTAAACACACACACACACACACACACACACACACACACACACACACACACACACACACACACACCGTCTAAACACACACACACACAATCTAAACACACACACACACACACACCATCTAAACACACACATACACACACACACACACACACACACACACACACACACACACACACACACACACACTCACCATCTAAACACACACACACACACAACATCTAAACACACACACACACACACACTCACCATCTAAACACACACACACACACACACACACACACACACACACACACACACTCACCATCTAAACACACACACACACACACACACACACACACACACACATACATACACACACACACACAAACAGACGTACTGTCACTGTCTCCCAAACAGACGAACAGTCACTGTCTCACTAACAGACGTACAGTCACTGTCTCACTAACAGACGTACAGTCACTGTCTCACTAACAGACGTACAGTCACTGTCTCACTAACAGACGTACAGTCACTGTCTCACTAACAGACGTACAGTCACTGTCTCACTAACAGACGTACAGTCACTGTCTCACTAACAGACGTACAGTCACTGTCTCACTAACAGACGTACAGTCACTGTCTCACTAACAGATGTACAGTCACTGTCTAACTAACAGACGTACAGTCACTGTCTCACTAACAGATGTACAGTCACTGTCTCACTAACAGACGTACAGTCACTGTCTAACTAACAGACGTACAGTCACTGTCTCACTAACAGACGTACAGTCACTGTCTCACTAACAGACGTACAGTCACTGTCTCACTAACAGACGTACAGTCACTGTCTCACTAACAGACGTACAGTCACTGTCTCACTAACAAACGAACAGTCACTGTCTAACTAACAGACATACAGTCACTGTCTCACTAACAGACGTACAGTCACTGTCTCACTAACAGACGTACAGTCACTGTCTCACTAACAGACGTACAGTCACTGTCTCACTAACAAACGAACAGTCACTGTCTAACTAACAGACGTACAGTCACTGTCTCACTAACAGACGTACAGTCACTGTCTAACTAACAGACGTACAGTCACTGTCTCACTAACAGACGTACAGTCACTGTCTCACTAACAGAAGTACAGTCACTGTCTCACTAACAGAAGTACAGTCACTGTCTCACTAACAGACGTACAGTCACTGTCTCACTAACAGACGTACAGTCACTGTCTAACTAACAGACGTACAGTCACTGTCTAACTAACAAACGAACAGTCACTGTCTCACTAACAGACGTACAGTCATTGTCTCACTAACAGACGTACAGTCACTGTCTCACTAACAGAAGTACAGTCACTGTCTCACTAACAGACGTACAGTCACTGTCTCACTAACAGACGTACAGTCACTGTCTCACTAACAGACGTACAGTCACTGTCTCACTAACAGACGTACAGTCACTGTCTCACTAACTAATGCATGAGCTACACCAAAGGTTGCTGGTACAAATACCAGAGCCGACAAAAGTCACTTAACCCTAATTTGTTCCAGGAGCGCCGTACACCTCTCATACTACTATGGCTGATCCTGTATAACAACACATTACACTGCACCTATCATACTACTATGGCTGACCCTGTATAACAACACATTACACTACACCTATCATACTACTATGGCCGACCCTGTATAACAACACATTACACTGCACCTATCATACTACTATGACTGACCCTGTATAACAACACATTACACTGCACCTATCATACTACTATGACTGACCCTGTATAAACAACACATTAACTGCACCTATCATACTACTATGGCTGACCCTGTATAACAACACATTACACTGCACCTATCATACTACTATGGCTGATCCTGTATAACAACACATTACACTGCACCTATCATACTACTATGACTGACCCTGTATAACAACACATTACACTGCACCTATCATACTACTATGACTGACCCTGTATAACAACACATTACACTGCACCTATCATACTACTATGACTGACCCTGTATAACAACACATTACACTGCACCTATCATACTACTATGGCTGATCCTGTATAACAACACATTACACTGCACCTATCATACTACTATGACTGACCCTGTATAACAACACATTACACTGCACCTATCATACTACTATGACTGACCATGTATAACAACACATTACACTACACCTATCATACTACTATGACTGACCCTGTATAACAACACATTACACTGCACCTATCATACTACTATGACTGACCCTGTATAACAACACATTACACTGCACCTATCATACTACTATGGCTGATCCTGTATAACAACACATTACACTGCACCTATCATACTACTATGACTGACCCTGTATAACAACACATTACACTGCACCTATCATACTACTATGACTGACCCTGTATAATAACACATTACACTGCACCTATCATACTACTATGACTGACCCTGTATAACAACACATTACACTGCACCTATCATACTACTATGGCTGACCCTGTATAACAACACATTTCACTGCACCTATCATACTACTATGGCTGATCCTGTATAACAACACATTACACTACACCTATCATACTACTATGACTGACCCTGTATAACAACACATTACACTACACCTATCATACTACTATGACTGACCCTGTATAACAACACATTACACTGCACCTATCATACTACTATGACTGACCCTGTATAACAACACATTACACTACACCTATCATACTACTATGACTGACCCTGTATAACAACACATTACACTGCACCTATCATACTACTATGGCTGACCCTGTATAACAACACATTTCACTGCACCTATCATACTACTATGGCTGATCCTGTATAACAACACATTTCACTGCACATATCTGCTGTATGTAGCAAAAAAAACATCTTACAAATTTGAAACATAAGAGAAGCTTTTCAAACCAGACCTTTACTCCACCCTGGTTTTAATGACATCACAGTCGTACAACAAGTCCTGTTTTATAGACTACACACACACTCCACACACCCACACCCAGCAGGTCCCCTGAGAGTGTAGCTACACAGCCACCATGAGCTTAGCCTGAGGAACAACACCAGATGCCTTCTATTCTGCTTTGTCAGGGTGTGAGTGTGTGGAGTCAGAGACGCCAATAAGCTACCATCACGTTTGTAATCATAGCCTCCATGCCAGTTCATGTGGGTGTTTTTGAGCTGTGTACGTTGTCCATGTTAAGTCATTTGAAAGGGTGTTTCTTTGTTTGTTCAATACAATTCAATACAATCCCCAGTCATTGTTGTTCAGAGCTAAGGGTGTCTACAGGCTAGCTGTTGTGTGACTCTCTGAGTCCTGGAGGTTCTCAGTGGAGAGGGGAGGTTGTGACAGATTCGTGCCTGATGGGGTGAGCTCTCCTTGGGCATGAGGAGAAGGGACGGCTGCCTGTCTGGGTGTTATGGTGCTGCTGGATGTGACAGTTTACATCTGCTGTTGATTGAGGGAGGGAGAGGGGGAGAGAAAGAGAGAGGGATAGAGCAGGACTGTTGATAGAGGGAGGGGGGGGGGGGGTGACGAGAGGGAGAGAGAAAGAGAGAGGGAAAAAGAGAGGGGGAGAGCAGGACTGCTGGTCTGTGGCTTCAAAAGAGCTGCTTCAAACACTCCCAGCTCCATCAGAGAAATCCCCCAGAGATATGAAGAAAGGAGGAGACGAGGGAGAGGGGGAGACGAGGGAGAGGGGGAGACGATGGAGAGGGGGAGACGAGGGAGAGGGGGAGGGAATTCTCTTGCAATTCTATACATTTTGCCATGTCTAATGTGTATTCATGTGACATTTGAGTGACAAAATTACAACAATGTCTATGGTCAAAAAAAAGAACGTTAGCTGACATGGGCTGGTTGATCTGACAAGTTAATAATAGCTCTAAGAAATGCAATGACTGACATGAAGAGGAAAGCTGATGATGCACTACCTGATTTAGAAACTGCATCTTGTGCGTTCTACTATTACAACTTTCAAGAGTACGTTTTAAAGCTGGACTGAGTTTGGGAACCACTGCGTTAGTGCAACACATTCAGCAGTGACAACAGAAGGGCTTGCAGCCACACAAGTAAATTAGCTTACAATAAAATAGGTATTTTTTGCAAAGACGATGCATGGCCATTAGATTTCTAATGTTTACCATAGAAAGAATGTAGCCAGCTACATTTCCTAATGTTGTTCTTGATGTTCATCTTGCATTTTAACTTGTCAAAACTACTAGAGAAAAGTCAAGCTCAGTCAGTGCTCTCTGCTGATCTAATGCCAGTTTGTGAATGCAGTCATTTGATTGGTCAAGACGAGAGCACAGGTGAAGTGATAATGACAGGTGAAGTAATAATGACAGGTGAAGTGATAATGACAGGTGAAGTAATAATGACAGGTGAAGTGATAATGACAGGCGAAGTGATAATGACAGGCGAAGTGATAATGACAATGACAGGCGAAGTGATAATGACAGGCGAAGTGATAATGACAGGTGAAGTGATAATGACAGGTGAAGTGATAATGACAGGTGAAGTGATGACAGGTGAAGTGATAATGACAGGTGAAGTGATAATGACAGGCGAAGTGATAATGACAGGCGAAGTGATAATGACAATGACAGGCGAAGTGATAATGACAGGCGAAGTGATAATGACAGGTGAAGTGATAATGACAGGTGAAGTGATAATGACAGGTGAAGTGATGACAGGTGAAGTGATAATGACAGGTGAAGTGATAATGACAGGTGAAGTGATAATGACAGGCGACGTGATAATGGCAGGTGAAGTGATAATGACAGGTGAAGTGATAATGACAGGTGAAGTGATAATGACAGGCGACGTGATAATGACAGGTGAAGTGATAATGGCAGGTGAAGTGATAATGCTTTTTAATGTCTAATACCTCTCCCTCCTTCTTTCTCTCACCCTCCTCCCTACCACCATCTCTTCTCTCTTTCAACCTCCCCCTCCCTCTCTCCGTCCTCCCTCTCTCCGTCCTCCCTCTCTCCGTCCTCCCTCTCTCCGTCCTCCCTCTCTCCGTCCTCCCTCTCTCCGTCCTCCCTCTCTCCGTCCTCCCTCTCTTCGTCCTCCCTCTCTCCGTCCTCCCTCTCTCCGTCCTCCCTCTCTCCGTCCTCCCTCTCTCCGTCCTCCCTCTCTTCGTCCTCCCTCTCTCCGTCCTCCCTCTCTCCGTCCTCCCTCTCTCCGTCCTCCCTCTCTCCCCCTCCCTCTCTCCGTCCTCCCTCTCTCCGTCCTCCCTCTCTCCGTCCTCCCTCTCTCCGTCCTCCCTCTCTCCCCCTCCCTCTCTCCGTCCTCCCTCTCTCCGTCCTCCCTCTCTCCGTCCTCCCTCTCTTCGTCCTCCCTCTCTCCGTCCTCCCTCTCTCCGTCCTCCCTCTCTCCGTCCTCCCTCTCTCCGTCCTCCCTCTCTCCGTCCTCCCTCTCTCCCCCTCCCTCTCTCCCCCTCCCTCTCTCCCCCTCCCTCTCTCCGTCCTCCCTCTCTCCGTCCTCCCTCTCTCCGTCCTCCCTCTCTCCGTCCTCCCTCTCTCCCCCTCCCTCTCTTCTCCATCCAGGCATCGACTATAAGACCACCACTATTCTGCTGGATGGGAGGAGAGTGAAACTGGAGCTGTGGTTAGTACATCCTACATGTTGGAGCTGTGGTTAGTACATCCTACATGTTGGAGCTGTGGTTAGTACATCCTACATGTTGGAGCTGTGGTTAGTACATCCTACATGTTGGAGCTGTGGTTAGTACATCCTACATGTTGGAGCTGTGGTTAGTACATCCTACATGTTGGAGCTGTGGTTAGTACATCCTACATGTTGGAGCTGTGGTTAGTACATCCTACATGTTGGAGCTGTGGTTAGTACATCCTACATGTTGGAGCTGTGGTTAGTACATCCTACATGTTGGAGCTGTGGTTAGTACATCCTACATGTTGGAGCTGTGGTTAGTACATCCTACATGTTGGAGCTGTGGTTAGTACATCCTACATGTTGGAGCTGTGGTTAGTACATCCTACATGTTGGAGCTGTGGTTAGTACATCCTACATGTTGGAGCTGTGGTTAGTACATCCTACATGTTGGAGCTGTGGTTAGTACATCCTACATGTTGGAGCTGTGGTTAGTACATCCTACATGTTGGAGCTGTGGTTAGTACATCCTACATGTTGGAGCTGTGGTTAGTACATCCTACATGTTGGAGCTGTGGTTAGTACATCCTACATGTTGGAGCTGTGGTTAGTACATCCTACATGTTGAATCAACACGTTGTTGGAGATGTGGTTACTACATCCTACATGTTGAATCAACACGTTGTTGGAGCTGTGGTTACTACATCCTACATGTTGAATCAACACGTTGTTGGAGCTGTGGTTACTACATCCTACATGTTGGAGCTGTGGTTAGTACATCCTACATGTTGGAGCTGTGGTTAGTACATCCTACATGTTGGAGCTGTGGTTACTACATCCTACATGTTGGAGCTGTGGTTACTACATCCTACATGTTGGAGCTGTGGTTACTACATCCTACATGTTCAATCAACACGTTGTTGGAGCTGTGGTTAGTACATCCTACATGTTGGAGCTGTGGTTACTACATCCTACATGTTGGAGCTGTGGTTACTACATCCTACATGTTGGAGATGTGGTTACTACATCCTACATGTTGGAGCTGTGGTTAGTACATCCTACATGTTGGAGCTGTGGTTACTACATCCTACATGTTGGAGCTGTGGTTACTACATCCTACATGTTGGAGCTGTGGTTACTACATCCTACATGTTGGAGATGTGGTTACTACATCCTACATGTTGGAGCTGTGGTTAGTACATCCTACATGTTGGAGCTGTGGTTACTACATCCTACATGTTGGAGCTGTGGTTACTACATCCTACATGTTCAATCAACACGTTGTTGGAGCTGTGGTTAGTACATCCTACATGTTGGAGCTGTGGTTACTACATCCTACATGTTGGAGCTGTGGTTACTACATCCTACATGTTGGAGCTGTGGTTACTACATCCTACATGTTGGAGCTGTGGTTAGTACATCCTACATGTTGGAGCTGTGGTTACTACATCCTACATGTTGAATCAACACGTTGTTGGAGATGTGGTTACTACATCCTACATGTTGAATCAACACGTTGTTGGAGATGTGGTTACTACATCCTACATGTTGAATCAACACGTTGTTGGAGATGTGGTTACTACATCCTACATGTTGAATCAACACGTTGTTGGAGATGTGGTTACTACATCCTACATGTTGAATCAACACGTTGTTGGAGATGTGGTTACTACATCCTACATGTTGAATCAACACGTTGTTGGAGCTGTGGTTAGTACATCCTACATGTTGAATCAACACGTTGTTGGAGATGTGGTTACTACATCCTACATGTTGAATCAACACGTTGTTGGAGATGTGGTTAGTACATCCTACATGTTGAATCAACACGTTGTTGGAGATGTGGTTACTACATCCTACATGTTGAATCAACACGTTGTTGGAGATGTGGTTAGTACATCCTACATGTTGAATCAACACGTTGGAGGAGCTGTGGTTACTACATCCTACATGTTGAATCAACACGTTGGAGGAGCTGTGGTTACTACATCCTACATGTTGAATCAACACGTTGGAGGAGCTGTGGTTAGTACATCCTACATGTTGAATCAACACGTGGTTGGAGATGTGGTTAGTACATCCTACATGTTCAATCAACACGTTGTTGGAGATGTGGTTAGTACATCCTACATGTTGGAGCTGTGGTTAGTACATCCTACATGTTGAATCAACACGTTGGAGGAGCTGTGGTTAGTACATCCTACATGTTGAATCAACACGTTGGAGGAGCTGTGGTTAGTACATCCTACATGTTGAATCAACACGTTGTTGGAGATGTGGTTACTACATCCTACATGTTGAATCAACACGTTGTTGGAGCTGTGGTTACTACATCCTACATGTTCAATCAACACGTTGTTGGAGATGTGGTTAGTACATCCTACATGTTCAATCAACACGTTGTTGGAGATGTGGTTACTACATCCTACATGTTGAATCAACACGTTGTTGGAGCTGTGGTTACTACATCCTACATGTTCAATCAACACGTTGTTGGAGATGTGGTTAGTACATCCTACATGTTCAATCAACACGTTGTTGGAGATGTGGTTACTACATCCTACATGTTCAATCAACACGTTGTTGGAGATGTGGTTACTACATCCTACATGTTGAATCAACACGTTGTTGGAGATGTGGTTACTACATCCTACATGTTGAATCAACACGTTGTTGGAGATGTGGTTACTACATCCTACATGTTGAATCAACACGTTGTTGGAGATGTGGTTACTACATCCTACATGTTGAATCAACACGTTGTTGGAGATGTGGTTACTACATCCTACATGTTCAATCAACACGTTGTTGGAGATGTGGTTAGTACATCCTACATGTTCAATCAACACGTTGTTGGAGATGTGGTTACTACATCCTACATGTTGAATCAACACGTTGTTGGAGATGTGGTTACTACATCCTACATGTTCAATAAACACGTTGTTGGAGATGTGGTTACTACATCCTACATGTTGAATCAACACGTTGTTGGAGATGTGGTTAGTACATCCTACATGTTCAATCAACACGTTGTTGGCCGGCACGCAGTGGGTGTCATCATTACACTGACCTAGCAGGTGTCGTCATTACCTGTCTGAGCGCTGTGCGTGGGTGTGTGTATGTGTGAGGGAAATTAGCTGATTATAAAGACATGAACCCTAATACATGGCGGCATCCATCTCTCTTTTAACACCCTTAAAGTGGAACTGACAGTGTTTTAGCAACATGAAATATTAAAATCTGTTTATATACACCCCTGGAAGAATGTGACACCTTATTTTTACTTTTTCTGACAAGCGATCACTTAGATATGGTTCTTAGAATGTTTGGGAATGATTTATAGTAAGACATTTGTGAAGATTCTATAGCAATATAGAGTGGGGAATACGTTTAGACAGTTAATAGACACTGCAGTAAATAAACCAGGACCGCAATCTACGCAGATCAGAGCTTCAGTAGGCCTTTATGCAAATAAGACATTTGCCACACAGGTCTGCCATCATTCACTTTGAACTGGACTGTGTGTTTACAGTCTGTAGCAACAGCGTGAATTTAAATAATTAGAACGCATTCACCAAAAGCCACAAAATACACCTGAATGGATTTCTACAGATGTGTCAACACGAAGGGAGTCCTCTTACATTTGGGAACTTTACAGTCCTGTGGATCTAAAAGGCATGAAGGGGTCTCTCTCCCTCAGTTATGCACATCAACAAGATCAACAACTAATGTTTGCCAGAGCAAGATGAGCTAAAATCTAACAAGGGAACATTAGATAAACCCTCTCAATCTTTTTCAGCTAGTTGGCCGTCAGAATGTCACTGATAACCGATGGGGAATAGTAGTCTGCTCGTCCTTCTGCAACTTGCCTACCAATGCATGCTTGTCCCAACCCATGTTTTGACAAGTGAATGGGAACTTGCCTGCCTGCCCGCCCGCCCATTTGATCGATGGCAAATAGATTTGATTGACAACTAAGGGGGCGTTTGTAAATTGCCTCCAGTGTGTCTGCGCTCTGGGTCGTTCTCCGAGCATTCAGAGCTCACACTGCATTATTGACACTGGACGCTCTGGCCGAGAAGTAGGGTTGATTTGAGCGTTCCTCACAACGGAAGTCAAGCACCCAAGCTAACTGGCTAAAGTTGGCTAGCTACTTCCAGACACAAATGAGAACACCTCACTCTGACCATTTTACTCACCCTAGCAGAGCTGGTTAGGCTGTTTTCATGTCATCTAGAGTGTTAGTAAAAACTGTGCTGCTGGAAACTTTTTTTGTCAGACACGTTCATATTCGAACGCGGGTGTTGCGCAAATAGAACCTATTTTTAAAACCTCTTATAAAGTTGGGTTTGTAGCATAAACTGGGAATTTAATATTTTTTACTCATGATTGTCTGTTTCATATCTTCAAAGTAGTTAAAACGCAGTCAGTTCCACTTTAACTTTACCCAATCACCACTCAGATACCATCTCCCTGTTAAATCCTTTACCCAATCACCACTCAGATACCATCTCCCTGTTAAATCCTTTACCCAATCACCACTCAGATACCATCTCCCTGTTAACTCCTTTACCCAATCACCACTCAGATACCATCTCTCTGTTAACTCCTTTACCCAATCACCACTCAGATACCATCTCTCTGTTAACTCCTTTACCCAATCACCACTCAGATACCATCTCCCTGTTAACTCCTTTACCCAATCACCACTCAGATACCATCTCCCTGTTAACTCCTTTACCCAATCACCACTCAGATACCATCTCCCTGTTAACTCCTTTACCCAATCACCACTCAGATACCATCTCTCTGTTAACTCCTTTACCCAATCACCACTCAGATACCATCTCCCTGTTAACTCCTTTACCCAATCACCACTCAGATACCATCTCCCTGTTAACTCATTTACCCAATCACCACTCAGATACCATCTCCCTGTTAACTCCTTTACCCAATCACCACTCAGATACCATCTCCCTGTTAACTCCTTTACCCAATCACCACTCAGATACCATCTCCCTGTTAACTCCTTTACCCAATCACCACTCAGATACCATCTCCCTGTTAACTCCTTTACCCAATCGCCACTCAGATACCATCTCCCTGTTAACTCCTTTACCCAATCACCACTCAGATACCATCTCCCTGTTAACTCCTTTACCCAATCACCACTCAGATACCATCTCTCTGTTAACTCCGTTACCCAATCACCACTCAGATACCATCTCTCTGTTAACTCCCTTAACTTTACCCAATCACCACTTGGATACAGATCTTCCTTTCAGCCAATCAGCTTCCAGATTCATCTTCCTGTCAGCTTATCTTTAGCCAATCAACATGCAGCTTTCTCTCACCAGTGAGACTAGAGGATACAGTGATATGAGATGTTCTCTTTCTGGAGAGATAACTGAAGCATGGGCAGCAAATACATGTTTATTATGAATTCATAAAAACGTAATCTAGTTTTTTGTTGAGGGAAAGTAGTGTGATAGGTGCAGTGTAATGTGTTGTTATACAGGGTCGGCCATAGTAGTATGATAGGTGCAGTTAATGTGTTGTTATACAGGGTCGGCCATAGTAGTATGATAGGTGCAGTGTAATGTGTTGTTATACAGGGTCAGTCATAGTAGTATGATAGGTGTAGTGTAATGTGTTGTTATACAGGGTCAGTCATAGTAGTATGATAGGTGCAGTGTAATGTGTTGTTATACAGGGTCGGCCATAGTAGTATGATAGGTGCAGTGTAATGTGTTGTTATACAGGGTCGGCCATAGTAGTATGATAGGTGTAGTGTAATGTGTTGTTATACAGGGTCAGTCATAGTAGTATGATAGGTGCAGTGTAATGTGTTGTTATACAGGGTCAGTCATAGTAGTATGATAGGTGCAGTGTAATGTGTTGTTATACAGGGTCAGTCATAGTAGTATGATAGGTGCAGTGTAATGTGTTGTTATACAGGGTCGGCCATAGTAGTATGATAGGTGCAGTGTAATGTGTTGTTATACAGGGTCAGTCATAGTAGTATGATAGGTGCAGTGTAATGTGTTGTTATACAGGGTCGGCCATAGTAGTATGAGAGGTGCAGTTAATGTGTTGTTTATACAGGGTCAGTCATAGTAGTATGATAGGTGCAGTTAATGTGTTGTTATACAGGGTCAGTCATAGTAGTATGATAGGTGTAGTGTAATGTGTTGTTTTACAGGGTCAGTTCTTTGGTCCAGGGGTAGTTCCTTGGTCCAGGGGTAGTTCCTTGGTCCAGGGGTAGTTCCTTGGTCCAGGGGTAGTTCCTTGGTCCAGGGGTAGTTCTTTGGTCCAGGGGTAGTTCTTTGGTCCAGGGGTAGTTCCTTGGTCCAAGGGTAGTTCCTTGGTCCAGGGGTAGTTCCTTGGTCCAGGGGTAGTTCCTTGGTCCAGGGGTAGTTCCTTGGTCCAGGGGTAGTTCCTTGGTCCAGGGGTAGTTTTCCAGGGTAACCTTTTTTGTTATTCTGTCGTCTGACATATTGATTAGACGGTTCCATAACCTAATAATTTAACCCATCTGTCTTGTTTCACCCGGCTCCATCCCATGTCTCCTTGAATAGCAAGGCTTGGGGCAAACCTATGCACTCCCTGAAAACATGGTGTGCCTCTATTCTAAATAGTTAGCTGTTTTGGATTCTTTACAAGCCCAGATTCAAGCAGCATAGTTCACTACAGGACACAGACATTAATTATTGAGCTGTGATTATGTACAATAGCTAAGGTCTTTATTACTACCAACAGATCTGATAAAGACTTTATACCCTCCTCAAAGATCATACTTTCATCAGACAGGAAACCAAGGTATTTATATGAGCTAGTGTAGTTTAGGGGCAAGTCAAGAATACTTCTTACTCTACCCTTTTTTCTGAAGTGCATCTTGGTTAATCATTCATCTCCATTTGGCACACCAAAGATTGACACTGTATGTGAAAATGGCAAATACAGTACATATAATGTTAAGTTTTACCCGATGACATCATCAAAAGTTAAAACATTTTAAAAACAGTGATTTTCAAACACTGAGATTTGTCACAGAGAAGATAGGACCTTATCTTTTTAACCTCAGATCATAGAAATGTGCTGTTTCCACATAATGAATATGAGGTTGAAAAGTGTGGTCTCTCTCTCTCAGGGACACGTCAGGACAGGGGAGGTTCTGCACCATCTTCAGGTCCTACTCCAGAGGAGCTCAGGTAGGAACACACATTCTGCTGACACCGTACACACATTCTGGTGACATAGTTCACACATTCTACTGATTGAATACACATTCTGGTGACACAGTACACACATTCTGGTGACACAGTACACACATTCTGGTGACACAGTACACACATTTTACTAATTGAACACACCTTCTGGTGACATAGTACACACATTCTACTGATTGAATACACATTCTGGTGACACAGTACACACATTCTGCTGATTTAATACACATTCTGCTGACACAGTACACACATTCTGCTGACATAGTGTATGTATAGTATATATATATTATTATTGTTTCGTTCACTTCTCTTTTTGACCTGCCCTGTTGGAGCTTAAGAATTTCTCTGTACCCTGCAGACCCTGTGCATGTGACTAATAAACTCAGCTAATTTAATCTAGTACACACACCATTCTACTGACACAAGTCCCCCACTGAGTGTGTTTGGCTGGCCTTCTCTCCTCCTCCTCCTCCTATAAACAGGACATAAAAGAACAATGCCTGATGTGTGTGTGTGTGTGTGTTCTCCAGGGGATCCTGCTGGTGTATGACATCGCAAACCGCTGGTCGTTCGAAGGCATCGACCGCTGGATACGAGAGATTGACGAGGTATGGAAAGGAGGGGGGAGAGGAGGAGGAAGGGAAGGGAAGATGGGAGAGGACAGGAGAGGAAATGAGGGGAGGGAGAGGAGAGCATAGAAAGAAGGGAGGGAGGGAGAGGAGAGAAGGGAGGGAGAGGATAGAAGGGAGGGCGGGAGGGAGAGTGAGAGGAGAGGTAAAGTAGCTATAAAGAGTAGTCCCGGTTTCCCGATAGCGATGGAACTTAGGCTTACGAGTGTTTTAACGATGTATCTTTCCTACAGCGGCCGAAGATGTAACAATCATTTCCCAAAACACCACGCTGAGAGAACGGTCGCTATGTGCGTCACTGAGGCATGTGTCAATACTGAGAGGATAGAAAAAAAGGAAGCACTGATCTCGGATCAGCGTTCTCCCTTTCAAATCTTACCTTAACATTATAATTATTCCACAATACTGATGAGGGATCAGCTGCTAGAGGGATATTATCATATATTGAGGCGGCTTATTCTAATGCTCACCCTGTTATAATCTACTAAATCCACATGTTACACATCATGTTATACACTGAGTGGACAAAACATTAGGAACACCATGACAGACTGACCAGGTGACACAGACTGACCAGGTGACACAGACTGACCAGGTGACACAGACTGACCAGGTGACACAGACTGACCACGTGACACAGACTGACCAGGTGACACAGACTGATCAGGTGAATCCAGGTGAAAGATATGATCCCTTATTGATGTCACTTGTTAAATCCTCTCCAATCAGTGTAGATGAAGGGGAGGAGTCAGGTTAAAGAAGGATGTTTAAGCCTTGAGACAATTGAGACAAGGATTGTGTATGTGTTCCATTCAGAGGGTGAATGGGCAAGACAAAATATTGAAGTGCCTTTGAAAGGGGTATGGTAGGAGGTGCCAGACTGCTGGGTTTTTCACGCAAAACTGTGGGAAGCATTGAAGTCAACATGGGCCAGCATCTCTGTGGAACCCATTTGACACCTTGTAGAATCCATGTCCTGACGAAATGAGGCTGAGAGGACAGAAGGGGAGCAACTCAATATTAGGAAGGTGTTCTGATGTTCTGTCCACTCAGTGCCCTTTACATTTAGGTGAAAATTACAGACAGTAGCGTACAAATAGCTAAATAAAACTCAATTGAATTAACATGAAATGTATTTAAATATCATACCAATATATAGGTGTATGTAATAAATACTGTATTTCTCTTTAATCTGGGTTATCAGTACAGTGTTTCTCTGTAATACAGTCATCTGAGTTATCAGTACAGTGTTTCTCTGTAATACAGTCATCTGGGTTATCAGTACAGTGTTTCTCTGTAATACAGTCATCTGGGTTATCAGTACAGTGTTTATCTTTAATACAGTCATCTGGGTTATCAGTATAGTGTTTCTCTTTAATACAGTCATCTGGGTTATCAGTACAGTGTTTCTCTGTAATACAGTCATCTGGGTTATCAGTACAGTGTTTCTCTTTAATACAGTCATCTGGGTTATCAGTACAGTGTTTCTCTTTAATACAGTCATCTGGGTTATCAGTACAGTGTTTCTCTGTAATACAGTCATCTGGGTTATCAGTACAGTGTTTCTCTGTAATACAGTCATCTGAGTTATCAGTACAGTGTTTCTCTGTAATACAGTCATCTGGGTTATCAGTACAGTGTTTCTCTGTAATACAGTCATCTGGGTTATCAGTACAGTGTTTCTCTGTAATACAGTCATCTGGGTTATCAGTACAGTGTTTATCTTTAATACAGTCATCTGGGTTATCAGTACAGTGTTTCTCTGTAATACAGTCATCTGGGTTATCAGTACAGTGTTTCTCTTTAATACAGTCATCTGGGTTATCAGTACAGTGTTTATCTTTAATACAGTCATCTGGGTTATCAGTACAGTGTTTCTCTTTAATACAGTCATCTGGGTTATCAGTATAGTGTTTCTCTTTAATACAGTCATCTGGGTTATCAGTACAGTGTTTCTCTTTAATACAGTCATCTGGGTTATCAGTACAGTGTTTCTCTTTAATACAGTCATCTGGGTTTTCAGTTGGAGTGTCTTTGTCTTGTTATATAAAGAAATGTGCAGCTTTGTATTTGTAGTCACTGTCACATTCGTTCTGAATTCATAATCAGTCACAGAAAGACAGATAAACATAATGATTTAGTGTTTAGCAGAGATCTTCTGTGTATAAAGTGATTCGGGAGGGGGAAAAAAACACATCTAGCGTCTAGAGGTCTGAGGTATTAAATAACAAGCTTTTTCAAGACCAACTTTAGTAATGATGGTTTTGGGAAACAGCTCAGAGATCTAACGACAAACGTAGCCTTAAGATGCTTTTGGGAAACCGGTCCCTGATCTCTATATTATCTGAAAGGGACAGTTCTAACAGCTTTCTTTTACTTACTACTATTTTCTGCTTCCTGTAAATCACTTAAATGCCCCGCCTCCCTCTCCCTCCCATCAGCATGCCCCGGGTGTACCTCGTATCCTGGTAGGTAACCGGCTCCACCTGGCGTTCAAGCGTCAGGTTCCTACGGAGCAGGCCCGGGCGTACGCTGAGAAGAATGGCATGACCTTCTTCGAGGTCAGCCCGCTCTGCAACTTTAACGTCATCGAGTCGTTCACAGAGCTGTCTCGCATCGTACTGATGAGGCACGGCATGGAGAAGTTCTGGAAGCCCAACAGAGGTAGGAGGGTTGGGGGAGGGGCTCTACAAGGAGTACATGTGCTCCTAATTCGAAACATGTAGGAGCACAGTAAACATGTAGGAGCACAGTAAACATGTAGGAGCACAGTAAACATGTAGGAGCACAGTAAACATGTAGGAGCACAATAAACATGTAGGAGCACAGTAAACATGTAGGAGCACAGTAAACATGTAGGAGCACAGTAAACAGTGCTCAAGGTATTCATTATATAAATTGCCAGCAATTAGAAAATACAGGGTTTAGGAGCACCAGAAGAAAAAAATTACATTGAGATACAGCCAAATAAAGACTATATGAATCCTAGCTATCCTACTTTTAATATAATAATATATACCATTTAGCAGTCATGCGTGAATACATTTTACGTATGGGTGGTCCCGGGAATTGAACCCACTATCCTGGTGTTGCAAGCGCCATGTTCTACCAACTGAGCTACAGAGGACCACTGTGGAAGCACATCTCCTAAAGAAGTGTTCCCTTCTTTCTGAGCCACCAAATGTTTGAGTACTACTGGTAAAGTTACCACACGGGTTATGATATCTTTCAGGTTACCAGGTTGCTAGCTAGCTAATGCTGTAACATGACTCATCTGTGGTTACCAGGTTGCTAGCTAGCTAATGCTGTAACATGACTCATCTGTGGTTACCAGGTTGCTAGCTAGCTAATGCTGTAACATGACTCATCTGTGGTTACCAGGTTGCTAGCTAGCTAATGCTGTAACATGACTCATCTGTGGTTACCAGGTTGCTAGCTAGCTAATGCTGTAACATGACTCATCTGTGGTTACCAGGTTACTAGCTAGCTAATGCTGTAACATGACTCATCTGTGGTTACCAGGTTGCTAGCTAGCTAATGCTGTAACATGACTCATCTGTGGTTACCAGGTTACTAGCTAGCTAATGCTGTAACATGACTCATCTGTGGTTACCAGGTTGCTAGCTAGCTAATACTGTAACATGACTAATCTGTGGTTACCAGGTTGCTAGCTAGCTAATACTGTAACATGACTCATCTGTGGTTACCAGGTTGCTAGCTAGCTCATGCTGTAACATGACTGAACAAGGTTAGCATCTCCTGTGTATGAACTCTCTCTCCAGTCTTCAGTCTCCAGGACCTGTGCTGCAGAGCGATTGTCTCCTGCACTCCCGTCCACCTGATTGACAAGCTGCCGTTGCCCGTGGCGATAAAGTCCCACCTCAAATCCTTCTCTATGGCCAATGGGATGAATGCGGTGATGATGCACGGACGCTCTTATTCGCTGGCCAACGCGGCGGGCGGGTCTAAAGGGAACAGTCTGAAGCGTTCTAAATCCATCAAACCCCCCCAGAGCCCCCCACAGAACTGCACACGCAACAACTGTAAAATCTCCTAGTAATAGACCCTGTCTGGGGGAGGAGGGGACACTGACACCCTAAACACTGAAACAGACCACTGAGGGAACACTGAATAAGAGGAGAGGACTTGTAGGGCCTGAGACCTACCCTACACCCTGAGGAGGGAGACACCCTGAAACAGACCTAGCCCTTACCCCCTACCCTACACCCTGAGGAGGGAGACACCCTGAAACAGACCTAGCCCTTACCCCCTACCCTACACCCTGAGGAGGGGAGACACCCTGAAACAGACCTAGCCCTTACCCCCTACCCTACAGCCTGAGGAGGGGAGACACCCTGAAACAGACCTAGCCCTTACCCCCTACCCTACACCCTGGGGGAAGGAGGAGGATGAGGAGGGAGGAGTGTGCACACAGACCTGAGGAGACCCGACCAGACATCTATGATCAACCCTCGTCCATAGGAGGGGCTTGGCCTAGCCCCTACCTCTGACCCCCTCTCTCTGTTGATCTGAGCAAAGCCTCCTGCTGTCCCATGATTCATATCTGTTAAATAATAGATGTTCTCTTCATGGATCTCAGGAGCTTTTACATCGTCCCTCATTCTGCCTGCTCTCGCTCTCTCTCCTTCTCTCTCCCTCCATCTCCCTTACTCTGCCTGCTCTCGCTCTCTCTCCTTCTCTCTCCCTCCATCTCCCTTACTCTGCCTGCTCTCGCTCTCTCTCCTTCTCTCTCCCTCCATCTCCCTTACTCTGCCTGCTCTCGCTCTCTCTCCTTCTCTCTCCCTCCATCTCCCTTACTCTGCCTGTTCTCTCCATCTCTCCTCTCCTTGCTGTTCCTCTGTCTCCTCTCCTTGCTGTTCCTCTGTCTCCTCTCCTTGCTGTTCCTCTGTCTCCTCTCCTTGCTGTTCCTCTCTCTCCTCTCCTTCCTGTTCCTCCCTCTCCTCTCCTTCCTGTTCCTCCCTCTCTTCCTCTCTCTCTCTCCTCTCCGCACCAGTTTCCAGTGCAGCCAGTGAAGGAACTCCCCTATCTCCCCCACAGTCACCAACTCCCAGGATGCATCTGAAATTGCACCCTATTCCCTACACAGGCTCTGGTTAAAAGTATTCCACTATGTAGGGAATAGGGTGCCATTTAGGACGCAGACTCAGACTCACCCAATGAAGCCTGGTTGTCAGGCTGAGGGGTGTTCTCTTCTCACTGGAGGGCAACCATATTGTTTTCCTACAGACAGTCAGCGATGTGAGCATGGAGCCCCAGAGTTTCTCCTATTCAGGGAAATATGGCCCTCAAAGTTTTTTACTTTTCTGGTCTCAGAAAGAGAGGCTGCAGTATAAACCGCTAGAAGGACAGACTCCTCTATGGATGGATGGATGGATGGATGGATGGATGGATGGATGGATGGATGGATGGATGGATGGATGGATGGATGGATGGATGGATGGATGGATGGATGGATGGATGGATGGATGGATGGATGGATGGATGGATGGATGGATGGATGTTGAGTGGTCGAGGAGTGTCAGTTTGTTAGTAGGCAGACGGAAGACGGTCTTCCCCTGCTCATTAGCCACCTTTCATCAAGGATAGTCATGTCTATCCTACCTGAGTCCTTCATGGAAGAGTTTTTAAATGTTTTATCACTTTACACATTTATTTTGGGATTCAACCCTTAAACATAATCTGCCTGATGACGCGTGAGTGGAGAGGAGTCTCATTTCATACAACGTTCCCTCTCGCCGCCTCTCCTCGATTACCTTTGACCTGTTTGGAAATGAGGCGGGAGAGGACGCAGGAGTTGAGCAAATCTAATTGAGAAAATACTTTTGTTTTATTTGGTTTGTATGCGACAATGCATCGCCTCTAAGTCCAATATTGTATGAATGACGAAAATAGGACTCTGTTTTTTATAAAGAAGCTTCTTGTGCGTTTCAAGGCCTCCCTCCCTCTCTGTTTCAAGGCCTCCCTCCCTCTCTGTTTCGAGGCCTCCTTCCCTCTCTGTTTCGAGGCCTCCTTCCCTCTCTGTTTCGAGGCCTCCTTCCCTCTCTGTTTCGAGGCCTCCTTCCCTCTCTGTTTCGAGGCCTCCTTCCCTCTCTGTTTCGAGGCCTCCCTCCCTCTCTGTTTCGAGGCCTCCTTCCCTCTCTGTTTCGAGGCCTCCTTCCCTCTCTGTTTCGAGGCCTCCTTCCCTCTCTGTTTCGAGGCCTCCTTCCCTCTCTGTTTCGAGGCCTCCTTCCCTCTCTGTTTCGAGGCCTCCTTCCCTCTCTGTTTCGAGGCCTCCTTCCCTCTCTGTTTCGAGGCCTCCTTCCCTCTCTGTTTCGAGGCCTCCTTCCCTCTCTGTTTCGAGGCCTCTTTCCCTCTCTGTTTCGAGGCCTCCTTCCCTCTCTGTTTCGAGGCCTCCCTCCCTATTCCCTATAGTGCACTACCCCTATGGGCTCTGGTCAAAAGTAGTGTACTATATAGGGAATAGGGTGCCATTAGAGTCCTACTAGTGATCTGTTGTTATGTTTCAGACTGTAAAGGAGGGAGGAGGTGTTTGGTTCTGGTGTAGTACATCATAATATGGACCACTCCCTTCAGCATGTAGGGAAGACGAGCCTTCAACAAAACCTTTTTGTCCTTCCTCCATTTTTAACTTTTGTCATTGTAATGTGTTTTATTACGACACCTTCGTTGATGTTGACCTTATAATAGTCTGACATTGGGATTGTACCCTATTCTCTAAAATAGGGCAGTACTTTTAAAAGAAGTGTCCTATATAGGGGGATAGGGTGTCATTTTGAGAGACATTGTTTTTCTTCCTGTCACATGACTGGGATTGTTGTTATTATTATGATGGACAGTTTAAAAAGATTTTTTGCAAAGATTGATGGGAGATTGACCTCAGGGCCATGTCAGGAGAAGGGCCCCGTTGGGGCGTCCCAGAGGTTACCTGAGGTGAGGATGTTAAGTGCGTCCCAAATGGCACCCTATTCCTTATATAATGCACTACTTCTGAACAGAGTAGAGCACTTGATAGGGTGCCATTTGGGCGCACACCGTGTGGATAATGGAAGAGTAATGATGGTAAACACAAAATGTAAACACTATGGTTCTGTCCCAAATGGCACCCTATTCCCTATGTAGTGCATTCCCAATAGGTCCTGGTCAAAAGTAGTGCACTACATAGGGAATAGGGTGCGATTTGGGATAGATGCTATTTTCCTTTGGTTGTAGCTGCTGCTGGGTAACTTAAACAAGGAGTGTGTGTGTGATCGAACGAGTGCAAGAGTGTGTTCTTAAAAAAAAACAAGCCGAAACCTGTTTTTAAATTATTGATTGTAAAGTTTTAGGCTAGGGTATGAAAAGCAGATACTTTTTTTCACAATAAAAAACTGTTCTTGACATTATCAAGTCGTTGGGTGGTGTCTTCTGTGATCTTGAGTTCTATTTGAGTATCATATCATCTCAAAGAAACACTGCCATCTACTGGCCCCAATACACACACACACACACACACACACACTAACCTCATCTCCAGGCTAGGGCTGGTGCAGAGAGACTGGCTAGGTCTGGTGCAGAGAGACTGGCTAGGTCTGGTGCAGAGAGACTGGCTAGGGCTGGTGCAGAGAGCCTGGCTAGGGCTGGTGCAGAGAGCCTGGCTAGGGCTGGTGCAGAGAGCCTGGCTAGGGCTGGTGCAGAGAGCCTGGCTAGGGCTGGTGCAGAGAGCCTGTAAGTGCAACAATGTGGGACTTGAAAGGAGTGTGGTGTGGTTAAAATCTAGGTGGCAATGCCTTCTCACTCCCCTTGGTTGGAGACTCCACCCACTGTTTGGGGAACATGGACCTGCTGTAACCCTTGGTTACTGTTAGAAGAATTTGTATGTTTAAAGTAATGACTAAAGTATTCCACCCTGAAACTGTAACCGTGTGAAATGTATTAGAATTATAAGATTATAATTCTAATAATGTGTGTGAATAGGACAAGTTAAGACTAGGACATGGTGTTATTGTTTAGCAAAATAAGTAAGTTATAGTTGAGACAACTAAGGAGAAGAGTAATGATCTATAGACTATTAGTGAAAGCTGTAAAACTGATAACAGGAAAGATGTCTCCCCCACCCAGGGAGGGGAGGAACTGTTAGGCTTGCAGGAGAAAAGGGAACATGTGGCAGACTGTAAGAATTTACAGCCCCCATCAAGCAGGGTGGGGGTTTTCTGACTGAGGTGTGTGTATAAAAGATGGGCTCTGAACTTAGAGGGCAGAGCTCTCTGAATAAAGAACTGACCATTGCAAGCTGGGGCTCTGTCTGTATTATTATAAACTGAAGCCTTACAACCTTCAGGATACAGATAGAGTTATGAAATAGTTCATTTAGAACATTGAGATAGAAATTCTCGTGACAACTTGGTCCTTCGAGCCGGATCTCAATACCTGTTTTTGTTGTCCCAGGGAACCCCGAAAACCGTGCACGGGCGGGTCTAGGACCCGTAACACAAAGACCTGACCTCTGAAATTGAGAGTTTATTTCAGGCAGGTGGTAAACTGGTATACGACAGGAACGGTGATGAGATCCAACCAACATTTAGTCCCAGCTGCAAGGATAAGGTCAGTAGTCTTTATTCATGGATTTGGGTGGATTGATATCTGAAAAACTGCAATAGAATAATATTTTAATCTGCTGTAGAGAGGGTAGTAATCCATCAATAATCCCAGAGGTTGGTCGTCCAGTGAAAAAAAAAAAGAAATCGGAAGCAGGTACTGGGTCCGCAATGAGGCCATTACCAAAATAAACTAATTCTGATAGTGAGACAATTGAAAATTGTCAAAAGATATCAGCAGTAAAATAATTATGGACATGTGAGGTAGAAATACTAACCAGTTAAAATATATACAAATAATTATTTAAGGTTCTGAGTAAAATAATTACGGACATGTGAGACCTAGTAATACTAATCAGTTAAAAGCCATAAGAAACGGAATAACGGCATAATAATTGTATAACTTATTTAATCCGTATACGTGTGAGACCTAATAATCTTTCAAAAGTCATAAAAATAATTATTCAAGGTTTATTATTATTGATGTGAGATAGATATATGAATCAGTCCAAAAGTCATAGGAAACAGCATGGTAATTATATAAATTATTTAACCCGTTTCCAAACGCATGGTAATTATATAAATTATTTAACCCGTTTCCAAACGCATGGTAATTATATAAATTATTGAACTCGTATACGTGAGGCCTAATGATCTTTCAAAAGTCATAAAATAATTATTCAAGGTTTATTATTGACGTGTGAGATAGTTATTTGATCCGTATACGTCTGAGAACCTACCAAAAGTCATAGACTTTTTTATTTATTTAATGTTAGTTATTTGATCCGCATACGTGTGAGACCTAGTAATCTACCAAAAGTCATAAAAATAATTATTTCAGGTTCTGAGTAAGGATTTACTACCATGGGAGGAGGTCCCGGAATTAACCGGGGATGAAAGATATATGGAGTCTAAGGACAAAAGAAACATCTACTATGGTCCTAAGTGGAGAAAGAAGTATGGGTTTGAAGGGCGTCTAGACGTAGACAAACTAGAATCCATGATAAAACAAAGGTGTGCGGAGGCAGAGTAGAGAAACAACAGGCGGAAGGGACAGACACCGCTAGGGTGGGGTTGTCTGAAGCCCGCAGAAGGATAGGAGGAGAAAAAGGGAAGAAGGAAGTGATAAAAAAGAAAGAAGTAAAAATGTATGCGATACACCATGAGCAGAATGGGAAAAGGGAGAAGGCTAGAGAAGATCAGAAAGGAGCAGCATATCTGGGTGGAACCAGGGCTCAGGAGACAAAAAGGAGAAGGGCAGTAAGAAGTAAGAAGCAGTAAGAAGTAAGTAAGGGCAGTAAGAAGTAAGTAAGGGCAGTAAGAGAGGACCAGGATGATGGGAAATGTTTTAATTGTAACAAAACAGGACATTTTGCCGGAGAATGTGAAGCAGCGTGTAAACATTGTAATAAGAGTGACCATAACAGTCGGGATTGTAATAACCAAGGAAAGGGGAAACATAATAATAAAGGAGGTTATAAAGAGAAAGAAGGGAAGGGGTAAGGAGATGAAGAAGATCAGGCTGAACTCCTGAGGAGAATTCAGAGGGAATAAAAACAGACTCAGCTTGAATTAGAAAAGTTGAATGAGGAACAGAAAGAGAAGGAGAGAAAAAGAGAGGGACATACCAAATTGACATGAGAAATTGATTAGCATTTTAGTTCACAGTACATGTAGGACGACCCCAGTAGATGATGGAGTTATAATTCTGGTGTATCTTAAAACGTTTTAATGAACTTGTTCTGGAGTGAAAGAAAAGCCTTCAGTTGGAACAATAAAGACAGACCTTAAATTGAGGCCCCCTCCCTGCTGCAGAGATGACTTCAGAGGAGTCTATCCATCAACAACCAAATGTTAACTGAAGACTTGAACTGGGGGGAAGACACACAGGGACCAGGCACCCTGCCAGACCAAGATCACAATGATTCTCCACCACCAGGCCAGATGTCTCAAGAACTAGGGGACATGATGAATGATGCAAGAGCACAGTCATCCTCTTGACCCTAGAGTTCCAACTGCAGGAGACCTGATGAAGTGTCAAGATAAGAAAGTCAGAGCAGAGGCAAAGAACAAACTGATGGAAAGAGAAAGAGTCAGTTGAGAGCCCAGTTAAGGAGGTGATCAAATGGGAGAAACTAGGAGCAGTTAACAGAGAGGGGATTTGGCATCAGGGTAATTTATCAATATTACCAAAGTCTCTGTTTAGATATGCAGTAATTTTTCCTACTTTCCTACTTACAAAGCATGTAGAGGTCTGTAATTTTTATCATAGGTACACTTCAACTGTGAGAGACGGAATCTAAAACAAAAATCCAGAAAATCACATTGTATGATTTTTAAATAATTAATTTGCATTTTATTGCATGACATAAGTATTTGATCACCTACCAACCAGTAAGAATTCCGGCTCTTACAGACCTGTTAGTTTTTCTTTAAGAAGCCCTCCTGTTCTCCACTCATTACCTGTATTAACTGCACCTGTTTGAACTCGTTACCTGTATAAAAGACACCTGTCCACACACTCAATCAAACAGACTCCAACCTCTCCACAATGGCCAAGACCAGAGAGCTGTGTAAGGACATCAGGGATAAAATTGTAGACCTGCACAAGGCTGGGATGGTCTACAGGACAATAGGCAAGCAGCTTGGTGAGAAGGCAACAACTGTTGGCGCAATTATTAGAAAATGGAAGAAGTTCAATACGACGGTCAATCGCCCTCGGTCTGGGGCACCATGCAAGATCTCACCTCGTGGGGCATCAATGATCATGAGGAAGGTGAGGGATCAGGCCAGAACTACACAGCAGGACCTGGTCAATGACCTGAAGAGAGCTGGGACCACAGTCTCAAAGAAAACCATTAGTAACACACTACGCCGTCATGGATTAAAATCCTGCAGCGCACGCAAGGTCCCCCTGCTCAAGCCAGCGCATGTCCAGGCCCGTCTGAAGTTTGCCAATGACCATCTGGATGATCCAGAGGAGGAATGGGAGAAGGTCATGTGGTCTGATGAGACAAAAATAGAGCTTTTTGGTCTAAACTCCACTCGCCGTGTTTGGAGGAAGAAGAAGGATGAGTACAACCCCAAGAACACCATCCCAACCGTGAAGCATGGAGGTGGAAACATCATTCTTTGGGGATGCTTTTCTGCAAAGGGGACAGGACGACTGCACCGTATTGAGGGGAGGATGGATGGGGCCATGTATCGCGAGATCTTGGCCAACAACCTCCATCCCTCAGTAAGAGCATTGAAGATAGGTCGTGGCTGGGTCTTCCAGCATGACAATGACCCGAAACACACAGCTAGGGCAACTAAGGAGTGGCTCCGTAAGAAGCATCTCAAGGTCCTGGAGTGGCCTAGCCAGTCTCCAGACCTGAACCCAATAGAAAATCTTTGGAGGGAGCTGAAAGTCCGTATTGCCCAGCGACAGCCCCGAAACCTGAAGGATCTGGAGAAGGTCTGTATGGAGGAGTGGGCCAAAATCCCTGCTGCAGTGTGTGCAAACCTGGTCAAGAACTACAGGAAACCTATGATCTATGTAATTGCAAACAAAGGTTTCTGTACCAAATATTAAGTTCTGCTTTTCTGATGTATCAAATACTTATGTCATGCAATAAAATGCAAATTAATTACTTAAAAATCATACAATGTGATTTTCTGGATTTTTGTTTTAGATTCTTTCACTCACAGTTGAAGAGTACCTATGATAAAAATTACAGACTTCTACATGCTTTGTAAGTGGGAAAACCTGCAAAATCGGCAGTGTATCAAATACTTGTTCTCCCCACTGTATATAGAGGGAGGGGGAGAGATATAGAGGGAGGGAGATATATAGAGGGAGGGAGAGATATAGAGGGAGGGGGAGAGATATAGAGGGAGGGAGATATATAGAGGGAGGGAGAGATATAGAGGGAGGGGGAGAGATATAGAGGGAGGGAGATATATAGAGGGAGGGGAGAGATATAGAGGGAGGGAGATATATAGAGGGAGGGAGAGATATAGAGGGAGGGAGAGATATAGAGGGAGGGAGATACAGTGGGGCAAAAAAGTATTTAGTCAGCCACCAATTGTGCAAGTTCTCCCACTTAAAAAGATGAGAGAGGCCTGTAATATTCATCATAGGTACACTTCAACTATGAGAGACAAAATTAGAAAAAAAAATTCAGAAAATCACATTATAGGATTTTTAATGAATTTTTTGTAAACTATGGTGGAAAATAAGTATTTGGTCACCTACAAACAAGCAAGATTTCTGGCTCTCACAGACCTGTAACTTCTCCACTCGTTACCTGTATTAATGGCACCTGTTTGAACTTGTTATCAGTATAAAAGACACCTGTCCACAACCTCAAACAGTCACACTCCAAACTCCACTATGGCCAAGACCAAAGAGCTGTCAAAGGACACCAGAAACAAAATTGTAGACCTGCACCAGGCTGGGAAGACTGAATCTGCAATAGGTAAGCAGCTTGGTGTGAAGAAATCAACTGTGGGAGCAATTATTAGGAAATGGAAGACATACAAGACCACTGATAATCTCCCTCGATCTGGGGCTCCACGCAAGATCTCACCCCGTGGGGTCAAAATGATCACAAGAACGGTGAGCAAAAATCCCAGAACCACACGGGGGGACCTAGTGAATGACCTGCAGAGAGCTGGGACCAAAGTAACAAAGGCTACCATCAGTAACACACTACGCCGCCAGGGACTCAAATCCTGCAGTGCCAGACGTGTCCCCCTGCTTAAGCCAGTACATGTCCAGGCCCGTCTGAAGTTTGCTAGAGAGCATTTGGATGATCCAGAAGAGGATTGGGAGAATGTCATATGGTCAGATGAAACCAAAATAGACTTTTTGGTAAAAACTCAACTTGTCGTGTTTGGAGGAGAAAGAATGCTGAGTTGCATCCAAAGAACACCATACCTACTGTGAAGCATGGGGGTGGAAACATCATGCTTTGGGGCTGTTTTTCTGCAAAGGGACCAGGACGACTGATCCGTGTAAAGGAAAGAATGAATGGGGCCATGTATCGTGAGATTTTGAGTGAAAACCTCCTTCCATCAGCAAGGGCATTGAAGATGAAACATGGCTGGGTCTTTCAGCATGACAATGATCCCAAACACACCGCCCGGGCAACGAAGGAGTGGCTTCATAAGAAGCATTTCAAGGTCCTGGAGTGGGCTAGCCAGTCTCCAGATCTCAACCCCATAGAAAATCTTTGGAGGGAGCTGAAAGTCTGTGTTGCCCAGCGACAGCCCTGAGATATAGAGGGAGAGAGATCTATATCTCTCCCTCCCTCTATATCTCTCCCTCCCTCTATATCTCTCCCTCCTTCTATATCTCTCCCTCCCTCTATATCTCTCCCCCCCTCTATATCTCTCCCTCCCTCTATATATCTCTCTCCCTCCCTCTATATATCTCTCTCCCTCCCTCTATATATCTCCCTCCCTCTATATCTCTCCCCCCTCTATATATCTCCCTCCCTCTATCTCTCCCTCCCTCTATCTCTCTCCCTCCCTCTATATCTCTCCCTCCCTCTATCTCTCCCTCCCTCTATATCTCTCCCTCCCTCTATATCTCTCCCTCCCTCTATATCTCTCCCCCTCCCTCTATATCTCTCCCTCCCTCTATCTCTCCCTCCCTCTATATCTCTCCCCCTCCCTCTATATCTCTCCCTCCCTCTATATCTCTCCCTCCCTCTATCTCTCCCTCCCTCTATATCTCTCCCTCCCTCTATCTCTCTCCCCCTCCCTCTATATCTCTCCCTCTCCCTCTATATCTCTCCCTCTCCCTCTATATCTCTCCCTCCCTCTATATCTCTCCCTCTCTATATCTCTCCCCCTCCCTCTATATCTCTCCCTCCCTCTATATCTCTCCCTCCCTCTATATCTCTCCCTCCCTCTATATATCTCCCTCCCTCTATATATCTCCCTCCCTCTATATATCTCCCTCCCTCTATATATCTCCCTCCCTCTATATATCTCCCTCCCTCTATATCTCTCCCTCCCTCTATATATCTCCCTCCCTCTATATCTCTCCCTCCCTCTATATATCTCCCTCCCTCTATATATCTCCCTCCCACTATATCTATCTCCCTCTATATATCTCTCCCTCCCTCTATATATCTCACTCTCCCTCTATATCTCTCCCTCTCCCACTATCTCTCTCCCCCCCTCTATATATCTCCCTCCCTCTATCTCTCTCCCTCCCTCTATATCTCTCCCTCCCTCTATATCTCTCCCTCCCGCTATATCTCTCTCCCTCTATATATCTCCCTCCCGCTATATCTCACTCCCTCCCTCTATCTCCCTCCCTCTATATCTCTCCCTCTCCCACTATCTCTCCCTCTCCCTCTATATCTCTCTCCCTCCCACTATCTCTCTCTCCCTCTATCTCTCCCTCCCTCTATATATCTCCCTCTCCCTCTATCATACACACACAGAAAGATAACTTGGAGAGTTCTGGGGTGTAGAGCTTTGCTCCTATAGCTGGTACTAACACGCCTAATACAACTGATCAACCAAGACCTGTATTAGTTGAATGAGTGTGTTAGTGCTGGTCTGGAACAAAAACCTGCCCTGCACATCCTGTAGATCTCCAGGACCAGTAGCAGGCTGACCCCTGGTCTAAAGTAGACATTTAAACAGGATGTAATGTGTGGACAACACCACAAGAGTGCGCAGCATCCTCTCTCTCTCCTCATCTCAAACGTTAGCCAATTCACCTCCCCCCGTTCAACCCTCCCTCCCCTCATCTCTCGCTCTCTAGTCCCTGCCAGTAGCTCCACTCCATAGACGCAGGCGGCGCTGAAACCCTCTCAGCCACCCCTGCTGTCAGCGCTTAGCCGACGGGGGCAGCTCGCAGCTTGAGCCGAGAGAGAGAAAGAGAGGGAGAGCGAGAAAGATGGTTGGCAATCTGTGCGGTCGCAAGCTGGCTCGCCGCTCCAAATCAGCGCTGATAGTCGCGCTGACAGTTCTCCTGGTTCAGACGCTGATCGTGTGGAACTTTAGTACCCTGGATACCGGGGAAGAAGCGGGCGAAGGTGCCAATCGTAGCCGGGAGAAGAGGGACCACGTCGGGGGCATCAACAAAGCCTACAGCCAGTACCCCAGGAGCGGGCTGTCAAAGAGGCATCACCAACCTCCGCTTGGAAAAGCGGATGTTCGACACAAGCAACAACCGGTAAGAGTAGGCAGTGAATTTATGTCTGTCTATTATTTAGTTATATTAACGACGATTTTTTAAATCGATAACGACTAGCGTGATTATCATACTTTTTATATGCTTCCATTCCTGATTAATTGTATAGGCTACCATCCCCCGCTACGCGTGGTTTATTGTATTGTATTGTATTGTATTGTATTGTAGGCTATATTGTATTGTAGGGTAGGAAGGCTGTTAAGCATGGAATTGTTGTCATCAGATGAAGCAAGAAGCAAGCGTGTATTTGGATGACAAAGATGTTGCTTAGCTGTTGTTACGCATAGATGTTGATTAGCTGGTGTAAACTAACCAGTCTTTAGGAATGAGCGTGGTATAGTTGTCTAGTGTGATAATGTACCGTGGGAGAGGGTGGGAGAGCGACAATGTTAATCGGATAGGTCTACTTTGATTTAGAGTTTGTTTGTTTTGGAAACGCGCTCAGACGCCGCTATTACGCCTCGCCTGTGGCTGTTTTCTAGTCACCAGCTTAGTTATTAAGGATACTGTTGGGCGCAATCAGTGTGTGTGTGTTGCGCAGTCTCTGGTCCAGAAGTAGACTCGTGGGTGGGGTAATATAGCCACAGACAGGTTTAGGTAGGAGTTTAAAGATTAATTTAGAGAGAAAGAGAGAGAGGAGGTATAGAGGTCTGTCTGACAGACAGTCTGTGCGTACGTGCGTGTCTGTGCGTGTGTATGTGTAAGTGCGTACGTGAACACTCCTCTATCGTTCTCCCAGGATGCAACATTTGTCCCAAACTCCAGAGAACTGTCTGATTTTAATAACCATTTATTTTCCTCTCCTCCTTGTCTTCCTTCCGGTTGTTTTCTCCATCTTTGAGAACAAAGTGCACGGTTGTTAAGTAGTGTTTAATGTGCAAATCTAGGCTACTGTTGAAAGAGTGTGCGTGTGTCTGTGTGTTTGTGTGTGTGTTGAAAGAATGATGATGATAGAGGATTGTGACATGTCTCCTGTCTCCTCTAACCTTCTTGATGTCATTATTACATGCTGGTCCATATATATTAGATGATGTTATACTGTATGGTTAACTGGTCCATATATATATATATTAGATGATGTTATACTGTATGGTTAACTGGTCCATATATACAGTGGGGAGAAGAAGTATTTGATACACTGACGATTTTGCAGGTTTTCCTACTTACAAAGCATGTAGAGGTCTGTCATTTTTATCATAGGTACTCTTCAACTGTGAGAGACGGAATCTAAAACAAAAATCCAGAAAATCACATTGTATGATTTTTAAATAATTAATTTGCATTTTATTGCATGACAT